>JAJSOF020000019.1:127547496-128017496 GCA_025594305.2 Periplaneta americana | reverse complement strand
GATAAGATAAGATAAGATAAGATAAGATAAGATAAGATAAGATAAGATAAGATAAGATAAGATAAGATAAGATAAGATAAGATAAGATAGATTTATTTGTTCCATAATATTCTTACATTTGCTTTACAGCATAGAATAAAGAACATGTCCAATTCTTACGTTTAACAATAAAATGCAATACATATAAAATGCAAATATGAAATATGTACAGAATTAATACCTTAATAACAATACTATTTTATACAATGTAATATGTTTACCATTTAATACTATTATAGTATTTACACAGTACTGTGAAATGTCAAGAATTCATCTACAGAATAGAAAGTGTGAGATATTAAGTAATTTTTTAGTTTTGTCTTAAATAATGCAGGGTTTTGGCTATGATTCTTAATGTCTTCAGGAAGACTATTGAACAATTTTATCGCATGTAACGTACTCCCTTTGAAAGCATGATAAATTTGATGATGGCGTATGAAAATCATTCATTCTGCGGGCATTTACACTATGTATGGCTGAGTTAGTTAGAAAATTTTCTTTATTACATAAGAGGAAATTTATTGTAGAGTGTATGTATTGATTTGTTAAGGTTAGAATCTCTAATTTTTTAAAAATAATCTACATGATTCTCTAGCCTTTGCTCCAACTGTTATTCTAATGGCTCTTTTTGTAATAACAATATATTTTTACTATCTGCAGAATTTCCCCAAAATATTATTCCGTAGGACATAATGGAATGAAAATAGGCAAAATATATTGTCTTTAAGATACTGCTGTTTAGAAATTGTTGTAACGACCTAATTGCGAAGCATGCTGAGCTAAGTTTGGGGTTATTTCTTTGATATGATTTTTCCAATTTATTGTATTATTAATATGCAAACCAAGAAATTTGGTTGTTGATGTTTCTAGGAGAGGTATATTGTTGATAGTTGTGTCCAATGTTTCAGAGATTAAATTTGAAGTGGCTTTAAATTGAATTATGTTAGTTTTATTAATGTTTAATGCTAGTTTATTGGTTGTAAACCAGTCATAAATTTTAAGGAGAATTGTTTCTGTTTTATATTTGAATGTGACAAAGTTATTGTCTGTAATTATGATACTTGTGTGATACTTGCTGACAGATAGAGGAAGATACAGTAATAATAATAATAATAATAATAATAATAATAATAATAATAATAATAATAATAATAATTTGTTCCGCAGGAGTTCTTTTATATGCCAGTAAATTTACTGACATGAGCCTGTCACATTTAAGCATACTTAAATGCCATTGACCTGGATCGAACCCGCAACCTCGAGCGCAGAAGGCCAGCGCTATGCCGACTACGCTACCCAGGCCGACTGAAAGTTGGAATTTTAGGGTGGAAAGATTGTAAGAATGAGAAGGGATGGCCCGGAGGTACTTCTCTTTTGTGTCGTTCACTGATAGGTAGGAGCTGTTATCCGTCTTGGAATGTAAACGGTACAGGATGTTAAGAAAACAGTAAACAGTTACGAAAAAGATACAAGAATTAAAAAAAAAAAACTTAAAAATAGGCACTAACGTCGAAATAGGCATTTTTAGACACTCTAAAAACCCTTTATTTATACCTATATTGTCATGAAAAATGTAAGTATTGAATCTCAAGCCTGTATGTATCAAGGAAAAAATAGGTTTTTGCCTAAATTCCGCTCTCTAGTTATTACTGAAGATCCTGGATCGATATAAAGAGCTTTGCAAGTTACTGGGAGATTATAACAATGATACAGGGACATCATTTTATTTTTACTAACATTTCTAATATTAACCTGGCTATACCTTTCGATCAACGCCGTTTGCTACCCCCTTCCACGATTGGAGTTCGATGATACTGGCGTAATATACAAACAAATCACTTTACTAAGTATAGGAGGGAAGAAAAGCAGTTCGTCCATTTACGTAAACTAGGAAATATCGCGCTTTTGAGTTTGATCATTTTTCATCAGGTTTTTGTTTAATCAAAATACAGTATAGTATTAACAGTGAGTGTTTTTACTCACGAACTGAGCTGTCCATGTGGAGGTTTCATTATGTAGTGTATATTATACTGTCTACAGTACATTAGCGTACAATATAGAGATTGAAGTTAAATTGAAAAATAATCATAATATGGATATTTAAACACATTTTTGAAAATGGTGGCCGTTTATTTCGATACAGGCTTCAGTTCTAATGTGCATATTATCGCACTTTAGACTATTGTATCTAATCCGAATTACCAGTTTCGTCCTTCGTAACTATTAACTCATGTTGAAATAACTCTGTATCTACTCTATAAAGAGTACCTTACGTACTGTAAATTCAATCTTCACTTCTGCCCGATCCGAAAAGGTAAAATTATTCAGACATACTATCTACTGTCCATCCAACTGGTTATGTCGTAGGGTCGTAAAAAGGGAGGAAATCACGTGACAGTTAATTACTTAACGAGGCCCTTTTATTTAAGTTATTTTAAACAGTTGTATAATATTACGTAGACGTCCAATTCCTAATAGAAATTAATGTTCTCAGAAAAGAGGTAAGACAGCCCAGCCACTAGCTGGCGAATAAAAGCTGGTGGGGGAAACCGGAATACGACGTAGACAAATGGACGACAGTACCTGTGCGAAAATGATTCAATATTGAAAGCTCTTTCGTCACTGGAAAACGCGAACATATTTTTGGAACGTACTGTTTACTATGATTGTAAGGCGGTCTTGGATCTGTGTTGAGGACGGTTGAACTTCATTAGTAGAAGGGGTGGGAGTGAAGTATATAAAAAAACTCAGGTGCAATAAAAATTGAAGTAAAAATAAAATTATGTCCCTGTATTAGAATACCGGTTAAAATATATTAATCACGTTTCAGACGGGGTTGAATTTGACTGTGTATGACGTGGCTGAACTATATAATATGTTGTCCAACCTGTCCATAATACTACGACGGCACGTTTCCACCAGCTGGCTGTGGCAAAACACCGCCTGAAGGATGTTCCGTATTTGACGACCAATTTAGGCCTACATCGGTAACAGAACTTCATTAAAAAAACTGAGTATAAAATATATCCAACATGACATATATCATTACGATGTATTGACTCTGCTAATTAGGAGAGAGTCGGGTAGGATCGGACATCGGGTAATATCGGACAGTGAGTTTCTTTCATCTACCACACGATGATAGTACCTGATTGACATGGTTACTTTTCTGTGATGTTGCATAGAGAAACGTAACCATGTCATTCAGGTACTACCATATGGTGGTAGATGAAAGAAACGCACTGTCCGATACTACCCGACTCTCCCCTATATGGAATTAATCGTAACTAATGCATTAATTTCAGGGGGTTATTCTTTGAGATATATCCAACAAAAAAAATTGAAAATAATTTTGTTTCTTCTTGCTTCATTTTCGAGATAAAAAGTATTTTAATGTGAAACATTTGATTGCATGTTTTGAGAGTCATTGATTTAATTCCCTATACTCAGTCAATTTAACCCTCGGCAAGCTATGCGGAATCCACTTTGTACCCCATACTATATTTTTCTGTGGATCTTGAAAACGGGCGAAGAAATATGACTGGTTCCTTTTATAGCTGGATATTTTGATTTTCTTTATTCGATAATAAAAAAATAACTACAATTATACAAATATAAATATAAGTACAAAATTACCTAACATTCCTATTATTGGGTTTGGAGAGACATATGTATATGAATTATATACATATACAGAGTGTTTAAAAAATACGGGGCATAATTTCAGGTATGTATTTCCCACATGAAGACAATCAAAATAGTTCCTTACAACATGTGTCCGGAAATGCTTCATTTCCGAGTTATGGCCTTCACAACATTGAAATTCACCGGAACGTTTTTCTTTCCGCATGTCGTTGCCGTCAAAGGACACATTAAGAGGGCACTCTGACAGTTCATTCCGAGGCGAAGGTTACATTCAGTGTTATGTAGGCGTTAGACTGTGCGACATGTATTCAAATCAAACAGACTTACGGGGCAGGCGTACACAAACTTCCTGGAAAACACCACACCTCATGTTTTAGAAGACACTCCACTGATCAATCGTCAACACATTCACTTCTTGCATGATGGCGCTCCTACACACTTCAGTCGTACGGCTCGTCGGTACTTGGATCGAAGGTTTCCTGATCGATGGATAGGTAGAGGTGGCCCAATTGCTTGGCCTCCACGCTCACCTGATCTGAACCCTCTCGATTTCTACTTGTGGGACCATTTAAAATCATTGGTTTATTCGTCTCCTGTGCCTGATTTGGAATCCCTTCGGAATCGAATTGTGGCATGTTCTGAGGACATACGCAATACTCCTGGAGTTTGGGATCGTGTTCGCAGGTCAATGAGACATCGATGTGAGGTCTGTATTCAAGCAGGAGGTGGACATTTTGAACATCTTCTGTAATGACAACGACCTGCGGAAAGAAAAACGTTCCGGTGAATTTCAATGTTGTGAAGGCCATAACTCGGAAATGAAGCATTTCCGAACACATGTTGTAATGAACTATTTTGATTGTCTACGGGTGGGAAATACATACCTGAAATTATGCCCCGTATTTTTTAAACACCCTGTATACAGGGTGATTGACAAAGATTTACCGTCACTTACGCAGATGATTTCCGAAGACATTCTGGGCAAAAAATGTAATATAAACATTTGTCCTAATCTCAATATTTTCAAAGTTACACTAATTTGGAGTTATTAGTAAAATACCTTTTGTCTCTAGTTTTAAGGGTAAAAGAATATTACAAATAGAGAATGACGTATTCAGAAGTATCATTTCTTTAATTGACTAGTATCCTGAAGGTAAAAATCTGTTGTCAGTTGCTTTGTACAGATTTTGTTTTTCAATGTTTAACTAAAAATTACATCATTCTTACGCACTTATCACAAAAATTGTTACAAATCATACGACTTTAGGAACTTGATTCTTTACAGTTTAATTATGCATCCTAATATACAGTCTTGAAGAATTTACAAGAGTGGCGTGATTTGTAACAATTGTTGTGATAAATGCGTAAGAAAGCGTAATTTTGTAGTTAAAAATCGAAAAAAAAATTCCGTACGAAACAACTATGGAATTCACAACACATTTTTAGGTTCAGAATAAAGAGGTAACAGGTAAACTTGCATACAATAAATCAAATTTCCCGAGACGTCTTTAAAATCAACCGTGTGTGTTATGTTTACATTTCTGGTTTTCTCAAACGTCTCTAAAACGCCAGCTGTTCAGGGTATCTGGCCTCTGCAGGCAGTGATAACCTTTACATCGTTGTCACACTCCACTACGTTTTAAAATTCCGTTTCAGAACGAAAGCTGGTATTGGTTCAGATCAAATTTCTGCACATTTAAAGGATAAAATTAAAATTACTTCAATCATTTATTATCATAATATACTGCTCTCTTAAATTGACCGATAATATTGGGATTTAATTCAATATCATACACAAAATACGCTTTGAGATGATTCATACAAAACCGTTTTTTCTCGAAAAGTAAAGAAAAGCGAGCAAAATTGTATTACATTTTTTGTTTGAAATATCTCAAAAAGAATAACCTCTCGAAATTTAAAGCATTAATTACGGTTCACCCTGTATATTCAAAAATATATCTCCAACTTTATCTAAAGAGGCTGTTAGACTTGTGCGATTAAAAAAAATTGTTTAACAGCTTTTTGCCGATTTATTCATCCATCCATCCATCCATTCTTTCCTTCTTTCTTTCTTTCTTTCTTTCTTTCTTTCTTTCTTTCTTTCTACCTTTACTTCTTTCTTTCTTTCATTAATTGATTGATAGATTGATTGATTGATTAATTGATTCATTCATTCTTCTTCCTTTCTGTCTTTCTTTGTTTCTATAATTGATGATTGATTCATTATTTTTCTTCTCGTTTCTTTCTTTCTTTCTTTCTACCTTTGCTTGTTTCTTTCTTTCATTAATTGATTGATTGATTGATTCATTCATTCATTCTTCTTCCTTTCTGTCTTTCTTTGTTTCTTTAATTAATGATTGATTCATTATTTTTCTTCTCGTTTCTTTCTTTCTTCTTTCTTTCTTTCATTGGTTGAGCCATTCTTTCTTTGTTCTCTTGTTCCTTTCTTTCATTGATGATTGATTGATTCATTCATTCATTCTTTCTTTCTTTCTTTCTTTGTTTCATTGATTGATTAATTCATTCATTATTTCTTCTTTCTTTCTTCCTTTGATTGATTAATTAATTCATTTTTTCTTTTTTTCTTTCTTTCTTTCTTTCTTTCATTGATTGATTCATTCTTTCTTTCTTCTTTCTTTCTTTGTTTTATTGATTAATTAATTCATTATTTCTTCTTTCTTTCTTCCTTTGATTAATTAATTAATTCATTATTTCTTTCTTTCTTTCTTTCTTTCTTTCTTTCTTTCTTTCTTTCTTTCATTGGTTGAACCATTCTTTCTTTGTTCTTTTGTTCCTTTCTTTCATTGATGATTGATTGATTCATTCTTTCTTTCTTCTTTCTTTCTTTGTTTCATTGATTGATTAATTCATTCATTCATTCTTTCTTCTTTCTTTCTTCCTTTGATTAATGAATTAATTCATTATTTCCTCTTTCTTTCTTTCATTCTTTCTTTCTTTCCTTCTTTCTTTCTTTCTCTTTTTCTTTCTTTCATTGATTGACTAATTCATTCATTCTTTCGTCTTTCTTTCTGTCATTGATTGACTAATTCATTCATTCTTTCGTCTTTCTTTCTTTCTGTCATTGATTGACCAATTCATTCATTCTTTCGTCTTTCTTTTTTCTTTCTTTCTTTCTTGTCTTCCTTCTTCCTTTCTTTTGTCTTTCTCCCTTTGTTTCTTTCTTTCTTTCGTTCATTCATTAATTGATTCATTCATTTTTTCCTTCTTGCTTTCTTTCTTTGTTTCATTGATTCTTTCTTTCTTTCTTTCATTGATTGATTAATTAATTCATTCATTCATTCATTCTTTCGTCTTTCTTTCTATCTTTTCTTTCTTTCTTTCTTTCTTTCTTTCTTTCTTTCTTTCTTTCGTTCATTGATTGATTGATTCTTTCTTTTTCTCTGTCTTTCTTCCTTTGTTTCTTCTTTTGTTTGTTTCTTTCATTGATTGATTGATTGATCCATTAATTCTTTCTTTCTTTCTTTTTCCTTTCTTTCTCTGTTTGTTTCTTTTATTCATTTATTTATTCAATCATTCATTGACTAGTGACAGGAAAGCTTTTTATGTCAAAACGTTACAAATTTTCTCTCTTTGTAGGTCTAATACGCGCATTAGTCGATAATAGTTGAACTAGAGTGTGACTATCTCGTATTACCTTGAACGTTTTGAATAATTTAGATTACATTATGTTTCGTAATGTTAAGAGTCTTCTGGTTCGTCTACTCTTATCTAAAGATAGCTGCATACTTGTCGTATCGTTTAAATTTATTCGTAAATGTTAGGTCGTTGTAACTTTCTAGGTCGGAGGTTTTGAGATTAAATATTCTGAATTCACAACGACTGCGAAAGTGTACAAAACTGCTACAACTGACATTTTGAGCAGAAACACTTTTCACGCGAATATATTTGATCGGATTGTGCACGCGTCACCCTGAGTTGTGTTTGAATATTTATATACGCAGTGTTTGGAACACCTATTTCATCATTAGCACAAAAATTATGCGGTTGGAAGTCGGTTGACTTGTGTGCGAGCGACCGTGGCTACAGGTTGTGACGGCGAATGCAACTGTTTCCGGTCGCCATGGCGACAGTCGTTGCCGAACACAACGGCTCGCTCGTTCAACTGTATTTTCACCTTCTTTTTTTTTTCTTCTTCTTCTTCTTCTTCTTCTTTTAAGCCTATCTTATTTACTCTCATTGTTTCTCTTGTCTCAGAATTTCCTGTCTAGATTTTTCTTCTCTTAGTCTTCTTCCTATTTCTCTGTTTTTTATTTTATTTTCGCTCTTGTTTTCTCTTTTTTCTCTTATATTTGTCTTTACTATTCAGCTTTCTTGATCTTCCTGCATTTTTACTTTTAATATGAAAGATGTATACATTACGCATTCGCTATATCTTTTCACACTTTCTGTTAATACCATGACGTCATTAATAACAGCAGGCGTTGAGTGACTTAAGTTATGATGTGTGTAAAACAAAGTACTTTAGAATCCTCCCTTACGTACTTAAATACAAATGAATTTTAGAGAACCCGGAGGTTCATTGCCGCTATTACATAAGCCCGCCATCGGTCCCTATCCTGTGCAAGATTAATCCAGTCTCTATCTTCATATCCCACCTCCCTCAAATCTATTTTAATATTATCTTCCCATCTACGTCTCGGCCTTCCCAAAGATCTTTTTCCCTCACGTCTCCTAACACCCTATATGTATTTCTGTATTCATCTATACGTGCCCACCTCAAACGTCTGGATTTAATGTTCCTAATTATGTCAGGTGAAGAATACAATGCGTGCAGTTCTGCGTTGTGTAACTTTCTCCATTCTCCTGTGACTTCATCCCTCTTAGTCCCTTATTTTCCTAAGCACCTTATTCTCAAACACCCTTAACCTCTGTTCCTCTCTTAAAGTGAGTTTCACAATCATACAGATAAACCGGTAATACAACTGTTTTATAAATTTTAATAAATTTTAACTTTCAGCTTTTTTTGAGAGCAGACTGGATGACAAAACCTTCTCAAGTGAATAATAACAGGCATTTCCCATATTTATTTATTTTTTATTGGGTTATTTTATGACGCTGTATCAACATCTAGGTTATTTAGCGTCTGAATGAAATGAAGGTGATAATGCCGGTGAAATGAGTCCGGGGTCCAGCACCGAAAGTTACCCAGCATTTGCTCATATTGGGTTGAGGGAAAACTCCGGAAAAAACCTCAACTTGCCCCGACCGGGATTCGAACCCGGGCCACCTGGTTTCGCGGCCAGACGCGCTGACCGTTACTCCACAAGTGTGGACCCCATATTTATTCTGTGTTTAATTTTCTCCCTAGTTTAATTTACTGTTTATTTGTTACTGTTGCTCCAAGATATTTTATTTTTTCCACCTCTTCAAAGGATAAATTCCCAATTTTTATATTTCCATTTCGTACTATGTCCCGTCACGAGACATAATCATATACCTTGTCTTTTAGGGATTTACTTCCAAACCTATCTCATTATCTGCTTCAAGTAAAATTCCCGTGTTTTCTCTAATAGTTTGTGGATTTTCTCCAGCCACTCTAAGTACCAGACGTAACACGGTAACTGGCATAAAATAACGACGTATCACAAATTTCAGCCGTGTCTTCTCTATTTTCGAGATTCTGTTGTGTACTTAACACATGTATTGCATATTATTTTTGGTCGATCTTAATAGAAAATTAATTATTATTAATCGTGTTTAATTTAAATAAATAGTTTGGTTTTTGACATATTTTCATGTGTGATCGCCGTTTGTTATTTGTCGATAGGTGTCATTCATTTGTTATTATTCTTATTTGTTGATAGGTGTTATTCATTTGTTATTATTCGTGTTTGTTGATAGGTGTTATTCATTTGTTATTATTCAGCGGCGATTGTGAAAATGTTGTAATAAAATAAATTATAGAGAGTTTAGTTTTGTCTTCAAAGAAGTGTAAATAAATATCATATAGAAAATGTTTGTAGGTGACACATTAATTATACATAATTGTAAATAAATTTCATACCGGTATAGGTTAATGCTTGAATACATATTTTACTGCATGGATGTCTTCGCATTCAGCCACGGCCCTACGAGTGGCGCTCAGAACAACAACCGGAAGTCGTCAGAAATATTTTTAACGTTACATTTTATCTACATTAATTCCTGCTTTTTTTTTTTTTTTTATAAATTTCACTTCAATAAATTAATTTAGAAAAGCGTACAGATATAATTAAGACATTTGGTTATTTCCTCATAGCATATACTGGGTATTCAGTTCAAAGTGTGTCATGGCTCGCTGTATGCCGTCATGTGGCTAGTCGATGAGCCTAGAGAATTCAATCTTCCTACACTTCCGCAGGGTGTATTACCCATCTGCCAGAGAAGTTGCCTAGCAAGTACGGCGTTCAGGAGTATGAACTGCTTTGAAACATGTACTGAGGTGAGTTTTTTTCTTACTGTCGAGATATGGGGAGAGGGTTAAGACGATTACTTACGTATTTGTTGACATAAATTTCGACGGTCAACATGGACACGGAGCATTTGATTTGTGTTGTGGAATGTTACCGTACGCAACCGATGATAACAAATACCCTGCGTACGACTTGGCCGCGCAAAACACAGTTCGAAAGAGGTTATGGTAGCACACAGACCGTACAGACCGCCATCTGTTGCTACGACGTTCAAGTTATACCGTACACGTTCTCAAGTTCAGTTCTCTGACATGAAAGCTGAAACTCGCGTCAAATCGCTGACTCACCAACAGTGACGTCATGACACACTTTGAAATGAACACCCACTAGTAGTGCGCGACACTGATAGTTCGTTACTTTTACGTAAATAAATAAAAGTTGTTTTGATTTATTTGCATACCGCACGTGTATTGTAAGTTTAACTTCCAAGGCCTACCGATAACATTGTAAGATTGTTAAAAAGACGATCGGGCAACAAAGTTATTATATTGTCTTGCGCTGAAACTTGACCTGTGCCTTTTAGCTCCTTCGATCTTGCATTTTGTCTCAATTAGAGGGCATGAAATCCTAAATCTTCTTCTATTATTTCCATGATCGTCCGATATAAAACAATTATGATGTTTATGGAAACAATTTAGTAAGGTATAGGCCTATGTATACATTTGTTTGATATAACTAATTTTACATAACCCTAGATATGTACAATTTCCTACACTGTTTTTTTTTCATCTTTTCTATATATCTTTATGCTCGACCATGCCGAAATGTAGTAATTATACACCTGGTAGCAGATCTATAATGCATGTCATTAAAGTACACCTACTCATTAAAGGTCAGGTCTTTCAGCCAATGACGACTCAGGTTACAACTGTTCAGCCAATCACAGGTCAGCTTTCTACCGTTATAAAACCGCAAGTATCGATTATTCTCGGATATGCAATCGAAAGAGAATTAGCGAAAAGTCACGGAGGCTTGAAATCCAATACTGTCGCAGAAGGTTATGTTCTGTTACTATAATAATTAGCGTTAATTGTACATAATATTCAAATAAATTTCAATTTGTCATCTCGTTTTTCAATGTCTAATTTAATTGCAATATTATCTCTGTAGGTTCTTATGGCCTGGCAAGGTCAATGTGCACATCTGTTCCTCGGAAAAAATCAATACTTTCGCGTCTGCACACATCTCACAACATACGGGACATTGCTAAAAAATTAATAATATCAAGTTAGAAATATGGTGGAGCATAAAAAGTCGTATGAAACTCGCCTATAATAATAATAATAATAATAATAATAATAATAATAATAATAATAATAATAAAGTTCAGGGTGTTTGAGAATAATGCTAAGGAAAATATTTGGGGCTATAATAATTACAGGAGAATGGAGAAAGTTACACAACACAGAACTGATGATGTTTTATTTTCACCTGACATAATTAGTTAAATCCAGGAGATGGGCATAAGGCCTTCCAGAAATCTTTGTTAGTTGGGAGACCGGAGGGAAAAAGACTCAACCAGATGGGAGGATAAATTAAAATGGATTTGAGGGGTGGGATATACAATACATAAATTTATTTGTAATTACAAATAATTTACACTAAGGCCTTCTCTTCCACTCAACCAGCCTTAAACAATACAATACATAAATTTAAATTACAAATATTTACTCTACACTTAAAAGTTCTCCAGCAATATTCTTCACTAAACATTTATTTAAATTCAGATAAATCTATATAAGGTAAAGTAGTAACTTAATTTATGAGCTAATTTAATTCAATCAATTATAATTAATTTAATATTTGAAATAGCTAGTAAAATGATGAAAATTTAATTTAATATAACCTTACTAGGATTATGTTACAGGGAGAATATATATATTTCTATTTCTATAATGAGAATATTAATGTAATTGCCATTAGAGGTTTTGTAAATCTATTTAGAGAAATTAATGATAATAATAATAAGAATGGACAGATGTTAGTTTCATTGTAAGTAACACATATTAATCAGCAATTCATCTGTTAAGTAAGAATTTATGTAATTTTGACCTAAATGAAGTTATTGTCCAACAACCCCTTATATCACTCGCTTGCGCTCGTTTCATAAATATCCATACTCATTTCTTAATTACCTTCATTATAGGCTCGTTGCATAATGTACTATTATTGTCCTGCTTTTCTTCCTTCTTCCTGATATTTGCAATGTAAAAGTTGGGATATTTAGTGAGCAAAACATGGAATTATAATATCTCAACCAACCATTCCCATTCTCTTGTTTCGGATATTGTTATTGTTGCCATGGATATTTCCTTATCGCTAATGGGCTAGTCTATAAACATCAGTTTCGTTCCAAATGGAATGTACTTCGCTGAAATCAATTTATCGGCGTATAAACCGACTCGTATTGTATTTTTATTTCCTGAACGTTTTGATTCATCGCCCACTCAGCCCGGAGGAGTCGCTGCGCGGCACTTTAAATTCATAGCGAACTGCTCTCTTTATTTCGAGCCGAATGTACCACATTCGTTTTCTGAAACGACTTCATGTGAGGCGAACAGACGAAACTTTGGGGCTCGGAGGCGGGGAGGGGGAGCGAAATCTGTTTGCCTGGGAAGATCTCAATCTCTCGCTACGTACCGTTAGCTACCGCCACACGTGGCGAACGCGGGAAGTATCTACAGATAAATCAGCGCTGGAAATAACGGGCAAATAGATAAAATAAGCAGCGTACGTACGAATAACTTAACCTGGGGGGGGGACAGACAGTGTGTGGAAGGAATTAAAAGGGGTGACTGATGCGTGTTTCTGCGTTTGACACGCAGGTGAGCTGCGATAAGAAAAAAATCAGTGTATGAGATTAGACATACTTCGTCATTATATCTACCTTCTGAGCATAACAGCATAACACAGCAATTTGTTTTCTCTTTCGTAAGACAATTAATGTTTATCCATTTATAGTATGTTACTTTCAAGAATGCTGGTACTTTAACTCATGGAAAAATTATTATAAATTTGCAAATACTTAAATGGGTTAAGTACAGCTTAGAGCAGTAAAATTTTTGGAAATATTCAACATTTTTTCCCTCCATTACTGTATCTTGTACAATAATGAAAATTGGTATGCGTAAAACACTGTCCTTCTGCTATATGAAAAAAATATATTTTTACGATTTAAAAAAATATTTTTCTTTTCAAATTTATTATAAACTGGCAGTTTACTGTGCATCTTTATTACACGAGTTTCAAACTCATAAACTTGTTAATATTTTCATGTTCTCTCTTTTTATTTTATTGCTGAAACTCATATTTAAAAATACCATGCTCTTTCAACTAATTTCCTTAATAAATAATATATATATATATATACCATATATGGATTATATACGTTAAATTTAGTGTTAGAAGAAAATACTGATATTTGACCATTTTTTTTTAAATGAATTTATTTTTGAACAGAAAATCTATCAAAGGCAGAGGATTAATTTGCTTATATTTAGATATGACATTTTAAAAACACACAAAATTTCAACAGAATGTTGAATAGTTTTTAGTTATGGGGAAATTTATCACTTTCACAGAACTAATTAAAAAAAAATGTAATTTTATTTTTAAAATAATTTCAAAGGAAAAATCATGTTCTGTTTAGCTCAGTTGGCATCGAACCTGGGGCCTTTTTTAAATCCTATAATGCCTACCATCTGAGCTTCCCGGGAACTCTAGCAGACCATTTAGGCTAAGTCGCACAGAGTTTTAAAATGATGCACTCAATGTTTGTTGGATGTTTGTCAGTCCACTTTGAGGTCTGTGGATATAGAGGGAAAGATTGGATCGGTGTCTGGTAGAGTTCACGGGTAATAAAGGTGGTAGAGCGTTGGTAACTTTGATAAACTACTTGGTAATAGTTCAATGTGCCCGGCCCCTAGGAACATTTTTTCCTGAACTTATTCAAATTCAAACTGTACAGGGACTTTATCTCAAAGCTCGATTTGCATATTTTTTTAATCGTAAAAGCCTATTTTTTTCAAATAGAAGGACAGTGTTTTAAACATACCAATTTTCATTATTGTACAAGATGGAATGGAAAAAATATTAAATTTTCAAAATTTTACAGCTGTAAGAGCTGTTTAACTTTAAAGGAAGACGTAGAACAAAATGCAAGGTTTGAGAAAATCTTTAATATCTTGTAATGTGTTGCATCTAATGTGTAAATCTGAAGTTTTGCAAAATAATTTTTTAATAGTGTGGTAGTGGTCCGTGATATTTTTTTTCAGATTTTTTTATACATCGAGTTTTTAATTTTTTTTTAATATCACGCATTTCTATGTATATGTACACTTTTTACGGAAATTAGCTAATGAAACAACCTGAAAATTTTGTCTAATTAATAAGAAAACACAAATATGACATACTATGTAGAAACTTTTCCATATTCCTCGCGTTTATTTTTTTATAAAGTTTTTAATTTTGATAAAAATAAATGGAATACCAATTAGTTTTATTTGTAATGCAGAAAATAAAAGAGAGTATATTTCACATTTTTTTGCATGACAAATCGAATCTATTCAATAAAAGCGAGCATTCAAAATTTCATCCAGTTACTTCAAATTTTTCCTGAGAAAAACGTATGCAAATGTTGAAGAATACATCTCTACCATCTGAGCTACCCGGGAACTCTAGCAGACTATTTAGGCTAAGTCACACAGAGTTAGTGTGCACTCAATGTTGGTTGCTTGACGTTTGTCAGCCCACTTTGAAGTCTGTGGATATAGAGGGAAAGATTGGATCGGTGTCTGGTAGAGTTCACGGGTAGATCAGGTGGTAGAGCGTTAGTACGTTTGACCAAAGGCTCCGGGTTCGATGCCCGGCCCGGAACATTTTTTCCCTCGAAATTATTCAAATCAGCTTTACAGGGACTTATACCTGAAAGCTCGATTTGCATATATTTTTTTTAATCGTAAAAATATATATATATTTTTTCATATAGTAGAAGGACAGTGTTTTAAACATACCAATTTTCATTATTGTACAAGATGCAGTAATGGGAAAAAAAAATTAAATATTTCCAAAATTTTACAGCTGTAAGAGCTGTGCCTAATCCTTTAAAGGAAGACGTAGAACAAATTGCAATGTTTGAGAAAATCTTTAATATCTTCTAATGTGTTACATCTACTCTTGAAGGGTTAGCTTCTAACCAGTGACATGGAGAGGGTTACAAACCCCCCATTGATCGGTAAGCATGACTAGCCGCCCCTGGAGCGGACTACGGTCGAGATGGGACCGGTACCATGAAACGGCGTAGGCTCTGGATTAGGACGGGGTTCGTCTGTACAGCCACAGGGAGCATTTTGCAATAATTGCAAATAATTTTTTTTTCTATACAGTATACAATATAAGAAAGCGTCTCTTTTTTTCTCTATACAGTATACAATAGATGAAACTGAAAGGTTTAAATATAAATATAGACATGTTGAAAATTGAATCTCGTTTTTCCGCGAAGTTATTTTTGTGACATTAAGGAACAATTTTCTCAGAAGCTATAAGATATAGAGCTATGACATTTTTACAGCATGTTTGTGTATCATCTGGTCATTTTTTGAAAGCTCTTGAGCACATAATAGTCATAATTCAGTTTTTATTTCAGATAAAAATGTTGAAAATATTTGTCTCTTGAAAAAAAAAATCATAAAAAATAAACTTCATGTTTAAAGGAGTAAAAAAAGACAGTAAATACAGAAATGTTGTAAAATATATTGGAGAAAATTTGGTTAACATATCACTAACAGTTTCTGAGAAAATTGTTCCTAAAATATAATGATTTATCATTGCTTGTATAGGACGTACAGTCTCCCCTTAAGAACTGAGCTTCTACACGTAATTTTGTGTAAACATGAGATTTTTCCTAGAATCTCTCCATATACGCCTTATGGCTAGTCTTCTTCTCTACCTTGCAGGTGATGCATCAGTAGAGATTCCAGGCGTTTCACTGGCTCTAGATAACTTCTCCTTTTCCTATTATGCGTATTGCATATATATAGATAAGTCCAGAAACTTATTGTTTTGCTCCTTGTACTATCAAATGTGACAATATTTTTTGTGTTTTTTTTTGGTTGCCATTTTTCAGTTCGATTCCCACTTGGGATGATTACTTGGTTGGTTTTTCCCGAGGTTTCTTTCCAATCGTAGGGCAGATGTCAGGTAATTTATGGCGAATCCTCGGCCTCATCTCGCCAAATACCACCAATTATAGCGACGCTAAGTAATCCAGTAGTTGCTACAGTGTTATTAAATAACCAACTAAAAAAATTCCATAAAGGCGATAGCGAGATAGTGAATGATAATGAATAAGGTGATGTTTTATATGCTGTTATGGCTAATATTCTGTTATCATCAGCCCAGAGGGGTTTTCACGGTACACAGCACTACCACCGGCAACTAATGTCTACATACCACAAGGTCCAAGTTGGGTGGCGGCTCTCAGACGACCTTACATCAGAGCAAGCCCTAAATGTAGGGAAAAAAAACGGAGATGTTGTTATGTTTTATTTAACGACGCTCGCAACTGCAGAGGTTATATCAGCGTCGCCGGATGTGCCGGAATTTTGTCCCGCAGGAGTTCTTTTACATGCCAGTAAATCTACTGACATGAGCCTGTCGCATTTAAGCACACTTAAATGCCATCGACCTGGCCCAAGATCGAACCCGCAACCTTGGGCATAGAAGGCCAACGCTATATCAACTCGCAAACCAGGTCGACAGAAACGGAGATTATGAAGAAAGAAAGAGGGGATGCGTACAGCCAACGCGAGCGTTTTTGGTACAGGTGTCCTTGAATCAAGCCCAGTTAATGAGCATTGTTGCCAGTTCAACTGAGAATGGTACCACCCAAAGACACATCACGTCATCAATCTGTCAATCACAATTGTCGGCTTTCTCGCCCACAGACTGCGGCAAATATAAGACACTCGCTCTTAACGTTCCCATTACTTATTTCACTCGCCAAAAATTGTGGTGGCAAAACGAGTCCGAAGGTTCAACGCCCAAATTTACTTAAAAATTCTGCTTCAATTGGTTGAGGGGAAATCTCGGAAAAATCCTCAAGCAAGTAACTTGCCCCAAACAAGTTTTGAACCCTGGTACGCTCGTTTCACGGCCAGACAGGCTAACAGCAGTTGACGCTGAGAAATATCAGAAGAGCTTTGGCTGGACCAAAGGAGGGCAGGCTGCTGGTGCCGGTACATTGGTCGTGGAAACTGCTGGCAGTTTGCGGCTGTACACACGTTGCATAATGTCTGAGAAAGTTTCCGAATCGAAAGCTATCGATCACGGGTGGCTAACAGTTCTCACGCCCTAATCAATCATTGTCACTTCTTCCATCTCCTGGCACATTCCCTCACGCTGATCCGTTATGAAAGTTAAGTGAAGTCAATCGATGTAGCCCCTGAGATAAGGGAGGATTATCAATCAGTTGGGGCGCGTGTTGCGAACATTGTCGCCTAGGAACGGCTCTATAACTCAGTCGAAAAGCAGGTCCTCTATGTTAACAATAGGAAAGTAGACTATCTAACTTGATTAAAACCTTTACGCACTTCAGTTCATCATTCGTTCATAGTTTTCTGCCCAAGGGCAGGTCTTTCACTACAAACCCAGCATTCTCCAATATTTTCTATTTTCTGCCTTCCTCATATTTAAGGAATGAAAGGGGGAATGGGAGGAGGAACATTAAAGAAAGGGAGAAAGAAAGAATCAACCAATGAAAGGAAAAAAGAAAGCAATGAAAGGAGAAAGGAATAAAGAAAAAAGGAAGAAAGAAAGAAATGAAATGAGAAAGGAAGAAAGAAAGAAATGAAAGGAGAAAGGAAGAAAGAAAGAAATGAAAGCAGAAAGGAATAAAGAAAAAAGGAAGAAAGAAAGAAATGAAATGAGAAAGAAAGAAATGAAAGGAGAAAGGAAGAAAGAGAAAGGAGGAAAGAAAGAAATGAAAGGAGAAAGGAAGAAAGAAAAAAGGGAAAAAGAAAGAAATGAAAGGAGAAAGGAAGAAAGAAAAAAGAAGAAAGAAAGAAATGAAAGGAGAAAGGAAAAAAGAAAAAAGGAAGAACGAAAGAAATGAAAGGAGAAAGGAAGAAAGAAAGGAAGAAGGAAAAAAGGAAAAAAGAAAGAAATGAAAGGAGAAAGGAAGAAAGAAAGAAATGAAAGGAGAAACGAAGAAAGAAAAAGGAAGAAAGAAAGAAATAAAGGAGAAGGGAAGAAAGAAAGAAATGAAAGGAGAAAGGAAGAAAGAAAAAAGGAAGAACGAAAGAAATGAAAGGAGAAAGGAATGAAATGAGAAAGAAGAAAGAAAGAAATGATAGGAGAAAGGAAGAAAGAAAGAAATGAAGAGAGAAAGGCGGAAAGAAAGAAATGAAAGGAGAAAGGAAGAAAGAGAAAGGAGGAAAGAAAGAAATGAAAGGAGAAAGGAAGAAAGAAAAAGGAAGAAAGAAAGAAAAAAGGAAAAGAAGAAAGAAAAAGGAAGAAAGAAAGAAATGAAAGGAAAAGGAGGAAGAAAAAAGGAAGGAAGAAAGAAAGAAAAGAAAGAAAGAAAGGAAAGAAAAGGAAGAAAGAAAGAAGAAGAAAGAAAGAAGTGAAGAGAGAAAGGAAGAAAGAAAGAAATGAAAAGAGAAACCAATCTCCCCTTTTCAGTTGAATCGGATCTTGCTTAATAAACAGGACTGGCGGACACACACGTTCGTTGCGCATTCTACACGTATTGTGATACCGCTTATTAAATTGATTGTAAATTTCATATATAGCATTAACATCTGAATGCCAATTTTTTGTGTCCATCAGCTTTTATGTTTATTTCAGTATGCTAGTGAATTGAATACAAATTGATTATAGTTGTACATGTCCATATACATTTCACATCCATTGTGGAAAAAAAGAGCTCTCGGATTTTTTCGCTCGGAAAGCAGAATTGTTTAGAGGTTAGTTGAAATTTTTATGTAAGTGCCAATTACCACTGCCAGTGTATTCGTGTGTATGAAGGCAATGGGCGAAAATAGTTGTAAAAATGCATTTAGCACTCCATTAGTCTGCTAAGGACACTAGAAACACATTTTAACATTGTATCATGAATAATAATTCAACTCTTTCTGACCTGAATTTGTTTTTGTGGAGACACCATGGAGATACAAAATAACAAAGCAATCCTTTTCCTAATAACAGCTGCCAATGATGTAGGGCTCTGAGTTCTGCAGTCACAACTGGCCTACGTCTATATTCATGATACAACGGAGTGGGCTATGGAAATTCAGCTCTCCTTGGTAACGGTTTTGTTGTGAATTGTTTTGTATCTTTTCTTACGAGAAATAAAAACTGTTCTTGAGTTTCATTTACTCAGTATATTGTATTCTAGCTACAATGAACTGGCGTGTGCTGCAATCTATGCGTAAAGAACGAAACTACTTCTGACTATTTCGTTTATATGACGTCATTCCATTTTCAACCAATGAAGTGTAATGAAATTTTGAATTCCAACCAATCACAGTCAGACTTTGCGATAATTTTTGCAGCTAGATTTATCGCCATCAATTTATCGCATGGTCGTTCTTTCGTTTAGTCGTTGTCGCCAACTGTTTCCCCGTAAATTAATGATCATGAATACATTAAGATGCAACTACACGGTTAAACTTTTCTTTCAACTTTAAAGCAATGAATGCAAGATTGATATTTAATATTAATTAATATATTTACGCAGTGAAGGCGACGTTCAAAACGGCGCACCATGTAGATACAAAATATTTATGCACCTTAATTGATCGTACCTTTTATAATTGATTCTTTCAATATTCTTCCCAGATTGCACGCATACGCGATTGGAATATTGAACTGTGTAGATGCAGCTTTAGTTCCGTTGCACTCTACAGCGTGAATGCATTTGTCGAGCTATAAAAAATGCTTTCGTATAGCACTGATTGTAACGGTCGAAATAAGACACAGCTGACATTGGTCCTGCTTCCATAGGTAACATAACCTATAAGTAGCTTATAAAATTTGTATTTTGTGAATGAAATGAAACAATTAATAGAAAGTCAGATGTTCAAATTTATGTAACAATATAGCATATCAAACTCAAAGACCTTGCATAGTAATATTAAGGTCTTTTCATTAAACTGCCTTCCGTATGGCGTAATAAAATTCGTGTTTTAATTAGGCCTATCTATACAGAGATGGCTTCACTGTGTAGCAACATGTCTCGCTGTGAATACATAAGCATTAGTATATAGCTGTCCCCACTGTTACTGTTAAATTAAATTATGATTTCAGCAGGTAATAAAAATGTATTTATGTTATAATAATAAGAGAAAAGTGCAGTACATGTAATTAACATTGTTAAACCTGTATTTCGCAATTGGCATTACTGAATAATAACATCGAATTTCTTTATTGCAGTAATCGATATTTATCTATTTCAACTTCACGTGTGTGAATAGGTTAAGTATTGGTTAATAAATAATTATTAACATTTCTTGATCGAATTTTAGGGATATATTATTTACATTTTTATTTTATTCACGAAATAGTCCTAATAAATGCCACTCGAGGTCTGAGATTACTACAGAGGATACCAAATAAAATCATCAGGTAAATCATATGAGTCAGAGATTAGAGAAATGTTAGTGATTCCAAATGGACTCATTCGAGCGGAAAGGGTTAAGGAAAAGAGTTCCTAACATTCTGAATTGTAACTCTTTATTTGAAGTTCATTTTCATCTACAGGGTGCTTCTCGAGGAGTTACCGCCACTTACTGGACATATTTCCGAAGACATTTTGGGCAAAAAAGTCATATAAACATGGTTCCGATTCTCAATATTTTCAGAGCTGAAGTTGTTTGTAAAATACCTATCTTTTTTCTTTAGTTTTAAGCGTGACAGAATATTACAGGTAGAGAATGAACTATTCAGAAGTATGATTTCTTAAAATGGCTAGTGTTCTGGAGCTAAAAATAATAATAATAATAATAATAATAATAATAATAATGATTTATTTAACCTGGCAGAGTTAAGGCCATACGGCCTTCTCTAACACTCAACCAGGAGTAAAGACTGCGTTACAAAAACACTACAAATTAACAAATTACACTACAATTTTACACACAAAACTGAATAAGATAATAATAATAATAAAAAATAAACAACAAATAAGAAGAAATCAGACATAATATATAACACACAGAAAGAAAGAAAAAAGCATAATAATATGTGAACAGCAGATCAAAATAAATGAGGCATACAAAAAAAAAAGACAATTATTCATAATAATAATAATAATAATAATAATAATAATAATAATAATAATAAAGAATAGTAATAATAATAATAATAATAATAATAATAATAATAATAATAATACTAATAGTAGTAATAAAATAGTGCAGTACAAAGTATACAGTGAATACAATATTTCTAAGTACACACAATAAGGAAAATTAAGATTATATATAGCTCAACTTATCACATTAGAGATATAACATTATCGGAAAATATGAAAACAAAAATATAAAATAAGTTGACTATCATTAGAACATAAAAAAATGTGAATACGTGGAAACATGCAATACAACACTTGTCATAATAGTAAGTTAGTTTGGCAACTCGTCATAAGATAATTTTCTAACTTGGATTTGAAAGAATTCAATGTTCGGCAGCCCTTGACTTCAGGCGGCAGAGAGTTCCAGTGACGAGAGGTAGCAACAGTGAAGGATGAGGAATACAGAGACGATGCGTGAAGTGGAATTTCTAGCGTGTTATCGCGTTGTGCTCGAGTATTAATATTATGATAGCGAGAGAGAGTATGAAATCGAGCGAATAAATAATAGGGGATGAAGAGTGCATAATTCGACATAAGAGAGAAAGTGAGTGCAGATTTCTCCTCTCATGTAACCTAAGCCATGATAACTTCTTGAAAGAAGGTGAGATATGATCATAGTATCGAACATTACAAATGAAGCGGACGCACGCGTTATGAACACGCTGTAGTTTCTGAGCGGAATCAATCCTGATATCACTGAACAAAACGTCGCAATAATCGAAGTGAGGTAGAATGAGTGTCTGTACCAGCGTCTGTTTTAATTTAGATGGATAATGATACAATCTTTTTAGTGAATGGAGAATAGAGAATGCCTTCTTACATGTATATTTAATATGCGTATCCCAACTAAATATGCGTATCCCAACTATTGTGAATTCCATAGTTGCTTCGTATAGAAATGCTTGTTACACTTTTAACTACAAAATTACGTTTTTCCTACGCAACTTATATCACAACAATAATTGTTACAACTCACGCCATTATTGTAAACTCTTAAACATTGTTCGTTAGGATGCAGAATTGAACTGCAAGGAATCAAGTTGCTAGAAGTTACGTTATTTGTAATAATTCCTGTGATAAGTACGTAAGAATAATGTTCAGTTAAAATTTGATTATAAACAATCTGTATAAAGCAACTAAGGAATTAACAACAAATTTTTAGCTTCTGAATAGCCTAGTACATCCGTGGCGAAAATGTGACCGTGCGCCGAGCCACTGTGTAACCTGCAACGTATATAGCACCTAAGAGGGAGGCGGACACCCGAAGGGGAAGTGAAGCAACTGTCTGACTTATTAACGGATTTTCATTTTCCTTACGTCAAGCACTTAAATATAATTTTATACAGTACAAGGTTACAAAGTAATGTTTAGTACGTGTAACGAAGAAAGAAATGAACAAGAAAACATAGGACACATTATCACAGCCTACAATTAACTGTCTTCAGAATGTCTCTGCAACAGAGTTTCAAAATCAGGAATTATGGCACTTACTGCCAATTGTAGTTGATCACAAAAGTATTTGTCTATCAGTCGTGATCTAAATTTGGTTTTTACTATTTTAATTGTTGAAAATAATTTTTCACAAACGCAAGTTGTAGCGAACATGGCTGCAACAGAGCAAGCGAAAGAACGAAGCTTCGGATATTTATTTTTTGGCAAAGATTTGAAAAGTTCAACATTTGTCAAGTCCTTACATCTAGCTTTCATTTAACATCACATTGTAAATCTGTGAGTTTAAATTGAAGATCTCACCGCATTATTCGTACATCTGCTGAAAAAGGATCGACGTACAGAGATGATGATGTTGGTGATGATGATGATGATGATGATAATAATAATACTAATAATAAATAATAATAATAATAATAATAATAATAATAATAATGTTTCATCAGTAACATGTATAATGCCGTTTTACAACCGTTTCCTCGTAATACTTGTGAACAAATCATACATTTAATTTTCTCATCATATTGGCAGCAAAAAAATGCTCCTCCCAACTTGCTTGAAACTTTCGTTTTTGTAGAGGTACATGGTTTCGAGAGAGACATTGCGACGACCCCAATCGCAGGTCAGTGAAAAATACAAATGGAACGGAGTTTGACTCCAGTGAGTGTGAGGGTGGGGGTTAGGGGAGATAGGAAGCAAGAGAAATGCACAGGTGTCATTGCGAGCCACAATGTGCTCGTGAGTCACATTTTCGCCACGGCTGGCCTAGTAGGCAATTAAAGAAATGATACTTCTGAATAGTTGATTCTTTATCTGTAATATTCTTTTGTCCTTAAAAGTAAATAAAAAAGATATTTTACAAACAACTTCAAATTATCGTAGCTCCGAAAATATTTAGAATAGAAACCATGTTTATATGACATTTCTTTGCTCAGAATGTCTTCGGAAATAAACTTCTAAGTGGCAGTAACTCCTCGTGAATCACCCTGTATAGAGGCAATTAAGATACATTAAGTAATTTAATGTCGATATTCGGGCATAACGAGTTAATATAGGGTGATCCATTTGGGAAGACATAAAATGAAAACGTGACAAAATGAGAACTGTTGCTATTTATTGTTAAATAATTTGTACATGCATTCTAGAAGAATGGGAGTTTTGTCCAAATTAGACCTCAACGTGCCCACCATTGCGAACACGACACATTTCATAAATTGAGACTAATTCTTCCCATTTGTGGTCTAAGATCTCAGAGGTAACTTTCTCAAAAGTTGAGAAAATCTTTGCTATGAGATCATGAATATCTCTGGGTCGCTGTGCATTCGCATCATTCTTCACAAAACCCCAAAGAAAGAAATAGGATGGTGTCAGGTCTGGAGAATTAGGAGCCACATAATTGGCCCTCCTCGATCACATCAGTTGTTACCAAATGTACTTAAATAATTACGTAACATGTGTGGTTCTTCAGGCTTCATGTTTCTTTTTTTTTTAACCATTGATATATCATTAGAAAATAATTTTATTATTATTATTATTATTATTATTATTATTATTATTATTATTATTATTATTATTATTATTATGGTTCGTGTCCTCACGGGGAAGAAATTTTCTCATGAAATTTCGGCCAGTGTATGGGACCGGTACCCACCCAGCATCGTGATGCACTTGGGGATCTACGATAGGTAGCGAAATCGGTTGCGAATGCCAGCTATAACGGCTGGAGGGATCATCGTGCTAACCACACGATACCTCCATTCTGGTTTGATGATCGTCCACCTCTGATTCGGCATGTGGACGTGAGGCCAGCAGCCGGCTGGTCGGTCTAGGCCCTTCACGGGCTGTAGCGCCACGGATTATTATTATTATTATTATTATTATTATTATTATTTATTCATTGCAAATTAGTTAAGAAATTTCCTTCCGAAAACAATCGTCCATTGTACCATTATTACGTAGTTCAAAAGTGTAGTTAACTTAACTAGCTCACGCTTGTAACATGAATTAACGGTCGGCTATCTTCGGGTATTGAGATTATCTGCTCAGCTGTCTACGCTATCTAAACTTGTTCTTTGTAACAACTTCTATGACCCTGAGACGCCTGCAGGCATGCCCAGGCAGTGTACTCTAGCCTTCAGTAAAGGTGCGATAGTGACTTTGAATATCTTATCTTTTATGCGTGGGTCCGAACGGTATTTTGGGTTTCCACGTCACTGTTCCACATCGTTTCAAGGCTAGATCTGCCCTGACTGGGCACGTGTGCTTAAGGGGTTTTGGTCTCACCTATCAGTGACACATTGAGAAAATATTTCAATATTATAGTATTTGGAATGAAACAATTGAGTGATTGTGCACAGGAGGAGTTTTCTTGAAACTTCTTTAAGAGTTGACATATTTTTGTAAAATGATTTTCATCCCATAGACAACTATGAATACAAAAACATTTTGTTCCGTGAAGACGTATTCTGCATATCGAATGCTCCTATGTCTCCGAGATTACCCCGCCACTTTTGTTATTGCAGTCTATTATTATTATTATTATTATTATTATTATTATTATTATTATTATTATTATTATTAGGCTAGGATTTTTATGAAATTGCACCTTTTTCTAGTATGCCAGAAACATAGCTGCTTTAGTATTTATATGTTATGTGATATACTGAGTGTTTTAAGACATATATGTTAGGTTTTTTTTGCATTTTTTTCCCTGTTTCAACTCATAAGAGAAGCTTTTGTTTTATTCTAACATTTTTTAGGCATTTTCATTTAATTTTGGCCATAAATCCCCATTACTAATGTAAAATAATGTTTATTTCATTTTATATTTTCTTTACTTACATTGTCCATTAATACCCATTATTTTGTATGATATTTTAATCGTTTTTCTACATAAATATTACGACGAAAGAGTAATGGAACGGAGAAAAATTCTCTCCGACACCGGGATTTGAACCCGGGTTTTTAGCTCTACCTGCTGATGCTTTATCCACTAAGCCACACCGGATACCCATCCCGGTGTCGGACAGAATCGTCTCAGTATAAGTTCCAACTCTTGGGTTCCCTCCAGTGCCGCCCTCTGCACTACGTCATAGATGTCTATGAACGTAGGACTGAAGTCCACACATGTGCTGAGGTGCACTCGTTATGAGTAACTAGTTGGCCGGGATCCGACGGAATAAGCGCCGTCTTAAATCACGAAGTGATTTACGCATATCATATATATTATTTTAATGTACCGAAGTACATATGATATTTCCATGCAGATATTCTGCGTTATCATACGATGCTTCAGGTTGCCTGTATAACAACTCAGTACCCAACCATATGAGCTACACTGTTACACAGTCCAGTGCTTCCCTATTGAGCACCTAACGGAAGTATGTCACAAACAATCTATACTAATAATAAATCTGTAGCCGAAATTTTTCTGGTAATTTTCGATTTTCCAAAAATAATTGATCCTAACATATATAATTAACCACCCTGAAACCTAAAATAGCTTTTTTGAAATTTTTGTTTGTATGTCTGTCTGTCTGTCTGTCTGTATGTTTGTTACCTTTTCTCGCGATAATGGCTGAACGGATTTCGATGAAAATTGGAATATAAAGTAAGTTCGTTGTAGCTTAGAGCTTAGATTTTAGGCTATGTGGCATTCAAAATACATTATTTAAAAGGGGGGTTATAAGGGGGCCTGAATTAAATAAATCGAAATATCTCGCTTATTATTGATTTTATGAAAAATGTTACATAACAAAAGTTCCCTTAAAAATCATTTGCGATACGTTTTATTCCTTGAAAAATTTTGATAGGACTGATATTTAATGAGATAAATGAGTTTTAAAATTAAAATAACTGCCATCTAAGACCGTGTAATGAATTAAAAAACAAATGACTTCGTCTATAAGGGGCCTTGGACAGCAACAATCGAAAGCTATGAAAGAGAGCCTACAGATAATGTTTCTGTGTTTGTGTGAAGTAATATCTTAAGTTAAATTAACCGATTTGTATAATTAATTATTAATTCACCATTGGAAAGTGTAGTTTCTCTAAATGGACATAATGCTATAATGTTATCACAGTAACTTCTGAGTGAATTGAGGACAGGTAAGATTAAAATAGATTCTTATGCACAGAAAACTTGATACGCTATTCTGTACATTCCTTTCCAGTATTTCCTAAAATAATTTTTATGACCAAATGAGTGGTCTCTGGATCAAAATGATCGCATTTTAATTATGAAAATACAATTTAAATTAAGTAACATAATAAACGATTTATCCTTCTATCAAACACGAATGTTCCCTGGATCAAATGTCCTATTTTAATTATGTAATTACTTTATATTTATTTCTAACGGGTGCAGCGGAGCGCACGGGTACGGCTAGTAGCTAATATTTCCAAAACGAGGGGTCATTGGCCACCCATACCAGGTATGACTTTAAACAGTACGTCTTAAATTTTATCTCACATAATCTTATTAAATTCGGTGATATACAGAGCGTGTCCTCTCCCTGTAAGAGGAAAGGATTGCTACTCCAAAAATCCAACTGAACATGGAAGACCTCAAAATACTGGATTATTTCTCGTAACTCGGAGTCATTCTGGACAAGAAAATTACTTTAAACCACATTTAGAAAAATTGGCCAAAAAGACAAGCCAGTTCCAATCCGCCTTAGCACGAGCCACAAAACCCACATGGGGCATCAATTCGGAAGCGCTGCGTACTATTTATTAATGGGGATTTCGAGCCAATGGTACTGTACTGCGTTTCCATATTCCAACACATACAAGGTGCGGCACAGGAATCGGACGATTTCCTATATATTACATACATGAATACATGAGCAGGAAACTCATTGAAGAATACGAAAAATCTGGATTAAAATTTAATTTTGAAAAATCTCATTAGGCCTATATGGTTATTGGGGGGAAAGGAACAAAATCTGATACTTGAAAATGAAGGTGTTATTAAATATTGTAATAAATACATATATCTAGGTGTTACAATCACAGATTATGGAAAGAATCTTGTAGAAATGAAAGAACGTTTGAAGAATGGAAAATATGCCCCACTCTTAAACAAGTATTATCTATATTAATAATAAATCTGTAGCCAAAATTTTTCTGGTAATTATCGATTTTCCAAAAATAATTGGTGTTAACATGTATAATTAACCATCCTGAAACCGAAAATCGCTTTTTTGAAATTTTTCTTTGTATGTCTGTCTGTCTGAATGTTTGTTACCTTTTCACGAGATAATGGCTGAACGGATTTCGATGAAAATTGGAATATAAATTAAGTTCGTTGTAACTTAGATTTTAGGCTATATAGAATTCAAAATACGTTATTTAAAAGGGAGGGTTATAAGGGGGCCTGAATTAAATAAATCGAAATATCTCGCTTATTATTGATTTTTGTGAAAAATGTTATATAACAAAAGTTTCTTTGAAAATGATTTCTGAAAAATTTTGATAGGACTGATATTTAATGAGATAAATGAGTTTTAAAATTAAAATAACTGCCATCTAAGGCGGTGTAATGAAATAAAAAAGAAAATAATGACTTCGTCTATAAGGGGCCTTGGATACAACAATCGAAAGCTATGAATCATAGCCTACAGAGAATGTTTCTGTGTTTGTATGAAGTAATATCGGAAGCTAAATTAACCGATTTGTATAATTAATTATTATTTCACCATTGGAAAGTGTAGTTTAACTATATGGACATAATGCTATAACGTTATTACAGTAACTTCTGAGTGAATTGAGGACAGGTAAGATTAAAATAGCTTCTTATGCACAGAAGACTTGATAGGCTATTCTGTACATTCGTTTCCTGTATTTCTTAAAATAATGTTTATGTAAGTTAAACATTCATTTTAATCTCAGAGAATTAACGAACAACGAGAGTGTATTGATTTAGTATGCCGTAATAGTACGTTAGCTTAGCAATTCATTATTTTATAATTCAAATTTTAACTATGCTCAATTGAATCGTCTTAAAATATATAAAACATATGCAATGAATGCAATGCAAAAAAAAATTGGGTAATGAGCCAAGTAGATTATGTTGCGCTGTAGTAAAAGTTGTTCCTCCTGAGATTCAAGAGCCCCCACAACAAATTAAAAACTTTATAATTGGAGTACATCCGTTATCAACACACTTTTTATATATAATATAATATAATATAATATAATATAATATAATATAATATAATATAATATAATAATATAAAATATAATATAATAGGGTAAACTAGGGTCTATTGGACAATATTTTGGACACTTTGTACTTTAACGTGTTACCTCCACTTGTGGGCATCACATTCTGCTAGAAGACAATGATGGAAGTAGCCCCACTCGTAGCTACTTCCGTCATTGACTTCTAGCAGAATGTGGTGCCCATAAGTGGCGAGGTAACACGTTAAAGTACAAAGTGTCCAACATGCCCGACTGTCCAACAGACCCTAATTTACCCTATTATGGGATAATACAATCTGAATTGAAACTAAACATAAAATTTATAAATCAATTGTGAGAAGTAAAACTTGATATGGGGCAGAAACTTGGCAATTGCAAAACGCATTCAAAAATACATTTTTGGCCTTAGAAATGGATTATTGGAGACGATCAGCAAGAATTTCAAGAAGAGATAAAATTAGAAACGATATAATCAGAGCGATAATGCAAGTTAAGAATTATATTGTAGGCGACATTCTCACAAACCAACTAATATGGTATGGGCATATGATGCGAATGAATACGGAAAGATTACCAATGTTGGCACATGATTGGCTCCCATCAAGAAGAAGAAAAAGAGGAAGACCTATGACATCATAGGAAAAGGGCATTCTGGAAGCTATGGAAAGAAGACAATTAGGAGAAGACCTATGGAGAGAAGAGGGGAGTTGCATCTTGCAGTGCGATACATTTATCAGTGACTGTAAATTAATATTTGGCCGTCAGAAGATGTCAAAAGGCATTGTAAACTGACTGAGTGTCATAAATGTTGTGTTTTTATGCTCGACCATGCCGAAATGTAGTAATTATACACCTGGTAGCAGACCTTTAATGGACCTCATTAAAGTACACCTACTCATTAAAGGTCAGGTGTTTCAGCCAATGACGACTCAGGTTACAACTGTTCAGCCAATGACAGGTCAGCTTTGTACCGTCATAAAACCGCAAGTATCGATTATTCTCGGATATGCAATCGAAAGAGAATTAGCGAAAAGTCACGGAGGCTGGAAATCCAATACTGTCGCAGAAGGTTATATTCTGTTACTATAATAATTAGCGTTAATTGTAAATAATATTCAAGTAAATTCAATTTGTCATCTCGTTTTTCAATGTCGAATTCAATAATCAAGGTTATAATATTATAATATTATCAAGTTTAACGGGACTATATCAAGGTCAATGACATTATTGTTCCTCGGAAAAAATCAATACTTTCGCGTGTGCGCACATCTCACAATTTACGACCTAGAACAAGGCCACTTCCGATCTTGTCAGTTACAAATAAAGTGTATACATCTGAATACCGGTAATTTCAAGTTAGAAATATGGTCGAGCATAAAAAGTCGTATGAAACTCGCCTATAATGATAATTTTCATACGAGCTTCTTAATTACTATCATTATAGGCTCGTTGCATAATGTACTATTATTTTACGACGCTCGCAACTGCAGAGGTTATATGAGCGTCCCCGGATGTGCCGAAATTTTGTCCCGCAGGAGTTCTTTTACATGCCAGTAAATCTACTGACATGAGCCTGTCGCATTTAAGCACACTTAAATGCCATCGACCTGACCCGGGATCGAACCCGCAACATTGGGCATAGAAGGCCAGCGCTACACCAATTCGCCAACCAGGTCGACTAAACTGACTAATATAAGTACAGTTCAATCATGGGAAATTACACGCAACTTGTTACAAAGTTATTAGAGAATAAATGAATGTATTACATAGTTTAAATATATACATACATACATACATACATACATACATACATACATACATACATACACATTTCATTTCGAACTAAATGATTGAATTCATTTGTTTTGTTTTGTTTGTTTGTTTGTTTTTTTTTTTTTTTTTTGATAGGACATGTCACTCATTTTCATCGTGTAAAAATTAAAGAAATTCATGAAAAACAAATCTTTTATATATTAAAAACTCTTCTCAGAATATCACATAGGTACATTATTAAGAATACAATAACTTTTTTATGCTTATTACTTAATTTAGTTTACTTACCTATTGCCTTAAAGAAAAGAATGTGTATATATCTATACATAGGCCTATTTTTGTCTCTCTCTACGAGGCCAGGAGGGGATCATCCCTGTGCACTGCGACCTGAGGTCTATTGTGCTCCCCTGGGATGAGTTGTAGCCCACCGACCGCACCCACGCCGAACCGACCTAACCCCTAACACCCCGAAGACCAGTCCCACCATTCTTCAAAATCCTGTACAATTCCACCCAAACAGCCCCCCAAATTCCCCTCTCAAACGGTCTGAGGTGTAAGCCACTTCTCCTGTCTCCTCAACGGTCTGAGGTGTAGGCCCCCTCTCCCTCGGGAGGGGACTGGTTTCCCCTACTGTCCACCAGCTACCATAGCTTGACACCTTTGGTCTTCGGTTTCTTCCGAGGTTTTCCACAGCCGTGGGACTGAAGCCGGATGGTCTATGGCGAGTCCTTGGCATCAACCTCTTTGATTTGATTACCTGGTTGGGGTTTTTCCGAGGTTTCCCCCAACCAAAAGGCAAATGCCGGGTAATATTTTGGCGAATCCTCGGACCTCACCTCATCTCACTACATCTCGCCAAAATGTAAAAAATTGCACAAAATTGTAAAAATTGTAGAAAATTATTAAACTGTAAAACTATAAAAATTTGTAAAAATTGTAATTGTAATATTGTAAAATTTTTATTTGTTCCACATCTTAAAGCTTCATTGCTCATGTAAGATTTATGGAATAAAATAAACGAATGAATGAAAAATGAATATCCATGGGGGCCATCGACACAACATTTCTGCCAATCTTACAAGGAAAAATGCTTGTGACATTCAGAAAAAAATACAACTAGGGTTATCTGTGCAGTGAAATTATATCGGCTAGAATAATTAAAAAAATAATTCACTTTCTAGAAAAAAAACACTCATTTGTACTGTACTAGGAATGCTGTATTTATGTATAAGCCTATATGATTGCATTGCAGGGAATCTAGTATGAAATTATACAGCATGCCATAAATTTAATGATTTGTTTACTACAAAATACAGTGCGTAGTTGAAAAATGTTCTCAGCGTTACATGTAGTATTGTTATTTTTATTTTGTTTAAAAAAAAACAAAAGAAAATTGTGTGTTTTTGCAGTAAATAAAATATTAATTGCAATGAAGTGGATATATTCTCCAAAATAACATTAAAATAAATTAATAGGAAGTCTTTTCATGTTAGTATACCAGGGTTAATTTCGTGTTCATATAGGGATGTATGTCTGTTCTTTTAGTGCATTATTTCTTCATTTAATGTATTATTTTTGTACACTTTCTCTTCTGTAAGTTTCTAATAAAGTAGAATTTATATGATACCAATTTGGATAAAATAAGGTCTATAAATCTACATTGATTTTTTTTTGCCTCGAACTGCGACCCGCTGTTTTTTCTTGATTAGGTGATATGGCCCACACACCTGTTTGAATTGGACACCCCTTCTCTATCCTGTACCGTCAGCACTGTTTGTCTGAAAGTAGGTCAAATAACCACTTCATTACTTCGTGTCTGTTAAGAAAACTATAATTACCACGAACACCTCATTGTAAGGCGGATATTCAAGGCGTCACTATACAGCTGTGACACTCTGTACGGACTAAAAATTTATCTGTTTAGTAAGTATATCTGAAGACTGGCTCTAAATATGTTTTCATTATCATCATAATCATCACCAACTAGGTATACAGTTTATCTCTGCAGTTTTTAAGTACATTTCTGATTTTCTCTTCTCTGGTGAATTAATATTGTCAAAAGTATGGTAATCTAGAATTGCTCACCCTGTTTATAAGTAATCTTCCTCCATTCTCGCTCTTTCGTAATTCATTTCTCACTTTCATTGCACCGATATAACTTATATGAAATTGAAAAAAAAAAAAATTATCTCATTCCTTACTTTTATTGATTGAAGTAGATCTTTTATACTTTTTGATCATAATGTCTCATATGTTAAATAGCAACACTTAAAAATTATTAATTTGGCTACCGATATTTGTTAATCACGATATTTTCTGCCATAATAATCGGTATTAAAATCTCCTTGCCATGAAAGATCATTATTTTTTAAGTGATGTTTCATGTTATATTCATGGTATATTTCGCTTAATTAAAATATATCCTTTTTTCAAGGTTATACATGTTCCTTGTGGTCATAATCGGTCTTCAGCATATGCAAGTGTTGTTATGGGTTTATCTTCATTAAAATCATGTATATAATTTGATGGAATTCTTATCCATGTTTTACATTTTTATCTATGTTATGAAGTATAATAAAATGATAGGTCTAGTGGGCGAAATGCTATGGACTTGTCTAGGCCTAATATTTACATTTACTTTATCTGTTTACTATGAATTTAAACTCTTGATTTATGCATTTGTAGACTTGTCTGTAAAATATTTAAATTTTCCACCAGTGTGAAACAAACGAGTTAGAATCCTGGTTAGGACAATCGTTTTCCTTTCTTAAACATTTGATTAATTCTTCATATCTTCAATTTTTCAGGAATTAGCTTTGTATCCAACGCCTATTTAAAAATTCTATGAACCAAATTTTCTGTTCTGTATTCAATAATGGATGATATACCACAAAATTTTTCATACTTCGATAACTATCCTTTATTAAACACTTGTTTAATTCTCGATATCTTCAATTGTTTAGGTATTATTTTTCATATCTAACACATCTAAGAACTTAAAATTCTGTGAACCAAATTTTATGTTCTGTATTCAATAGTGGGTAACATAACACATAATGTTTCATACTTCTATAACTTTCCTTTATTAAAAACTTATTTAATCCTCAATAAATTCAATTGTTTAGGCATTATTTTAGGCCTACTTATATCTAACACTAACGTATTTAAAATTCTGTGAACCAAATTTTTTGTTTTGTATTCAATAGTGAGAGACATACCACAAAATTTTTCATAGTTCGATAACTATCTTTTATTAAACACTTGTTTAATTCTCGATATCTTCAATTGTTTAGGTATTATTTTTCATATCTAATACCTAGCCCATTTAAAATTCTGTGAACCAAATTTTATGTTCTGTATTCTATAGTCAGTGACATACCACAAAATTGTTCATAGTTCGATAACTATCTTTTATTAAACATTTGTTTAATTCTCGATATCTTCAATTGTTTAGGAATTATTATTCATATCTAATACCTAACGCATTTAAAATTCTGTGAACCAAATTTTATGTTCTGTATTTAATAGTGGGTAACATAACACAAAATTTTTCATACTTCGATAACTTTCCTTTATTAAACACTTGTTTAATTCTCGATATCTTCAATTGTTTAGGTATTATTTTTCATATCTAATACCTAGCGCATTTAAAATTCTGTGAACCAAATTTTATGTTCTGTATTCAAGAGTCAGTGACATACCACAAAATTTTTCATATTTCGATTGCTTTCCTTTCATAAATATTTTTATTTTTAGTGACATCATCAATTGTTCAGGTATTTGTTTTTGTGCAAAACACCTTTTAAATTCTGGTAGCCTAATGGAAACGGAGCTTCCGGGGTAAGATGCCGTGGTGTACTGTGTAGATGTTCCCAGACGTTTCGTCTGCTACTGCGGTAGACATGTTCAGTGGTTAGGTATCTAGGTCGAAGTCTTCTGCTAGGGATACGTGTGGCAATTTAAGTTTATATTGATTTCATATTTGAACTTTGAATAAATATTATTGGTAAATGTAAAAATTCTCTAAACAGTCAGATTTTCCGTAAGGAATTAACCTTTACAGCTAAGCACTGCACAAGAAAATTTATTCTGGTTATCATTTCTTGCTCAACTTACTTCTGTATTGCATCTTGCATTACAGAAGTATTTTCCCATCAAGAATATTGCCAACCTCTTTCATACCCTACAACTAAAAAAGAGGAAAATACCATCAAATATAATTCACTCATTAATAGGGATATGATTTCATGGTATTATTTTACTCTGATTTCGATGATTAATATCGTTTAATTTCGGTGAATATGTAGTAAAAAAGGAGCAATCTCGCGCATATTTCGCACCCCAATGAAGATAAAAAATAATTAAATAATATTTTTTAAATTACTATTGAAACGATTCCTCTGAAACTAACAGAAAATTGTTTATATTAGCAATTAAATCTATACTAATAATAAATCTGTAGCCGAAATTTTTCTGGTAATTTTCGATTTTCCAAAAATAATTGGTCCTAACATATATAATTAACCACCCTGAAACCGAAAATCGCTTTTTTGAAATTTTTGTATGTCTGTCTGTCTGTCTGTATGTTTGTTACCTTTTCACGCGATAATGACCGAACCGATTTCGTTGAAAGTTGGAATATAAATTAAGTTCGTTGTAACTTAGATTTTAGGGTATACGGCATTCAAAATACATTATTTAAAAGGGGGGTTAGAAGGAGGTCTGAATTAATTAAATCGAAATATCTCGCTTATTATTGATTTTTGTGAAAAATGTTACATAACACAAGTTTCTTTAAACATCATTTGCGATAAGTTTTATCCCTTGAAAAAGTTTGATAGGACTGAAATTTAATGAGATAAATGAGTTTTAAAATTAAAATAACTGCCATCTGAGGCCGTGTAATGAAATAAAAAAGAAATGACTTCGTCTATAAGGGGCCTTGGACAACAACAATCGAAAGCTATGAAAGATAGCCTGCAGAGAATGTTTCTGTGTTTGTATGAAGTAATATCGGAAGCTAAATTAACCGATTTGTATAATTAATTATTATTTCACCATTGGAAAGTGTAGTTTCTCCAGATGGACATAATTCTATAATGTTATTACAGTAACTTCTGATATAATAATATAATGTAATATAATATAATGTAATGTAATGTAATGTAATATAGTATTATATAATATAATTTAAGTTATTTGAAGGGTTCAGAACCATAGTGGGCCAAGCGCCATTTACTGAATACGTAGAAAACAAGGGTTAAAATTAAGTTATTACCATAATTCAATGGAAACCTATAACAAGTAAAATAAAGTATACACATTAAATCTAAGTGATTTCAATGTTCATTAAACTATGGTTGCATGTAATAAAAATTAAGAAACATTTAAAGGAATTGTCATTGCACCAAATGAGTGCTCTCTGGACCAAAATGATAGCATTTTAATTATTTGGATACAATTTAAATTAAGTAACATATTAAACCATTTATCCTTCTATCAAACACGATTATTCCCTGGATCAAACGTCGTCCTATTTTAATTATGTAATTACTTTATATTTATTTCTAAGGGGTGCAGCGGAGCGCACGGGTACGGCTAGTTGGTAATAAATTCAATTTCAATCTACTTTGAGACGGTGACGGCACTGCCTTCTTGATCTCACAAAGGCAGTTCTTGCAGGAAAGAGAAATGACCGTTGTCTGCTTGCACTGCTCCCTGGAAGTAGTCTCTGAAACTATGCGTACATCCTTGCCAGATTTCACATGCATGTAATGCTGAACGATCAGATATATAGAAATGTTTGTGTATATTTTACAACAAGGAAAATTTTCATCCTCTTTTTTTGTTGCTGTTGAAAATATCGTGATTATAAAATAATTTCGTGGATTTCTAGCAATTTCGCGAAAATTCGCGGATATATTTAATTTAATTTTGAACTTTCATTTATTAATTTTCATGTCTCATACATAAAATTATCGTTAATTAATACCAAAAAATCACACCCCTACTCATTAAAAATGTCTTAGTATTCTTATGATAACAATTGAAGAAGATGCAGCTAATATTTTATTATCTCAATATGCAGGGTTGCCACATTGAATCCTGAAATCAGAAATTGCCCGCTGCTAACATTGCGGTGACATCGTATCAACTTCCAGCTGAACTTCGATCTACAATTAAAATGAGTGATGAATACGACATCGTAACTGCTAAAGAAGATGACAAGGAAAGAATCGCAGAGTTTTTACGAAAATATTTCTTTTTTGAATCGCCTCTCAACGTGGCGAGTGGAGCCTCACCCAACCGACCAACAGATGAGATCGTCGGCCTCAAATATCTGTCTCAAGGTGTGTCCTTACTCGCAGTGTCTAAGGACGATGGCCGCATCCTTGGAATATGTATTAGCTATTGCACTACTCCCAAAGACAACGCCCCTGAAGAATCGTTCACCAAAAGTCTGTCCAACAAACCTTACGCAAAGATAAGGAGGTTTGTGCGTTTCGTGGAGGATAATGCGAATATCTGGAAGCTAACGGGTGCAGACAGAGGGCTATACATCAACATATTGTCAGTGGATCCCTCCGCCAGGGTCAGGGGCATCGGCAAGGCTTTGATGAAACGAACTCGCGAGATGGCGGGATCCATGGGCTACCCGATATTGTGGGCAATGTGCAGCAACGTCTATAGCATTCGGATCTGCCGTGACATAGGCATGGATGCTGTCTACATGTTGCCATACTCGGAGTACAAGGACGAGGAGGGCAAACCCATCTTCAATGTACCGCACCCACACACGGAATGTGTCGTTTTCGTGCAGAAGTTAAAGTCTCACCTGTGAACTGACATCTTGATCACCGTATCTCAGCCGTGGCTCGCAATGATAGCTATGCTTTTCTCTTGATTTCTACTACCCCTAACCCCCACCCTCTCACTCACTGAAGTAAAACTCCGTTCCATTTGTATTTGTCTCTGACCTGCGAGTGGCGCATCGTTGCAATGTCTCTCTCGAAACCATGTGCCTCTACAAAACGAAAGTTTCAAGTAGGATGGGAGGACGCATTTTTTTTGCTGCTAATATGATGAGAATATTAAATGTATGATTTGTTCACAAGTATTACGAGGAAACAATTGCATAACATAAAACGGCATTATACTATTGTTATGTCCCTCATGAAAGATTAAAAGGTTAAGTGTTATTATTTAACTCACACATGTAAGGTCAATTAAACAGTGTTCATATGTTAGATAATAAACATACAATATATTTAAAACACAGTTCTATGAACACTTTACAAATGATGATAATTAAGATTGGTAAAATTCAAAATGTTTCGGAGGGTACCCCTCCATCTTCAGTGACATTACCACGACGCTGGTACAGGTGTTCGACCACGATGTATCGTGGCTTAAAGGAGACTGACCAATCTCCTTTAAGCCACGATACATCACTGAATGTCACTGAAGATGGAGGGGCACCCTCCGAAACATGTTTGAATTTTACCAATCTTAATTATCATCATTTGTAAAGTGTTCATACAACTGTGTTTTAAATATATTGTATGTTTATTAAGTGTTATTATTATTATTATTATTATTATTATTATTATTATTATTATTATCTCTGTACGTCGATCCTTTTTCAGCAGATGTACGAATAATGCGATTAGATCTTCAATTTAAAGTCACAGATTTACTTACAATGTGATGTTAAATGAAAGCTAGATGTAAGGACTTCACAAATGTTGAACTTTTCAAATCTTTGTCAAAAAATAAATATCCGAAGCTTTCGTTCTTTCGCTTGCTCCGTTGAAGCCGTGTTCGCTGGAACTTACGTTTGTGAAAAATTATTTTCAACAATGAAAACAGTAAAAACCAAATTTACATCACGACTGACAGACAAATACTTTCGTGATCAACTACGACTGGCAGTAAGTGACATAATTCCTGATTTTGAAACTCTGTCGCAGAGACATTCTGAAGACAGTTAATTTTAAGTTGTGATAATGTGTCCTATGTTTTCTTATTCATTTCTTTCTTCGTTACACGTACTAAACATTAGTTTGTATCCTTATACTGCATAAAATTATATTTAAGTGCTTGACTTAAGGAAAATGAAAATCCGTTAATAAGTCAGACAGTTGCTTCACTTCCTCTTCGGGTGTCCGCCTCCCTCCATAGGTGCTATGCACGTTGCAGTTTACACAGTGGCTCGGCGCACGATTACATTTTCGCCACATCTGCCGTATCTCATATAGTCCGCGTCATGTAGGAAGACGTTCTGAGAGGGAAAACTTGCGACCATGAATAAATATATAATAGGATGTAGGGTTGCCATATTTCCGGGTTTTCCCGGACATGTCCTTTTTCGTCCGGGCGGGTTTTTATTTTTTGGCTAATTGTCCGGGTTTTTAGGTTAAGTTTAAAATACGACGTTCCTAGTGAAGGAAAATGTCTCAAACGTGTGTAACAGTTATTTTGTTGTAACTTGGAACCTTCTAATCGTTACAGTTAAGTAACGCTTTAGTCCACTCTACTTTAAATGCTCTTGTGAACTTCTCTTTCTGTACTCTTTGACCGCAATATTATCGATGTTTTATTTTTATAATGTTTGGAAGCTTGCAGCTTGTGTTTAAAACTGTTGCCACTATGTGGCAATGCTATATATGTCGTATTCCGGTTATTATTGCTTGCTATCTGCTGACTTTCATGACGTCTTTTGTTGTGCTGAGCAGGCTTGTAGGTTTTACGAGAGGTTTCGCAGGTCTTTTATCGTGTATGTTGCTCTGATTGCAGCTGAAACCTTTTCCTTTACGTGTATTCTGTATGATTTTGTTGCCGGTGTCCATTAGTTGATTTATATTATTAGTTATGAAGATAAATGTACCAAAGTGTCTAATAAATTACAACCCTATTTCAAGCTGACTTACTTACTTATGGCTTTTAAAGAACCCGCGGGTTCATTGCCGCCTTCACATAAGCCCGTCATCGGTCCCTATCCTGTGCAAGATTAATCCAGTCTCTATCATCATTTTTTTTTACACTTATGCCACATTTACAATCTGTCTACAATAGACAATAAGTAAATATTATAAAAGAATATGATATGAGTGGAGATGTTATCCCATGACAACATTCCAAAAGAAAAATAACAATGTTTCAAATAGCTGTAGTAAAAATGAATGGAAGGTCAAGAGCATTGGTCCTTTTAAGTCTTCTTACTGTTTGACTATCATCCAGAAAATTTAATGCATGATGATTGGGATGTTGATTTAATCGGTGCAGGTATTTTTTTCTGAACTCAGAGATTTCTTCTTTTACAGTTGAAATGTTGAGATCATGATGAATGACATCATTACGGACATACCATGGTGCAGTGACAATGGAACGTAAAGTTTTGGACTGATACCTCTGCAGTATTTCAATGTTTGAGTTGCTAGCAGTTCTCCACAGTTTGATGCCGTATGTCCAGATTGGTTTTAGTATGACTTTATAAACAAGAAGTTTATTTTCTAATGACAGTTTTGATTTAGTTCCCAATAGCCAATCGATTTTTGATGTTTTAAAATTTAATCCATTACGTTTAGTTTCAATATGTTTACGCCAATCTATCATCATATCCCACTTCCCTCAAATCCATTTTAATATTATCCTCCCATATACGTCACGGCCTTCCCAAAGGTCTTTTTCCCTCCGGCCTCCCAACTAACACTCTATATGCATTTCTGGATTCGTACATACGTGCTACATGCCCTGCCCATCTCAAACGTCTGGAGTTAATGTTCGTAATTATGTTAGGTGAAGAATACAATGCGTGCAGTTCTGCGTTGTGTAATTTTCTCCATTCTCCTGTAACTTCATCCCTCTCAGCCCCAAATATTTTCCTAAGAATTTCAAGCTATCCCATTTTTTTAATTAGGAAAAGTAAATTTTCTTCAATTATTCCGTTTGTTTAGTTACAAAATGTCATCAGAGTTCCTGTATGGTGAAATGCGCTTGGTATTCTGTCCTCTATATCTTTTGTTCTGTCTAGTCAGGCGCAACCGCTTCAAGACCGGATATTCGAACGAATTTCCAACATCGCCGGTTGATCTGGAAGCGGTCGAATATAAACCGGTTGTAAGCGCTGTTCTGAGGACCCTGGTTTGAGAACTTTGGTCTATCTGTGTCGTCAGTACAGGTTGTCTTAGCGAAGGTCAGATAACTACATAATATATTCAAATTGTGTAAGTTAAAATTGTAGAGTTAACACGAATGCCTCATTGTAAGACCGTGCTTCAAGGTGTCTGCATACACTTGTGACACTCGATTCTGACTAAAAATATTATTTACAAATATCTCTACAGCGTTTAAGCACTTTTCTAAGTTACTCTTTTCTGGTGAGTTTATATTGTCAAAGGTATTGCTACTCTTTTGTATATGTAATCTTCCTTTATTTCGCTGTTTCGTAATTCATTTGTCACTTTCATTGCACCGATATAACTTTACATAAAATTAAAAAAAAAGTCTCATTCTTACCTCTATTGATTGAAGAAGTTCTTTTACATGCTTGATCATAATGTCTGAAATGTGAAATAACAACACTTAAAATTATTAATCTTTCTACAGATATGTATGTAGGGTAAACTAGGGTCTGTTGGACAGTCGGGCATGTTGGACACTCTGTAATTTAACGTGTTACCACGCCACTTGTGGGCACCACATTCTGCTAGAAGTCAATGACGGAAGCAGCCCCATCCGTTCGTGTCTGTATCCGTTCTTTTGCTCCCCAGCCTTGCGTGTAATTCCAATTACTCCCTTTTTGTGAGTGCAGTGCATTTGATTCGTACATCACGTGGCTTGTGATAGGCGATGTAGATACTTCTGCCCCTATTCAGGTACTTGCTCGTACCGGCCTTTTCCAAATTATCTCATGCCCTGCGTAATAGAGGAATGCAGGGTACCATGATCACATTCAATTTTATCTCCTTGGTTACAGGAATAAAAACTTACTCGCACACATAACACAAGATGGTTAAAATTAAGTGTGAAGAGCCAAATAGATCATTCAGAAGAGACAAGAATATAACTGACATTACAATTACTGTTCATAGATTACGAAACGGCATATGATATATTTATATATAATATATTAAGTATATATTAAGTATATATGTTAAGATATATTTATATATATTAAGTATGTATTACAGACACATAATTATGACTTATTTACTTACTTTACAAATGTCTTTTTTAAGGAACAAAATTCCGAAGGTTCATTGCGAGCGTCGTTAAATAAAATCATACATTAAATTATGATAAGCCCGCCAGCGGTCCCTATCCTGTGCAAGATTAATCCAGTCTCTATCATCATACCCCACCTCCTCAAATCCATTTTAATATTATCCTCCCATCTACGTCTCGGCATCCCTAAAGGTCTTTTTCCTCCGGTCTCCCAACTAACACTCTATATGCATTTCTGGATTCGCCCATACGTGCTACATGCCCTGCCCATCTCAAACGTCTGGATTTAATGTTCCTAATTATGTCAGGTGAAGAATACAATGCGTGCAGTTCTGTGTTGTGTAACTTTCTCCATTCTCCTGTAACTTCATCCCGCTTAGCCCCAAATATTTTCCTAAGCACCTTATTCTCAAACACCCTTAACCTATGTTCCTCTCTCAGAGTGAGAGTCCAAGTTTCAAAACCATACAGAAGAACCGGTAATGTAACTGTTTTATAAATTCTAACTTTCAGATTTTTGGACAGCAGACTGGATGATAAGAGCTTCTCAACCGAATAATAACAGGCATTTCCCATATTTATTCTGTGTTTCATTTCCTCCCGAGTGTCATTTATATTTGTTACTGTTGCTCCAAGATATTTGAATTTTCCACCTCTTCGAAGGATAAATCTCCAATTTTTATATTTCCATTTCGTACAATATTCTGGTCACGAGACATAATCATATAATTTGTCTTTTCGGGATTTACTTCCAAACCGATCGCTTTACTTGCTTCAAGTAAAATTTCCGTGTTTTCCCTAACCGTTTGTGTATTTTCTCCTAACATATTCACGTCATCCGCATAGACAAGAAGCTGATGTAACCCGTTCAATTCCAAAACCCTGCGTGTTATCCTGAACTTTCCTAATGGCATATTCTAGAGCGAAGTTAAAAGGTAAAGGTGATAGTGCATCTCCTTGCTTTAGCCCGCAGTGGATTGGAAAAGCATCGGATAGAAACTGACCTATACGGACTCTGCTGTATGTTTCACTGAGACACATTTTAATTAATCGAACTAGTTTCTTGGGAATACCAAATTCAATAAGAATATCATATAATATGACACAAGACGAAATATTAATTCAACATTAGTAGAACCTAAATGTCTCACATCTGCTGGTCTAAAGCATAGCATTAATTTTGGCCCTCGGTTGTACAATGCTTTAACTAAATTACACCCAGAACTTCTAACATGTAACCCACTAATATATAACAAGAAAATTAGAAACGTGTTAATATCTTCAACTTCATTAAATAAATTTATAGCCTATGTGTATGAATTAATCAACCTATACTATATTTGTATTCTATAATTTTGAAATATATAGTCCTACTTTTCACGTGCGATGTTTTCTTATCTAGTGGTAATATTATATTATATAATTCCATTGCCGCTGTAATTTAAATTTTAGTTCCTATTTTATTTTACTTATTTATTTTTATTATTTTTTCTATATTTCTCTTATATTAATATTGTATTATATAATTTCCGTAACTGTAATTTTAATTCTTTTTCCTATTTTATTTTATTTTATATTCTCTTATAGGCCTATTAATATTATATCTGAACTGCGACCGAACACGAGAACTGCTCATTCGGTCTCATATTTGTTAATATTACTGTATCTCCTTTTTTATATTGTTTGTATTATTTTATTTCTCTTTCTCTTGTTTGTTTGTAATTATATTCTTCTGTATATTTAAATTTAAATAAATAAGGCCTCTGACCGGTTTTCAACAGACTCTGTTATTTTAATTTACATGCTTCATTTCCACGTCCTGCTGGATGCCTAAGCGTAGGGCGAAGTTCGTAGTATGTTGATTCGAACATTGCACAACACTAGCGTGTACTAATTTGAACAAAATGTGTCATGGTTTATTACCAACCTTGGATTATTTGGGTTCTTCCGTAACGCCAAATGCAACGTGCAGTTATGTCAGCCATAACAATGCCAGAGCCATCTTTTTTTTAAATTTATTTTCTCTTAACAAATGGTTAAAACCAACCTTACAATTACAAAATCAATATACAATAAACAACACGAAACTTATAATAGATAATCTAGTCAAACTGAACATTAACCTAGATTCAAAACTGATGTCCCTTGACATAGAAAACTTATATACAAATATCACACTTCAAGAAACTATAGATATTATCGAAGCAAAATTAATTAACCTTCAAATACCATTGAATAAAATCCAACAAAAATTAAATCTAATAAATAATGTTACTTCACAAAATTGCTTCACTTCGATAAAAAATTATATCAACAGAATGTTGGCCTAGCACTGGGTAATCCATTATCTGAAATTCAAACCGATATCTTCCTACAAAACATAGAATATGATACTATCAGTGACGTCCTAAATAACCATAACATAAAAGACTTTCATAGATTTGTAGATGACACACTTATAATTTATGAAAATAAATCAATAGATAATACAATTGTACACTTGTTGAATAAATTACACGAAAGCCTGAAATTTACAGTAGAGAGTGAAATAAATTATTCAATAGCTTTTTTAGATATAAAATGACAATTTTTATATATATATTATGCTACGAGATCTTTTTTTATTATTATTTAAATTGTATTACAAATATTACAACTAATACATTTTTTGGTCAGTTTTATCATAATTTGTAATCTAACTGTATCCTCTGTTATTATTATTTTTTTTTTTTCACATCTTAACCGACCCTTTTTGTGAAATGTAAACTCACATATACTTCTATTTTGATAAAAGTTGAGTGCAGTGGTAAACAAATACTCTTTCTTAACCTATTAAGTACAACCCCTCTTTGAGAATGTAGTCTCATCTCATAAGTTACAAAAATACCAGTTTGTTGTCAGTATGTGAAAATATTCATATATTTATTATACACGTTCACACCTAGACTTGTCACTGTTTCTAGACCAAAGTCGTCGAACCAAGAAACTTTACCATATATGTAAACACTTCTCCATAACATCACAGATACGAACCGAAACCTGTATTCCTAGACATCACCCAAATGAGTATAATTTGATCATTTTATTTTCTTGTCAGACAAGACCTTACTTATTGAATGACTCCATGTATAGACTTACACTAGGAACAATGTATGACATATAAATGACTTTGACGTTTTAGTGCTTTGATTTCGTTGTCACATGTACATTTTATACATTAATTGACACAAAACTAAGTGCATTTGATCAAGATTCATTGTATTGATCTCGTAATTTATTACGTAAATTATTTTGATGTACAGTAATTTATTTACGGAAACTAACTTACTATTATGACAATGTTGTATTGCATGTTTCCATTTTTTTTTGAATGATATTCAACTTATTTTATATTTTTGTTTTCATATTTTCCGATAATGTTATATCTCTAATGTGATAAGTTGAGCTATATATAATCTTAATTTTCCTTATTGTGTGTACTTAGAAATATTGTATTCACTGTATACTTTGTACTGCAACTATTTTATTACTACTATTAGTATTATTATTATTATTATTATTATCATTATTACTATTCTTTATTATTATTATTCATTATTATTATTATTATTATTATTATTATTATTATTATTATTATTATGAATAATTGTCTTTTTTGTATGCCTCATTTATTTTGACCTGCTGTTCACATATTATTATGCTTTTTCTTTCTTTCTGTATGTTATATATTATGTCTGATTTCTTCTTATTTGTTGTTTATTTTTTATTATTATTATTATCTTATTCAGTTTTGTGTGTAAAATTGAATTTGTTAATTTGTAGTGTTTTTGTAACGCAGTCTTTACTCCTGGTTGAGTGTTAGAGAAGGCCAAAAAAATAAATAAAATTATTATTACTTATAACTTAGAAAAATTAAAAGCATACGTTTTTTTATCGATGGTACAAGGGAAAATAAATAAATACTTTAAAAGAATTGTTACTTGTACCAAAAATAAATAAAATAACGACGTACTTTCGCAGTGCCCTATTCCAATCAATTAACCATTATGTGGGTAGTAAATTGACAATGTTTTGCCGCTTTATGTTGTTTCACCTCCGACGTGAAAAGTCTAGGATATCATATACATTTTAATTTCATGTGATTACCTGTCGCGCTATTCTATAAATATTTCAGATGCCCAGGAAGTCAGTTTTAGTTTGAACCTCGCCAGTCACCATAACAATACTGTTATCCTAAATTATTTGTTACAAATTTTCTAAAATACAATTTTAAATAGGCCATGGCCAAGTGTAAAGATCTATGAAAAAATGAAGAACCATACCTTCAACATAATACGTAACAAAACACATCATTATGTATTAAGTATGTGCCAATTAGCGTAAACTCGATGAACTTTAAATCCTGTAAATACAAAGTGAAAAGAAACATGTTTATAACTAATTTATTACAAAAGAAATAATATTAATAAACAAACCTTAAAAACCAAAAGTGAGTGTACGCATCTACAAATATAGACAGTTCTGACGTATAGCAGGCATTCCGAATCTTCAACAAAACTGCAACATTTATAGGATCACAAAATAGCTGTTTACAATGAACTTGAAAATCAACGGTGTAACTTTATTGATAAGCAGGCGAGACCCAACAATTTGGCTAGAATTCTGGTACACCACGAACTACAAATAAGACTATAAACATGTAGTTTATACAATATTTAACATTTAGAAGAATTGTTAATCATTTTGTAATTATTAATAACCGTAAAAATTGCCAAAGACTGCAGCCATATTTTCATTTGTTGTCTTGTCTTTATCGCCAACACGCACTTAGTTTATAATACATCAACAATTAACGTTTGGTACGACCGCGAACATAATTCCTTCCACACACACTTATATTGTAACATTAATTTACATTGAAAATCGGCATTAGCACAAACACGTGTTCTGTGTGGTAGGCCTCCGGTTGACAGTTAATTACAGTGTTGCCGACGTATGGCTCCGGCTTGTAACTGAAGAAGGCTCTGGCAGTAGTGTAAATAACAATCTCATCAACGATAAAGAAAAATAGTAATATACGTTACAAGAGCGGTATGTTGAAGTTTTCATGTTCGAGGAAAAGATTGAAAAAGCGAAACGTAATTGAGCTTTTTTAATTTCCGAGTACATGAAAACAAACATACCGCTCGTGTATCGTACATTTTTTGTGCGAAGATCGTTTATTACATACCTGAAAGACGAATTTCTAATTAGTTGCAATGAAATCTCCATGTTGGTTTCTGTTTAATGACGGCAACTTCGGAAAACCAAAATATCTTTCTTCAACATTGTTGCTATAAAATGTTTTCTGTGTTTACTATACTCCAGTAGGCCGTGATATACGTCTCCCCCCCCCAGTCTATAAATGCGAACTTAAAACAAACGGTAAGGTTATGTAATGATTTATTTTTCATTTTAATATTTTAAAAATATTATTTATAGAACATATTGCAGTAATAACATCCGCACCTGGAATCTTGTTGATTTTTTCACGGCTTCCTTAATGTTACTTGTATCAGGAATGCAATAAGTTTCGTGGATAGTAGACTTTACTTAATTTTTGCAAATATTTAAAAACAATAATTAACATTGCAATTTAGGTGAAATTGCAGTGTAAGTTTCAATTTATAATTATTACTATGTTAAACGTCTTAAAAATAATATGTTAAAAGCCTAAAGCAGTAAAATGAATGTCGCGCTTAAGCGGTAAGAAGAGGAAATTGTTATGTGTGTTACCTTGGGAATACTGAATGTGGTATTTCACACTTACCGCGTATTGGTTCTGTGCGGAAAGCAACAAATACGCAAAAATCAATCGCACCTAAAATTCCACATTCAGTATTCCCAACCTAACGCACATAACAATTTCCTCTTCTTAAATATTGATTTTACTGCTTTAGGCTTTTAACATATTATTTTTAGAGACGTTCAATATAGTAATAATTATAAAGTGAAACTTACCACTGCATTTCACTAAATTGCACTGTTAATTATTGTTTTTAAATATTTTAAAAAATTAAGTAAACTCTACAACTCCACTAAAGTTACTGCATTTCGTGATGCAAGTAACATTAAGGAAGCTTCAACAAGATTCCAGACTCATCATGGCGGCTACTTTGAACGAAGGAGATGTGGATCTTGAAGTTGAAGAGGCTTGGGAACAAGGCTGTGCTTCTCTGGTTCCCTACAAATCCGATGTTATTACTGCAATATGTTACATAAATAATATTGTTAAAATATTAAAATGAAAAATAAATCATTACATAACCTTACCGTTTGTTTTAAGTTCGCATTTATAGATTTGGGGGGGGGGGGAAGACAGACGTATATCACGGCCTGCTGGAGTATAGTAAACACAGAAAACATTTAAAAGCAACAATGTTGAAGATAGATATTTTTGTTTTGCAAATTTTCCGTCGTTGAACAGAAACCTTTATGGAGATTTCATTGCAACTAATTAGAAATTCCTCTTTCAGGTGTGTAATAAACGATCTTCGCACAAAATAATGTACGATACACGAGCGGTATGTTTTCTTTCAATTCTCGGAAATTAACATTTTAAAAATTATTATTTAAAAAATACCTTGGAAATGAACAAATAATTGTTTGCACCATTAATTAAATTCATAATTCAATTTCATTCGACTGTGAGGAATGACGACACTTCCTTCTTGATCACACGAAGGCAGTTGTTGCGGGGAAGAGAAATAACCGTTGTCTGCTTGCGCTGCTCCCTGGTAGTAGTCTCCGAAACTATGCGTATATCGTTGCTAGATCCATGTGCATGTAATGCTTAAGGATCAGATATATAGAAATCTTCGTGTATATTTTATAACGAAGAAAATTTTCATCCTTTTTTGTTTTAAATATCGTAATTATTAAGTAATTTCGTGGATTTGTATCAATTTCATGAAAATTCGCGGATACATTTCATTTAATTTTGGGCTTTCACTAAGGGATTTGGTCCACACCTGTGAAGTAACTGTTAGAGCGTCTAGCCGCGAAACCAGGTGGCCCGGGTTCGATTCCCGGTCGGGACAAGTTACCTGGTTGAGGTTTTTTCCGGGATTTTCCCTCAACCCATGAGCAAATGCTGGATAACTTTCGGTGTTGGACCCCGGGTCTCATTTCACCGGCATTATCACCTTCATCTCATTCAGACGCCAAATAACCTAAGATGTTGATAAAGCGTCGTAAAATAACCTACTAAAAAAACTAAGGGATCAGTATTTCTCATATATAAAATTAAGTTTTAACACAATTCACGTATATCGTTAATACCAAAAAATCACACGCCTGCCATTCAAATTGTCTTGGTATTCTTATGAAACAATTGAATTACAGCTAACACTTTATTTATCTCAATATGCAGGGTTGCCACATTGAATGCTGGAACCAGAAATTGTCCGCTGCTAACATTGTGGCCACATCGTATCAACTCATATCTGGATTCCGATCTACAGTTAAAATGAGTGATGAATACGACATCGTAATTGCTAAGGAAGATGACAAGGAAAGAATCGCAGAGTTTTTACGAAAAGGTTTCTATTCTAACTCGCCTCTCATAGTGTCCAGTGGGGGCTCACCCAACCCACCAACAGATAAGATCCCCAGCCTCGAATATCTGTCTCAAGGTTTGTCCCTACTTGCCGTGTCTAAGGAAGATGGCCGCATCCTAGGAGTAGCTATTAACCATTGCACTACTCCCGAAGACAACGCCCCTGAAGAATCGTTCACTAAAAGTCTGTCCAACGACCCTTACGCAAAGGTAAGGAGGTTTGTGCGCTTACTGAAGGATAATGCGAATATATGGAAGCTAACGGGCGCAGACAGAGGGTTCTACATCAACATATTGTCAGTGGATCCCTCCGCCAGGGTCAGGGGTATCGGCAAGGCTTTGTCGGCACGAGCTCGCGAGATGGCGCGATCCATGGGCTACCCGCTGATTTGGAGAATTGGCATAAATGCCTACAGCATTCGTATCAGCCGTAACATGGGCATGGATGCTGTCTACACGATGCCCTTCTCGGAGTACAAGGACGAGGAGGGCAAACCCATCTTCAATGTGCCGCACCCACACATTGAGTGTGTCGTTTTCGTGCAGAAGTTAAAGTCCCACCTGTGAACTGGCATCTCCATCACCATAGACTGGCCAAGACGCCACCATCTTTGAAGCCGATTGAAAAACACGCGGCAATGTTTTCTAACGTCTGCTAACATATTTAGCAAGTAAGCAGAGTACAATTCAAAAGTACACAACAAAAAAATGTTTCTAGCCACTACCGTAAGAGCCATGCTCTTGTACGTGTGGACTTCGCCAATAATATAACATAACATTTACAAAAAACACTTTACTAAATAACCAATTAACTTAGGGAGAGTCGGGTAGTATCGGACAGTGCGTTTCTTTCATCTACCACCATATGGTAGTACCTGAATGACATGGTTACGTTTCGCTATGCGACATCACAGAAACGTAATCATGTCAATCAGGTACTATCATTGTGTAGTAGATGAAAGAAACTCACTGTCCGATATTACCCGATGTCCGATACTACCCGACTCTCCCCTAATACAGACCGACAACTAACACAAGAGAAAAAAAATAGAATGGAGAAAAAAATTAATATTACAATGTGTGTAGGTAAACCGTAGCGCATAGACAGGCGTACAAAATCTATCATAATCATCATCACCATCATAATCATCATCATTAGACTTCATTGAATTGCCACACGCAGCATGCAATCAGGTTGCCGATGTACGGTAGTATAGAAGAGGTGAGAGACCGCCCGGTCTCGTAGTATAAGCAGTTCATGTTAAGAGTTGTGACCGGACCAAATAGAGCAGCTACAGCTAATGTATACCTATGTAAGCACTTGATTTTGCATTACTGTGGTTGGAATAGTCAAAGCTTAACATTTGTTGAGTGCAGACAAGACAATGAGAGTGCTGCTGTTCCAAACAATTGCCCCTGGAATATCCTTACCCCGCAGCCAATCTTGACCCGTTGGGGAACGTGGTTGGACGCTGTTAATTATTATGCAGAACATTACGGCAAAATAATGGAGATAATTGATGCATTGGATAGCACAGACAGTTCCGCTGTTGCAGCTGTAAAATCATTGCCTTCTGAACAGCTATTGGAAGATATTCTGTTCATTGATTCTCATTTTAAAATCGTGTCCAAAAGCATCATCCTGTTAGAATCGTCTAAACTTCAACTCTCAGAAGCTCTTAATATAGTGGATAAAGTATCACAAACCGTTATCCAAAATAACAATTCACTAATTTGAGAAAAAGTGAAATGTAAATTGAGAAACATTATTGCAAAAAATTCTGCCTATTCACAACTTCGTGTTATAAATTATGTACTATCAGGTCACGGCAAGACATCTGAAGTTGGTGTACTAAAAAGTAGTGACTTTCCGTTCTTCAAATATGTATGTATTACATCGTGTGATGTTGAACGTACATTTTCCCAAAATAAAAACTGTTTAAGTGACCATCAGAGGAGATTACTTTGCAGTCGCTCAAAATGTACGTAACTCTTCACTGCAATGCACATATTCAAGGATGATGTGAGTATCTTACATTAAATTTTAAGAGTTAATATATCTCACCATAAAATAATTGTGTATTCACATGTATAGACATTTCCTACTTCAATGATCATTCGTTATATTTCTTGAATGCAGGATACAGGTTTTATTGTAACCGCAGTATACTGCTCAGTCTTTACATCAGAGGCTTACTCCATCCTTTGCACGCCCCCTTCCCATACAGTCTATACCGCGTGCGCAGTAAACCTTGCGATTCCCTTGGCAATTCCACGAAGTCTAATCATCATCATGATCATCATCATCATCATCATCATCATCAATGGCACGACAGCCCTTCATGGGTCCTGGCCTACTTCAGAAGTTTTCGCCATTCCTCCCTTCCAATGCCAAACTTCTGCAATTTCTAATACCCAAAGTCTTGATGTCATCCATCACACAGTCTTCCCATCTCAATCTCGGGCTCCCAACCTTCCTTCTTTCCATCGGAATAAATTTAAAAACTCTCTTCGCAACCCTATCATCTTGCTTTCTCACAACATGCCCGGCCCAATCCAATCTTATTTTTATAAATTTAACAATGTCCGGCTCATTATATAATCTGTACAATTCGAAATTATATCTTCTTCTCCATGTTCCGTTTTCTCTACCCGGTCCAAAGATTTGCCTAAGAATCTTTCTTTCAAATGTACGTAATAATGTCACATCTGACTTCGACAATACAAAATCTATAGGCCTATAATATAATTTGAAATGGTAATGGAAATTGCGGGAAAACGGGTGAACGGATTTTAATAAATGACCCTTCATTTTGAAGCTTGGAACCCAAAGTTTCTCAGAAAAATAGTAGTTTTCAGTGGAATGTCAATTTTACTATGTCACTTTCCTATTTTCCAAAATCCATCTGTTGTCAGTTTTGAGAAATAATGGCTTTTCAGAATAAAACAAAACACGCTACAATAAACAATATCACACGAAGGCTACGATCTGCAGTATTTCTGACATATTTAGAGTTCAGATGGCTCAGATTCTCTGACATCATAATGCCAAAATGTCGATCTTCATTTGTGTAACTTTTGCAGAATGTTTCTGTAATATTGGTTATTAAAAACATGAAGACTTAATAAAAATAATTTACAGATCAGATTCTCTGGTCTGTAATTTTCTGAGTACACATGTCTTTGTATTGAATATTAAAAACTACAAAACTTAAGAATGTTTGATGACATTATTACCATTAGAAATGAAATATTATTATAGTGAATGCCATGATGTGAGTATTTATCACTAATTATACGGATCAATGCTTCATTAATGATGTGAAAGTAAGAACTTTTGGGGTTATGTAAGTAGGCGTAGAGAATATTTGAAGTTAGATCTTCATTTCTATAATATTTACTGAATCACTGCTATATAATAGTCTATACAAAACTTACTAAGATAGCAATATTGTTATTAAAAATGAAATATTTTTATAGTTGTTAATCAAGTGGTATGGGTCTTTTCCATATATTTAATGGCGGTATGGTGTAGATATTTAAAACTGAAACTTAGAATTTATAAAACAGTTATGCTAATGGATTATGGGAACCAAATATAAATAATAAAAATGACAGGTTATAATACCTCTTCCTTGGCGGGTTTTAGTAATTAGTTGAAGAGCTTTCTTCCAAACCCACCTAAGTCATTTGCTTATGATTATCACGAGGAACAAAAACCTTATACACCTGTTGTTCTATTTATTTTTAAATGTATCCATTAGGTACTGTTATGTATAATAACTAGGGAGCGGATGTGGATGAAAAGCCATTTGCTTATTTTTGACGATGCGTACTGGCTAACATATTTAGCTAGTAAACAAAGTGAGTACAATTGAAAAGTGCACAACAAAAAATGTTTCTGGCCATTAAAGTAAGCGAGAACCAGGCCCATGTACGATGTGGTCTTAGCGAATAATATAACATAAAATTTACGAAAACAGTTTAATAAATACACTAATTAACTTAATTCAGACCGACAACTAACAAGCAAGAGAAAATAAAGAGAAAGAAGAGAAAAAACACATTTAATATAAATTGATAATCATATAGAAACCAGTGATATTCAATAAAAACATGAATTAAATAGGTAAAAAGTACATACATTTGTTAACATGGTATTATATATATCAAGAATAATTTTATAAATTTATTTTTTAAACGGTTCACTTTTAAAATATTTCAAATTTGGAAAATGGTTTGTATAGTTTTATTATAAAGTCTTGGGCCGAAACTAGCACTATGTTTAAGAGCTGCACTTGTATGAGATTTAGGCTCAATTAATGGGAAAGTAGACTTTTGTCTTCGAGTACGATATTCATGTAGATTAGATTTATGTTTTATTTGATTTCTGTGGTAGTAAATTAGTAAACTATATTTATAAATTTCTTCAGTAGTTAATACTTTAAAATCTGTATAAATTAAATTAGTTGGGTAATCCATATTTTTGGTCAGAAAATTTTTTTTTTTAATCTTCTATGTAACAAAATTAATGGATTAAGTACAGATGATGCTACTCCACCCAAATTTATTATACCATATTGTATGAATGATTCTATGAAGCTGAAAATATTATTCTTAATGCCTTCTTAATGATAAAATTTCGAAGTATTATGAATTTATAAATTGTCTTTCTTATACTTGTACACATGAGATCAATTTGTTTATCCCAACGTAAATGCTGATCTATAATAATCCTACATATTTAACCTGTGTAAAAGGTGTTATATGTGGACAATAAACAATTTTTATGTCTTAATTCATTACTTATGGCTTTTTAGGAACCCGGAGGTTCATTGCCGCCCTCACATAAGCCTGGCATTAGCCTCTATCCTGTGCAAGATTAATCCAGTCTCTACCGTCATATCCCACCTCCCTCAAATCCATTTTTATATTATCTTCCCATCTACGTCTCGGCCTCCCCATAGGTCTTTTTTCCCTCCGGCCTCCCGACGAACACTTTGTATGCAGTTCTGTATTCGCCCATACTTGCTACATGCCCTGCCCATCTCAAACGTCTGGATTTAATGTTCCTAACTATGTCAGGTGAAGAATACAATGCATGAGTTGTACGTTGTGCAACTTTCTCCATTCTCCTGTAACTTCATCCCTTTTAGCCCCAAATATTTTTCTAGGCATCTTATTCTCAAAACATTCTTAACCTCTTTTCCTCTCTCAAAGTGAGAATCAAAGTTTCACAGCTATACAGAACAACCGGTAATATAACTGTTTTATAAATTCTTACTTTCGGCTTTTTTGAGAGCAGACTGGATGATAAAAGCTTCTGAACCGAATAATAACAGGCATTTCCCGTATTTATTGTTCGTTTAATTTCCTCCCTAGTGTCATTTATATTTGTTACTGTTGCTCCAAGATAGTTGAACTTTTGCACCTTTTCAAAGGACAAATTTCCAATTTTTATATTCCAATTTCGTATTATGTTCTGGTTGTCCACACCTGTGGAGTAACGGTCAGCGCGTCTGGCCGCGAAACCAGGTGGCCCGGGTTCGAATCCCGGTCGGGGCAAGTTACCTAGTTGAGGTTTTTTCCGGGGTTTTCCCTCACTCCAATATGAGCAAATGCTCGGTAACTTTCGGTGCTGGACCCCGGACAAATTTCACCGGCATTATCACCTTCATTTCATTCAGACGCTAAATAACCTAGATGTTGATACACCGTCGTAAAATAACCCAATAAAATAAAATAAAAAATATTATGTTCTGGTCACGAGACATAATCATATACTTTGTCTTTTCGGAATTTATTTCCAAATCTATCTCTTTACTTGTTTCAAGTAAAATTCCCATATTTTCCCTAATAGTTTGTGGATTTTCTCCTAACATATTCACGTCATCCGCATAAACAAGCGATGGAATTTGCGATAGCGAGATGGTATTTGCAAATTGAGTTCATAGATTCGCCATATTAATACCTGACATTGGTATTACTTTTGAAGAAACCTCGGAAAAAAAATAACCAGGTAATCAGCAAAAGCCGGAATCGAACACACGTCCTATCGTCTACCAGTCAACGAATAATCTGACAATGTCGTATGATCCTCATTGTTTTATGGGGTGACCTACTTTAATTGATTTCAACTGTACGTTGTTGAGGATTTCCTGTGTGACCAGAGACATTCTAGTTAAACTTTCTGCAAAAAAAAAGGAGGTAAAAAAAGATTGGAGTGAGGGATTTAGAAGTTGGTAATGCGGTATTTTCCGACTTTCTGTCAGAGTTACTGGGCACGTGGGACTTTTTTTTCTTCTTCTATGCGAGTGTAAATTTTTTTACTTCGAAAGTTTTCCAATTTTTCATACCAGATGGCTTATCCGCTTAGATTTCCCCCTGCAGTCGCGCTCTCGCTTTCCGTTTGTCAACTGTTAACGCGATCTCCCCGCACAACACTATTAATTCGTATCGCCGCTGACTTAGCTCATTGGTAAAGGTATTTACCAATAATGTAGCAGATGCGATGTTCAGAATAGATAAGATTATGCACGTCAATAAAAAAGCATTGAGCATACGGGGCTATTTCATCAAATTACCAGTTGCCATAGAAACGCCTATCTACCACATAGCTTGTACAATGTATTAGCCAAGGCCCATTAAACCAATGTTTCTTTTCTTAACGTGGAATTATCTTTAACAGTTAAGCAAATGCCTTCGTATTTTATATGCGGTGTTGTATCAGCGTGCCTGAGTAAAACCCAGGAAAGAGGAAAGGATCGTAACTCTAGGTATTTTTGGCTGCCTTTCACAAATAGTACAAATACCATGATAATTATAACAATTTAATATTAACAAACTGAGAGAGATAAATTAATGTAAAAATACAAAAACAAAGAATTATAGATCTAATAACAATTATAAAATAGTGAGATAATGAAAGAGAGAAAATTAATGTCTGCCATCAGAATGAATGTAAGAAAGGCAATGTATAACAGAGTAAACTGAACACTCATTGAAAATACAGTGTAAACAGACTCGGCTCAAATAAGACATATAAAGTTGTAGTCTCCAACCTTTAGCTGAATCAAAGTCCAAATCCATGGAAAGCACACGGTAACCAAGTACGCCGTTATATACATTAATGGCGTAACGACCCCAGAGAACTTCCCTGTAGGTTTATGGACGTCAGTGATCCCTCATAGTGTAGAATATGAAATCAGGAATGCTGAGAATGAAACAGACCATCCCCCAGTCTGTAAAGCGATGATATCCAAACGATGTTCCACCGATGAATTATACCACACAGACGACAGTCGCAGCTATCCAAATCAGCGGGGACACCTTGACCACCGGAACCACGTAATACGATGAGTTGACTATCTCAGCAGAGACGGGAGAGTACCCGTTTCTCTCTCGAAGTCGTAACTGCGTCAAATTCTCTCACCAACTGGACATTCGCTCGGTCTCCAAGCCGAGGCCGGCGATGCGTGTCGTTCCTCCAATCAGCGGAGGAGAAGATCAGGGTACGTTCAGAAAAAATGAAGTAAACAGTACAGCCACCATAAACAATAAAATTGCCCACAGCGTAAACTACATCATAGCGGTCTGTGCATTTTCCCCGTCGTACTCTGTACTATATCAGAGCCACTCAACTTTAGAAGTCACATTATTTGAGAGCTTGATTGCTGAAAATATATTCTCTAATCTGAGATTCACGTGAAATGTTTTTTATTGTGCAAAAGCGTAATAAAATAATAATAGTACATTATGCAACGAGCCTATAATGATAGTAATTAAGACGCGAGGATGTTTATGAAACTAACGCAAGCGAGTTTCATTATTTTCGTACGAGCGTCTTAATTACCCTTATAGGCAAGTTTCATACGACTTTTTATGCTCAACCATATTTCTAACTTGAAATTATTCATAACTTTCACGTTATCTTATGTGAATGGGAAGGGAACTGACCTTGTGCAATCTCTTGAATTGTGAGATGTGCGCAGACGCGAAAGTATTGATTTTTCCCAAAAACGAATGTCAACGACCTTGATGTAATCTAGTTAAACTTGATATAACCTTGAAATTGAATTTGACATTGAAAAACGAGATGACAAATTGAATTTATTTGAGTATTATTTACAATTAACGCTAATTATTATATTAACAGAACATAACCTTCTGCGACAGTATTTGATTTCCAGCCTGCGTGACGTTTTGCTAGTTATCTTTCGATTGCATATCCGAGAATAATCGAAAACCTGAACTTTAATGAATAAGTGTACTTTAATGATATGCATTAAAGGATTGCTACCAGGTGTATAATTACTACATTTCAGCATGGTCGAGCATAAAGTTAGTTATACACTGGTTGAATGTGATTTTGTTAAATGTACAATTTTTACTGTTTCTTATGTAATGCAATCTGCTGATTCAAAAACTGAAGTCAGAATTATTCTACCACCCAGCAATTTTTTTTGTAATTTTAGAACACTTTATTTATTTTTATTGCTATATAGCCTACATTCGTTAACATTTTAATAGAAAGAAAATATTTCAAATATTTTATTTTATTGCTCTAACAATTGACCTGTAACTTTAGATCACTGTTGTCTGTGAAGTCAGAATTCATAAAAATAAATTTTATTCCTTATAAGACTCAAGGGCGCCCGCAGGATCCAATCTGAGTGGTAGCAAGATGGTTAGAAAATTAGAGGAAAATGATGGACGAAGAGAGAGAAAATTGAACATGAAAAATAGGCAGCTCTGAAATCTAAATTATCCTAAATTTAAAATTTAATTCAAAATTATATAATATAATAATTAAAATTTTAGTGTTCTAATGTATCTGTATACAATATTCCATTTAGTAGTATTTCACTATTCTAATTTTTGAGCTTGAAAGAAAATTTGCAGTCGCCTAGGTTCTTGTCGATAGATAACAAACACTTTCTGCAAAAATAATTCTCTGCTTTCTTCGATGCGTTTCCAATGTGTGGACAGCACGCAAAAAAAAAAAAAAAAAAAAAAAATATATATATATATATATTAAAATATATATATATATATATATATTTAAAATAGTTACAAAAATGAACAAAAAATAAAAACTTATAAATAGGTACTAATGCCAAAAAGGCACTTTCAGGCATCATAAAGCTCCTTTATAAGGATCTGTATTTCCATTAAAAACTTTAAGCAACTCTGTATGTACTCGTAGGAAGAAAAATAATAGATTTTTGCCTGAATTCCGCTGTCTAAATTGAAGACCTCCCGGAAAAAGGATGTAACATCAGATTATGTGATGTACGTAAAAAAAAGTAATTTTAAAACATTTATTTATAACAATAAACGTTCAGTAGCTGAATATACTTGTATCCTTGCTTAGTGAAATGGTTGTGATAGTAAATATAGGCCTAATGAAATATGTCCCTGAAATTATTTTCTTTTGTGGTGAAAAAGAATTACAGTTTTGTTGGTTACATCCTTATTCCAGGGAGATCTTCAGTTACAACTTAATAAAAATGATTAATCGTACACAAAATGGGGTGATTTATAATGTTCGGAGTGTAGTTGTTCAGTAAACTGTCCGAAACACAGTTTGAAACCCCACAAGTGACAGCAATAAGGCATCTCTTATGAGGAAAGTAAGCCAGGGGTAATTAACAGTTACTTTCCCCCTCCATTGCATACATCGCCGATTAGCTACATATTACACTAGTCAGACTTCAGATGCATACAAACATTGTTCTTCCTCTGACACATATAGTCAAGTGAGATGTACTGCCTGACCAGTGTTGCCAACAGTTATTCGTATAATCCCGCTAGATGGCTTTCGAAAACCCGCGTTTTCTAACAAATGTCTCTAGATTTTAATGTATACTTATTATTCAGTAATAATAATAATAATAATAATAATAATGATAATAATAATAATTAATAATAATAATGATAACGGTCAAGATAGAGCATCCACCCGCCAATGTAACGGATATTGCACACTATTATCATTGCCAATGTGGCGCTATAAAGCAATTTTGAACACTTTTATCACAGACACAACATATTTAAATTCTTATTGCACGATATATGTTACCCTTAAAACCCAAAAATCGACAAAACCAGTTTCAACTAGTAAAAACTAGTTTTAAAACATAGATTAGATAGGAAGCGAATTTTCGTAAGATCTAGAATAAATGACAGGTCAGGTTTGGTTTGTTTAGGTTTTTTTTTTTAGGCTTTTACCAAACAAAAACCTAAAAACCAAACCTAACCTGACACTCATTCTAGATCATACGAAAACTCGCTTTCTATCTATCTTTATTTGCTTAAACTAGTTTTTACTAGATTTGAAACTGGTTTTGACGGATTTCGGGTTTTAACGGTAATGTATATAATATGGAATTATCACTACATTAACACATCCATTATTTCACATAACACACACTGAACGAATTAAATGTAATTATGAAAGCCGCTTATAATGCTAATATGAATTTCATTTCAGAAACTTTAAAGATTAAAAACCGCTAGCATTCCCGCTAAGCGGGATAATATAATTTTACCCGCGAGAAATGTTATGTTATGTTTTATTTAACGACGCTCGCAACTGCAGAGGTTATATCAGCGTCGCCGGATGTGCCGGAATTTTGTCCCGCAGGAGTTCTTTTACATGCCAGTAAATCTACTGACATGAACCTGTCGCATTTAAGCACACTTAAATGCCATCGACCTGGCCCGGGATCGAACCCGCAACTTTGGGCATAGAAGGCCAGCGCTATACCAACTCGCCAACCAGGTCGACTACCCGCGAGATGGTTATCCAAAAAAGCTAGATTTAGCGGGAACACTGCTGAATTGGCAACACTGTGCCTGACAATAAATGTATATACTGTGCTGCAACCACGAGAAAGTCTCTGCCGGATGAGACGAAGGGGGGTAATGCTGTGAATGAATGTTTATGTCATAAGATGTCACAAGGTCACACACGTGGGTACTATTATCTCTATTGGCTAGCTCTCATAGCACAAACCGTAACATTGATACAGACATATTGATACTACCCTAGTTACAAAATTAGATCACAGTTAATCTCCTGGTCTTTTAATCTCTTCATACAGGAAATAACAAATGCAGGAGAGCGCATGGTTTTTAAACTGGCGTTATAACTGTAATATTATTTATCTACTTCGTTCCAATAGATGACGCAGTAGTAGGCACATTCCTTTCACGGTTGATCTTTCGGTTGGAGAACAGCACTGTCCGTTACTCAGGAGAAGACGAGCGGAAAGAATGTGACCTTCTTGACTATCGCTGCTGATTATTATAAACATCGCTCAGATAAGCATCCCAGTAGCCAGGTTATTACTCGTGCAGGAAACATGAGTAACAATGCATATGGAAATTAAAGCTAAGTTGAACAGAAGCAGACCTAATGTTTCCGCTTACTGCAGTACAAATATTGGACGTGTTGTCGTACGTTATCTGTTCACATCCCTTTCTCCTCAGTCCGCTCTCGTCTTCTCATGAGTCACCGACAGTACTTTGTCTTTCGTTATCTCTATCTCATACATGGGCAGAATTTTCGGTTACGTGAGGCACTCGATTTGAAATAGTTTGTTTACTAGGAGAGGAGACTGCAGAGTAGGATGGGAAATATAAACTGCTGTGACCTGCGTCACCTTATCGTAATCGCTAAGGCGGTCAGTGACGAATTATTAGGAAAGCGCTTGGTTAACGTGAGAGACTCGAAAACTTTTATTTAATTTGGCAAATTAATTCGGCAGCTTTAATCATAAATCTCTTTACTATTTCTCCATCATTGAATTTATTTAAATCACACGCGAGAAATTGCGTAACTACCCAATAATATTCCATCACGTTGTCTACGTTTATTTTCTTGAATATTCTGGCGTTTCTCAAGATTACTTAATAGATTTGCATTTGTCGACCTAAAATAATTTCAGAAAATCATATTTCGTTTTCTACGCACATTTGATATTTTTTTTAATAAATTTCTTTTGGAAATAATACGTACAAACAACATTTAATTCCTTGTAAGTTTTAATGCAGCGTGTTTAAGGTATAATGCCGTATTTAGTATACTATTCAAATGTTAAGATCATAAATTTTCTTCGGAATAATACGAAAAATAACATTTAATTTGTCTTACCTTCTAATTCAGAATGTTCTTTATGACATAAGGAGTAATGTCGTTGTATATTAAATGTATTAATGCCTATAATAGGATTTTCGAGCATAGCATACATCGTATGTTCTCCCCTTCTAAACAGCAAAAAAACTCTTCCTCCCATTTCTCATGAAATAATCGTTTTCTAACGCGTACACACTGCTTTGATAACGCCATTATGCCACCACTGATATTGCTTATGAAACTAATATAAAGGGTGCGTCAGAAAGAACGGATGGATTTCAAACTATCGATACGCAACGAGGAGAGAGATATAGTGAGGGGGACCACGACTGTTGGGTCAGCCAGAGAATGCAGTTTGAGTTGAGAACATGGTGTTGGTCTGGTGTACAACGTGCTTTCATCGTAGAGACATTTTTGAAAAATGAAGAGTCTGTGATCGCCACTCAGGACTCATTTCGACATCGGATGTCACGCTAGGATTCCAACTCGGAATACAATTTTGCGGTGGGTGGCTTCATTTCGTATCACAGGTTCAACATTAAAGAAGAAATCACCTGGACGAAATTCTATTGCACTGAGATTGTCCGAGGCTACGGTAAGATCTCGCGCCCTGCGACTTCTTTCTTTGGGACCATTTGAAGGCGTAAGTTTGTAAACATCGATCACATACACTGGACGAACTGAAGACAGCGATTCGTGAAGAAATCGTGGCAATTGCACCAGCTATGACTGTGAAAGTGATGGCGAACATCAGAAAACGCCTCGATGCCTGTATTGAAAGCCAAGGACATCATATGGATAATGTTGTTTTACATAAATAAACTGCATGTATTGGTGAATATGTTGATAACAATAAATTTTTGATTTGATGAATCTTTACAATTTTCTTGCCACGTGAAATCCGTCCGTTCTTTCTGACGCACCCTGTAGAACTTGCCCACGCCTAGGAGCTACGTGAGTGATGAACGGGGACTGTGAAGATGATGTCACTCAGAGCGATAAGTTCTGTGAAGGTCAGTGAGGCACAAATTCTCAAGTGAGGCACGATGCCCATCTGTGCTCTGTCTTTTCATTCCCACTTTCTCTTTTTTGTTTTTCGTTGTCTCTGTTTTGTTTATTCGTTATTTCCTTGTTCTCTTGCTTCCTGTGTTCTCATTTTCCCTTTAATTTCTGTCTCCTTTCCTGTACTTCACTTTCATCTCTTACCTCGTCTTTAATTTCTGTGTTAATTCTCCTGCTTTTCCTTTTTTCTGCTTTTTAAACAATTCTTGATCCCTTGCGTGATTTTTCAGACCTGTGTACCACAACCAATCCCTCATGTTTTCACGCCTTAGATATGAACTGTTTGTGCGATTCCCTAGATATATATATTTTAGTGATAAGAAATGTTCTGTCCATCAGATCTGACGTTGTTTTTTATCTTCTGCTGGCCATCATATTCTTGTTTGCTTCTCACTTCACCCTCTCCCCCTACACCCTCGGTTGGCGCCATGCCAATCTTACGCTCCACACGCCCATTTTTCATTTTTTCGTAGCCCTCCCTGTCAAGTTTAGACTAGCTTTCTGCTGGAGGTCCATTACCTGATGGATTTCCAATCACCTAAACTTCAAATCAGACCTCGCCATCCTCTCGCCTTGGTCGTGAGATCACGCCCTGCGATAACCAGCAACGGGAAGCAGGCGGCAACCGCGGCCATCTGGATTAAACATCTCGGCCTGATTGATGTTGCTCACGACCGCGCAGCAAGTGCGACTTCGATACGTACAGCCTTCTGCTGCTCTGAGAATTTGCATTCCTGTGCAGTGGATTCCAGATTTTTATAGGCAGTAACGACTTTTATGTGAGGTTTTTGTTTGCGATCAGCCACTACCTACTTATGGCCTACTTAACCGTATTCGAAAAATATAATAATAATAATAATAATAATAATAATAATAATAATTACTTACTTACTTACAAATGGCTTTTAAGGAACCCGAAGGTTCATTGCCGCCCTCACATAAGCCCGCCATTGGTCCCTATCCTGTGCAAGATTAATCCATTCTCTATCATCATACCCCACCTCCCTCAAATCAATTTTAATATTATCCTCCCATATACGTCTCGGCCTCCCTAAAGGTCTTTTTCTCTCCGGTCTCCCAACTAACACTCTATATGCATTTCTGGATTCGCCCATACGTGCTACATGCCCTGCCCATCTCAAACGTCTGGATTTAATGTTCCTAATTATGTCAGGTGAAGAATACAATGCGTGCAGTTCTGTGTTGTGTAACATTCTCCATTCTCCTGTAACTTCATCCCGCTTAGCCCCATATATTTCCTAAGCACCTTATTCTCAAACACCCTTAACCTATGTTCCTCTCTCAGAGTGAGAGTCCATGTTTCAAAACCATACAGAAGAATCGGTAATATAACTGTTTTATAAATTCTAACTTTCAGATATTTGGACAGCAGACTGGATGATAAGAGCTTCTCAACCGAATAATAACACGCATTTCCCATATTTATTCTGCGTTTAATTTCTTCCCGAGTGTCATTTATATTTGTTACTGTTTGCTCCAAGATATTTGAATTTTTCCACCTCTTCGAAGGATAAATCTCCAATTTTTATATTTCCATTTCGTACAATATTCTGGTCACGAGACATAATCATACACTTTGTCTTTTCGGGATTTACTTCCAAACCGATCGCTTTACTTGCTTCAAGTAAAATTTCCGTGTTTTCCCTAATCGTTTGTGTATTTTCTCCTAACATATTCACGTCATCCGCATAGACAAGAAGCTGATGTAACCCGTTCAATTCCAAACCCTCTGTGTTATCCTGAACTTTTCTAATGGCATATTCTAGAGCGAAGTTAAAAAGTAAAGGTGATAGTGCATCTCCTGCATTAGCCCGCAGTGAATTGGAAAAGCATCAGATAGAAACTGACCTATACGGACTCTGCTGTATGTTTCACTGAGACACATTTTAATTAATCGAATTAGTTTCTTGGGAATACCAAATTCAATAAGAATATCATATAATACTTCCCTCTTAACCGAGTCATATGCCTTTTTGAAATCTATGAATAACTGATGTACTGTACCCTTATACTTCCATTTTTTCTCCATTATCTGTCGAATACAAAAATCTGATCAATAGTCGATCTATTACGCTGAAAACCGCACTGATGATCCCCAATAATTTCATCTACGTACGGTTAATAATAATAATAATAATAATAATAATAATAATAATAATAATAATAATAATAATACATTTCCTCCGTTAAAGTAAGTACAGTGCATATCCCTTTCAGTTCTTCAGTAAAAATTCTTGGCATCCACATGGATAATAATCTCAACTGGGACATGCAAATCACAGAAACCTGCAGAAAAGTATATTCTATTATCCATGTGCTAAAAAGGATAAATGTTCATCTTCTCTCTTGCTTAAAAAGTCCCTTGTGCAGACGCTTCTATTTCTCTATTTTGACTATGCTGACATTTTACTGACTGACCTTTCCAGCGACAACAAAACGAAACTTCAACGTGCTCATAACTTGTGTGTACGTTTTTAAGCAATGTTCGTAAATATGATCATATTACCCCATCTCTGGAAACAATAGGTTGGCTCAAACTAGATAAGAAAAGAAATTTACATTCACTTCTCCTTCTCTTCGAAATCTTGAACTCTTCTATTCCTTCGTACCTGTCGTCTCGCTTCACTTACCTTTCTTCCCACCACAATCTGAACACACGCTCTCGCCATGAAACAATACTAACAATACTATCCCATCGCACCTCCTCATACTCATCCTTTTTCACAATAGCCCTGCCAAGACTCTGGAATTCGTTACCTGCTAGCATCAGGGACTGTCGAAATAAAACTGAATTCAAACGCAAACTTACTAGGCACTTGGTCAGTAATTGAGACTCGTTCAGACATGGTTTCTTGTAAATAGTTCTCTTAATCTATCACAAAATATTTCAATATCAGGTAAATTCATTACTATAGATTTTTGTTATTGTAGGTTTAATTTGTAATTCAGTAAATACAAAAATATTCTTTGTTCTTAACTTATATGATAAAATGTCTAGCTTTCATTAATCAGGTAATCTTGTCGTACTTTAATTTTTATTGTAATTGTAAATTTAATGTTAATTGTAATTTTATTGTTCATATTATAGTTGTAATCCCCTGGTAGAGGGGCAGAGAAGGCCTGACGGCCTTATCTCTACCAGGTTAAATAAATAAATACTAAATACTAATAAATACTAAATAATAATAATAATAATAATAATAATAATGATTTATTTAACCTGGCAGAGTTAAGGCCATATGGCCTTCTCTAACACTCAACCAGGAGTAAAACTGCGTTTCAAAAAACACTAAAATTTACAAAGTACACTACAATTTTACACAGAACTGAATAAGACAATGGTAATAAAATGTAAACAACAAGTAAGTAGAAATCAGACATAACATATAACATACAGAAAGAAAGAAAAAAAGCATAATAAAATGTGAACAGCAGGTCAAAATAAATGAGACATGCAAAGTATAAAAGTAAGACAATTATTGATGATGATGATAATAATAATAATAATAATAATAATAATAATAATAATAATAATAATGATTTATTTAACTAGGCAGAGTTAAGGCCATATGGCCTTCTCTAATACTCAACCAGGAGTAAAACTGCGTAAAAAAACACTACAAATTTACAAAGTACACTACAATTTTACACACAAAACTGAATAAGATAATAGTAATAAAATGTAAACAACAAGTAAGTAGAAATCAGACATAATATGTAACATACAGAAAGAAAGAAAGAAAGAAAGAAAGAAAGAAAGAAAGCATAATAACATGTGAACAGCAGATCAAAATAAATGAGACATACAAAGTATAAAAAGTAAGACAATTATTGATAATAATAATAATAATAATGATAAAAAATTAGAATAATAATGATAATAATAATAAATAATAATAATGATTTATTTAACCTTTTAAGGCCATATGGACTTCTCTAACACTCAACTAGGAGTAAAACTGCGTTACAAAAAACACTACAAATTTACAAAGTACACTACAATTTTACACAAAACTGAATAAGATAATAATAATAAAATGTATACAACAAGTGAGAAGAAATCAGATATAACATATAACATACAGAACGAAAGAAAAAAGCATAATAAAATGTGAACAGCAGGTCAAAATAAATGAGGCATACAAAGTATAAAAAAGTAAGACAATTATTGATGATGATGATGATGATGATGATAATAATAATAATGATAAAAATATGAATATTAATAATAATAATGATAATAATAATAATAATAAAAATAAGAATAGTAATAATAATGATAATAATAATAATGATAAAAATATGAATAGTAATAATTATTATGATAATAATAATAATAATAATGATAAAAATAAGAATAGTAATAATAATAATAATGATAATAATAATAATAATAATAATGATAAAAAATAAGAATAGTAGTAATAATAATAATAATAATGATAATAATAATAATGATGATAAAAATAAGAATAGTAATAATAATAATGATAAAAATAAGAATATTAATAATAATAATGATAATAATAATAATACTAGTTGTAGTAATGAAATAGTGAAGTACAAAGCATACAATGAATACAATATTTTAAGTACACACAGTAAGGAAAATTATGATTACATATAGCTCAACTTATCACATTATAGATATACCATTATCGGAAAATATGAAAACAAAAATATAAAATAAGTTAAATATCACTAGAACATAAAAAATGTGAATACGTGGAAACATACAATACAACACTTGTCATAATAGTAAGTTAGTTTGGTAACTCGTCATAAGATAATTTTCCAACTTGGATTTGAAAGATTTCAATGTTCGGCAGCCCTTGACTTCAGGCGGCAGAGAGTTCCCGTGACGAGAGGTAGCAACAAAAATCCATTAAAATCGAAAACAACTATAATTTTACTCAAACCCAGTGAACACTACCCAAATAGCGACCAAAAAATACGGTTTGGGTGTGGATAATATTAATTTATTATTATAAAGCTATTATGATAGTAGGAAAAATTCCGTGCTGCTTATATTATGATTAAAAGATGGGAGTTTCCATATATGACAATCAACAATGCAAATCTGAAGGGACAAATCCAACTGAATTGTTGTTTAAAAATGTCAAAGTTTTCAACATTAAACAAATGTATTATTGCACGCATTGCATACTTCACCTGACATAATTAGGAACATAAAATCCAGACGTTTGAGACGGGCAGGACATGCAGCTCGTTTGGGCTAATCCAAAAATGCATATAGAGTGTTAGTTGAGAGGCCGGAGTGAAAAAGACCTTTGGGGAGGCCGAGACATAGATGGGAAGATAATATTAAAATGGATTTGAGGGAGGTGGGATATGAAGGTAGAGACTGGATTAATCTTGCTCAGGACAGGGACCGATGGCGGGCTTATGTGAGGGCGGCAATGAACCTACGGGTTCCTTAAAAGCCAGTAAGTATGTAAGTAAGTAAGTAAGTATTATTTTATTTTATTAAAATATTTTCATAGAAAATTTTAATAACTTTGAAAGGTATATACATAAATATAGAACTAAAAATATGAATTCTCTGCGTTTGTCTGAACCAAAATGTAAAGCCAATGCAGCTTTTTATCATAGTATGAGTCAAGGTCCCAGATATTAAAAAAATGTTATTCCAATAATATTTCAACCACGAATTCTCTCCAAATCAATAAACAAAATTGTATTGGATTTATAGTTTGGGTTTAAACATATTAAACACTATTTAATCTGTATACACTCTCAATTTTAATTTTATTTTTGTCTGTATTGGAATCCCCTCCTGAGCACGAGTCTTACTCATTCAGGAGTGGGCTAGTTTATCTTTCATTATATTTATTAACTTGTATTCATTTCAAACTTACTAGCAATAAAAATAAATAAATAAATAAATACATATAACTCTTATCTAAATAAAATGAAAGTCGTAGACGATTAGAATGGCTATTACAAATCAATAGCGGGCACAATGTGTTCTTTGGTGTGCTAAATTTGAGAGTGTTAAAAGAGTTCAAAGGGAATTTATACTTTCGACGTGTGGTATCGAATATTTGTAGAAACAGATTCTGTGTTAAAAAAAAAAAAAAAAACATGCAGGACGTGGCAGGCGAAATCCAGTACGAGAAGCAGCTTCTCTTGGCTTGGTCCCCAAACTCCCCAGATCTAACCCCTCCTGACTTCTTCGTGTACGGTTTTGTTAAAGACATTGTCTATTCACAGAAACCCAGGAACATTAATGATCTGAGAGTAAAAATCACTCAACTAGTCACCTCTCTTATGTTACAACGGACATGGACTGAATTACATCACCGTTATGAGTTGTGCAGGTGTGCAATGGTGGTCATGTTGAGCTCTGAGGAATCTCCCATCTTTCAATGTTGTATGCACAAAGTTTCAACAAATAAAGTTTAGTAGTAAATGTTTTGCGGTGTTTTTTTATTTTATCCATACCCAAACGAATCACCCTGTATTATATGGTCGAAAAATGAAATGAAATATTACGTAAACATCATTTCCAGTGCTTCAAACTATTGCAGTCGTGGCACTAGGCCTACATTATGCTTCTACATTTCCCTCCTCCTTATTTCCATGGTTACCATTTAGTTACGGTGTAAGTCTTTTGTTTCGTTTTAGACAGAACTCTAGACTTTAAGCGAAGTCCCTTTTGTACTTATACTGGGCAATATTTTCCAATTCAACTTTTCATTTTTGTAACATTGCTTTCGTCTGTTACTTAGCGTTTTGTCTCTATGAATATTCTGTTTATATTTTAATACTTTATCCATTTACCAACAACGCGGACTTTTTGCTTGAGCAATTCTTTATTTTCTGTTTCCTGTGATATTTTCACACCTTTCACAGTAAATGTTTGGAAACTTTGTTTTGTTTAACATGTTTCTGTTGTTTTCTTTGCAACGAAGGTCAGTATAGGTGTTATAGAAGATTTATGCATTGTAACTTTGCCCCCGGGAATCATAAATTTAGTGTGTCTATGTCATACATTCAGGTAGACATCGATTTAGTTTCTTGTATTAAATATCGTCCAGAAATTTTGGCGCCGAGATAGACAAAAGTCAAGCTTTTCTTTTGTAGATGGTATTGAATCAGTGAAGTTTCTTTTTTCAGAGAATAATCAATTCTCTTTGTGTAGAAATGGGCTGTAATTTCTTCAGAAATTAAGCAATATTTGGAATTTAATTTAACAGGAAAAAAATATGTGGTACAAAGTTTCCCCGAATAGAGGTGTAACTTTGTACCACTATTAAATTCCAAATTTGACGTACTTAAAATATGACTTTTTATGTTTATTATGTTTCAACCCATAAAATGAGTAGTTTTCTTAATTAATTTACTTTTAAACTTCAGTAGACAATATTTTAGGTAAGTATAAAAATACGATAGAAGTGGTACAAAGTTACCCCAAATGATTATACATAAAATACAACTGTATGGATATTTAATGTACTGCGATCATATTCTTGGCAGAATTTTTCCTGTTTCATTGAACATTACCTATACACAATTTAAAATGTAGGCCTAATTGGTTGTTTTAGAGATATAGTGTTATTACATTATGCAACTTGTTTGTGTTGTGTTGGGTGATTGGATGTGTTGTGTATGTACGTTATTGTTGTTGTGGGTTTTCTGTAGATTTTGAATGTGTGTGTTTTTTTTTTTGCCAATATTTGTTACTGTGATGCCTAGGAAGTTTATGGATTTGTTACTTATAAAATATAGAAACATTTGTAGACTTACGAGGTGTTATTAGGAAACGAATTTTGAAAATCTATACAGATTTCGACATTCGTTAAAAATTGGACTTGCGGGGCTTTAGCAGTAAGCCGACGATTTTCTCTATAGATCTCCTTTAATAAGTCCCTATGACGGCATTTCTCAGTAGTAACGGTTCTTCCAATAGCGGCAGTAGTGTCATAGACTCGAAACTGTTACGCGTCGACGCTGTTGATTGGTGAAACATGAGTTTGTGAACTGTTGTCAACCAGAGTATAACACACAGTACCAGGCTCATCGGAACCCCCTCACCCCTTTCCTCCGCAGTCCGACGTAAAGGAAATAAAGACATGAAACATGAAATGTTGCCAGAGCTTGTCACACCAGGCACCAGGGCTGCTTCGTGCCCGCCCCTCCCCTACTTTAAGAATTAGTTGCAAAGTAATTCCATTCCTAAGTTAATTTCCTACATGAACATTTTTAGGACTTGTATTTTGGAACGAAACTTCCGACAAAGCCAGCACAGTAATTTACGGGGGAGGGAGTGGATTGTAGTTCTGACAACATAGAATTAAGACACTTGGAAATTACTTGCAAGAGCACTTACAGCAATAACCTGTTACAAATGAGAGCTATTGTAGTTTTGTAATAACAGGTCTCGAGCTGTTTGGGATATTTCCGTTTTTTGATATTAATTTCTTGTCTCGAAACTCTCGTCACTTGGAGGGAGCAGAATTTCTATGACGCATACAACTCCAAATATTGTGCGTCATGATTCATAGCGTGATGTAAGTTTCGCCCTAGCTTATTAATTTATATGCTTATAGAAAAATGGTGAGTCAAGTTGTCTACATTAATTGTAATACAAAAACTTGCCTCTACTTAAAATCAATTATAAACATAGCGTGCGTCCAAAATTATTAATGACTAATAATATAACCACTGTACGTCAAATTTCAATTTTTTGCCGCTCATAGAAATGAAAATATGTGATTTTAGTTTTGGCATACGCTGATTTCAAATCTGAACTCCGCTTATCTCTATCACCAAACAGTTTTGTGTTAGAATGCGTTGAATATTTCGCAACATTTCGAGTATTATGGTGTATTCATACTTCGTTTTTAGAGAGTCACCCCATCCATCTTAACCAAATCATACATTATCCAAAACAACCAAATATATTTTTCTAATAACGATACAGTTGTATTGTCCACGCCTGTGCAGTAACGGTTAGCGCATCTGGCCGCGAAACCAGGTGGCCCGGGTTCGATTCCCGATTGGGGCAAGTTACCTGGTTGAGGTTTTTTCTGGGATTTTCCCTCAACCCAATACGAGCAAATGCTGGGTAACTTTCGGTGCTGGACCCCGGACTCATTTCAACGGCATTATCACCTCCATATCATTCAGACGCTAAATAACCTAGATGTTGATACAGCGTCGTAAAATAACCCAATAAAATAAAAAAAAAATAAAAAAAAACAAAATATGGTCTTCACCTTTGGCTCTAGTTTGTTTCAGATTTAGCAAAGTTTTTTTCTCTTTTAAGAGCCAAAGAACTCCAGTTGACACATCACCCTTTTTAATGTTTATTATACTTTGTCTGAATCTTATATTTTAATATGTGTTTGTACCAGACTGCTTCAGGGAATATTTCGTCGTTGTTGCTGCAAAAACTCCTATGTGATATTTATCGATTTTCAGATTTTTGCTCTATTAAATAACTTAAATAGTGATACAGCAAATAATAAAATCTCCTATATGTAATTATATTTCTTTGTTTCGAAAATGTAAGAATTCACAGTCTCCTATGTACGGTTGCCATAGGATGAATAAATGTGTTTTTATCTTTCTACTAAAAATGTTATATTTTCCACATAGGAGTTATTGCAGGTACAACGACGATCTATCCTTCAGAAGATTGTATTTAGAGTAACTTTTATTAATAAAAAACCTAATTTCTTACATAATATCTTTAGGAAGGACAATATTTCACTACTACGTGGCTTTTATATTTACAAGGATGCATTGTTCTTCATCATAAATATATATTTATTTACGCAGAATCAAGAAATTCATTATTGTTTTACAAGAATTAAAATTCATATTTATATACTTGTAGGTTTAAACCCTTTGAAACAACCAATTATGTTAATAAATCACCCATGATATAATTCAACTTGTAACAAGAAATTTTATATTCAGCATAAAGACATTTTAAAAATATGTTTAAGAATGTTCCTTAAGAACAATTTTTTAATAGTTTTGATGACTGATTTTTTTAATTATATATATATATATATATATATATATATATATATATATAATTTGAACTGGTAATGGAAATTACGGGAAAACGGCTGAACGGATTTTAATATATGAACCCTCATTTTGAAGCTTGGAACTCAAAGTTTTTCAGAAAAATAGTAGTTTTCAGTGAAATGTCAATTTTTCAACATAATTTTCCTATTTTCCAAAATCCATCTGTCGTCAGTTTTGAGAACTAGCTAATTGCATTTCAGAATAAAAGAAAACACACACTACAATAAACAATATTACACGAAGGCCATGATCTACAAGAATGCTGACATATTTGAGCCGTTCAGAGCAGAAGTGGTGTAAGTCAATTTTGACTTACATCACTTTTGCTCTGAACGGCTCAAATAAATAATATACAAAATGCAATTCCTACTTTCTCTTTGTTTTTTTTTTGTCTCTCTCAATCTCTATGTTCTTCGTATATATATTTACGGGCAAAATATATATTCATGTCATTTAAATTTGTATAATAACGACCGAATCATTAGCCTAGTGTATATGAGCCGTTTAGAGCTCAAATTAAATTGGTTATTAAAAAGTTAACTTACTATTTACAGGTTCGATTCTGTGGTGTGTAATTTTCTGGGTACAGCTGTGTATTGGATATTAAAAACTACAAAACTTGAGGTGGTTTGATGTCATTATTACCATTAGAAATGAAATATTATTGTAGTTAATGCCATGATGTGACTATTTTTAATTAATTATACATATTAATGCTATATTGATGATATGAAAGTGAAACGTTTTGGGGTTATATAAGTAGATGTAGAGAATAACTTAAATTAGATTTTGATTTCTATATTTACTGAGTGACGGCTATAACTTATAGTATATATAGTATATGTTACTGAAAGCTATAAAACTTACGTAAGATAATAATATTATTAAAAATCAAATATTTTTATAATTATTAATGAAGTGGGGTTGGGTCTTTTTCATATATTTAATGGCGGTGTGGTGTAGATATTTATATGCGTGGTTCTCTTCAGTATTGGCTCGAGACAGGGTATCTTTCATTATTATGGAAGCAAATAACTTTCAGAATGTCTGGTATTCTTCATTGAAAATAAATCTGAAAATGTTTATTTGAACGTCTAATGAACTAAGTTTGCAGCATTAGCTACACAAGCCACTAGTTTATTATATTTCTGCATGATCCTATATTATTTCTATAAACTCATAAACTGTTCTCTATTAGGATTAATGTTATAGAAACCAACTATTTTTTATGGTTTTAAGGAGTTAAATTTAATTCTTGTGGAACCGGTGGAGTGATTCAGCCTTTACAAGCTCAACGTCACATTTCAACCCCGTGTTTGTTAGTTAAATAGCGGACACGCTTGCGGTTTGTACCGTAGTCAAATTCGCCTCTGTTATTTATATGTATTACAACTGAAATCCATTCTGCAGAGGTGCAAATCAGCCTCACAAAGGGTGGAAAACGAGGGGAGTGCCTGTACCTCGAGGTATGCGATTACATTCTTCCCGCAGTTCCATGATGTACATGGTGCCTTCATTTGTCTAACAAACAATGGTTAGAGAGGGGTACGCGGAAGATCCCTGCTGCCTAATTTGTGACAAGGGTTATGTTACGTCTTGCTAACGAGCATGCACGCTAAATGAAACATGGGGCGGGGTGGGGGGCGTGCAACAGGCCGGCCTGCACTTGGCTAATATTAAGGTTCGTACATAATGCGCCAATTCTCCGCTCAACTGTCTGTTAGTTTCTGTGACGTATCCATCACTTGAGCGGACAGGTAGCGGAATTATTAACTATCACCTGTCAAATTTCTAAAACGGTTGTGTGGTGCACAATGACCATGGCGCCATCTTGCGCTCAATTCTGTAACTGCGCTCGAGATCTCTAACCCTGCCTCGTGATATCGTCGAGGAGCATAAATAAAGACCTAAGGGCCGAATTCATAGTCAACACTCATCGTAAGGAAACACTTAAGCAGTTGCTTATAATAATTTTAATTCATAAATCCCACTGAAGTGAACACTTATTCAAATAAGGTAGCTTGTCAGTTTACTCAAGTGTTTCCTTATATGCATTGAAATCAGCTGATTCGATATACAATAGATGATGATTATGATTTAATTTAATTTATTGAGTTCTGTAATTAAAATGAAAATGTGTTTCGGCAAGCAAAAGATATATCAGAGATATGGAAAAGCCTTTAGAAATGTATAATGATCAACAATTTAAGAGGAGATACCGTTTCGACAAGAACACTGTTGTGAATATTCTGGTGTCTCTCATTTCAATTCACAATACAACCATGAGGCTTACCGATTTCGCCACTGCTGAAAGTACTGGTTGCTTTGAGATTTTATGATGCAGCAGCATTTCAGGTAGATTTAAGTGGCATTTTTTTCGAAATGTATTCACGTCCCAACAAAGTGTTATTTGCATTTTTGTTGTATTCTACCCAAGGAATAAGCTGTTAAAATTTGCGTAATTATATCACTTCCACTTTGTTTAGCATAAAAATAACTGAAAAATAAATGAAAATGATTTACTTACAGGAATATTTCCGGAGTTTACATTAAACTCAACTGTTTATTTTGTTCCATGTCAATTTCTTCTTTTGGAGAGAGCAATTATCAATTTTTTTACTTCGACGATATCTCCATATTTCATAACTAGTTATCTTAGCTCACTTCTTTCTTTTCTGTAAAATGCTTTCTGGACATCTTGTATAATTTTAGCTCTATAATATTTACTTCTGTATTTGTGTATCATAATAATGCCGATTTAACAATTTGAAGGCGCTGGAAAACAATTGAATGTAGGAAAGCGCTCACGTCTAGCCATGTTCCCATATTTCTTTCGACGTCAAGGGAATGCTCAGGGCATATGAATGAGTAGCGTCTCTGCAATACGATCTGAAATAAGTGCTAAGGAAATGCTCATTACTTAAGTTTTTCCTCATTTTATGAGTGACGACTATGAATTCGACCCTAAAACAGATGACATTACATAAAAGGACTATTTAAAGAGGCCAAACAGCCTATGAGGGTTTTTTTAATAATGGTATGCACCGGTACACTGACGTTTAAAGATACCTGGCCCCACTAATAGTGTTCGATAATTTGTTCGTGTAAGCGTGGCTTCTTTAGTTATTACTAGGGCTAGGATTTTGATGACCTACAAATCATAAAAAAATGTCCTAAAACAATGCATTTATGACCTAAAAATCTTTAAAAAAATGCCCTAAAAGTTGATCTTACATTCTAAAATTGGCTTAGTAGGAAATACTAATATGCGTTACAAGAGCGGTATGTTGAAGTTCGAAGAAAAGTTTGAAAAAGCGAAACGTAGTTGAGCTTTTTTAATTTCCGAGAATTGAAAAAAACATACCGCTCGTGTACTGCGTACATTATTTTGTGCGAAGATCGTTTATTACATACCTGAAAGACGAATTTCTAATTAGTTGCAATGAAATCTCCATCGTGGTTTCTGTTCAATGACGGCAAATTTGCAAAACAAAAATATCTATCTTCAACATTGTTGCTTTAAAATGTTTTCTTTGTTTACTATACTCCAGCATGCCGTGATATACGTCTGTCTTCCCCCAGTCTATGATGAGTCTGGAATCTTGTTGATTTTTTCACGTCTTCCTTAATGTTACTTGCATCACGAATGCAGTAACTTTAGTGGAGTTTGTAGAGTTTACTTAATTTTTGCAAATATTTAAAAAAATAATTAACAGTGCAATTTAGGTGAAATTGCAGTGATAAGTTTCAATTTATAATTATTACTATATTGAACGTCTCTTAAAAATAATATGTTAAAAGCCTAAAGCAGTAAAATCAATATGCCACTTAAGCGGTAAGAAGAGGGAATTGTTATGTGTGTTAGGTTGGGAATACTGAATGTGGAATTTTAGACTTTCCGCGGATTGGTTTTGTGCGGAAACCAAGCAAATACGCACGATCTCGCACAAAAGTGTTTTGTGCTACTTAATATTTAGACTAATAATTAAATTAAATTCTAGTATCAACATTCAAGTTTATTTAATTTTACATAATTTTTTGTAATTGGTACACTTTAATTAATTATTTTACTTGATGTAGTTTCCATGTAGCCCACCACAAGGCCACTCTTATCCGCAGCTAGCAGGCATACAAGAGTCTATATTGAAGGGGTGATTGGACTGATCTATTACATGGGGTGTACTAGTTAAAAGGGCAATATTTGTGTAGAAAAACGATTAAAATACACAAAATAATGGATATTAGCCACCGGCGTAGCTCGGTCGGTTAAGGCGCTTGCCTGCCGATCCGGAGTTGCGCTCCGGCGCGGGTTCGATTCCCGCTTGGGCTGATTATCTGGTTGGGTTTTTTCCGAGGTTTTTCTCAACCGTAAGGCAAATGTCAGGTAATCTAAGGCGATTCCTCGGCCTCATCTCGCCAAATATCATATCACTATCACCAACTGCATCGACGCTAAATAACCTCGTACTTGGTACAGCGTCGTTAAATAACCAAGTAACAAATAAAGGGTATTAATGGACAAAATATGTATACAAGATATCAAAGGAAATAAACATTATTTTATATGAATAATGGGATTTGCGGCAAAATTAAATGAAAATGCCTAAAAATGTCCGAATAACACAAAGATGCTCTTATGAGTTGAAACAGGCAATATTGCAAAAAAATGCCCTAACAAATATGTCTTAAAACACTCAGTTCATCACATAACACATAAATATTAAAGCAGTTATGTTTATGGATTACTAGAAAAAGATGCAATTTCATCAAAATCCTAGCCCTAGTCATTACCTAGATCATATATACCCAGATAGATCGGCCTTATAGGCTTTGACGGTAACAACTTTTGTCAGGTTTACTATGCTGCGTCCACACCTGTGGAGTAACGGTCAGCGCGTCTGGCTGCGAAACCAGGTGGCCCGGGTTCAAATCCCGGTCGGGGCAAGTTACCTGGTTGAGGTTTTTTCCGGGGTTTCCCCTCAACCCAATACGAGCAAATGCTGGGTAACTTTCGGTGCTGGACCCAGGACTCATTTCACCGGCATTATCACCTTCATCTCATTCAGACGCTAAATAACCTAGATGTTGATACAGCGTCGTAAAATAAAATAAAATAAAAAAATACTATGCTGCCATCTAGTTGTTACATAAGGAGTCACGTCATAATTCCCATTTGAATTGCATTAGCGACTGTACTGCCATCTCGTGTTCGTTTATGGCGGACGGGTGGCGATCCTGGCGGTTGTTCTCTTCAAAGTGCTGCCGATTTTAATATAGGGATGAGTTATCTGTCACATATGAAGAGTTCGCGGGAAAAACAATGAATGTCACATTTCTGTTAAGGATTATATAATGATCTAATTGAGTCTATAACTGCAAGATGTAGTCCTGTTTCTATAGAAAATAAAGAAAAGGATTACTGTATTCGTGGTGATAATTCTCCTTTTACCATTTTTCATAAGAACAACATTGGAAGAGAAGGCCTTACGGCCTTAACTCTGCCAGCTAAAATAAATTATTATTATTATTATTATTATTATTATTATTATTATTATTATTAAATATCGTGTGATCCATTGAATTAGATGATGATATCAACCTTAACATAACTGTGACATTCATCGTTTTCCCGCGAATTCTTCATATATGATCAAGGTTATTAATTTTATAAATATATGGCGAACGTAGCAGTCAGTGTCGCCATTAGTACATAAATATACCCACATTATAAAATCAAAATTCAAAATAATGCCAAGAAATTTAACGAGTTCAGCCTGATATTTTCTCTTGCGAATACTGAATCGACGTTTATATTCTAAGATGGAAAAAATCAGTTTGGAAGAACAGCAGTTTGGCTTCAAGAAGGGAAAAGATACGAGAGATGTAATTGGACTGCTAAGAACAATCGGCGAAACATACCTAGTCAAGAATAAAGAAGTGTATGTAATATTTGTGGACATAGAAAAGGCTTTTGACAGAGTGGATTCGAATAAACTGGTGGGGATCCTAAAGGAAATTGGCGTGGATTGGAAAGAGAGAAGGCTTTTCAGTAATCTATATGAAACAACGAGTCGGTTAGGATACGAGAAGAAATATCAGAAGGAAGTGAACCTTTATCACTACTCTGTTCAACTTCTACTTGGAGGATTTAGTGAAGAACTATTTTCAGAACATGGGAGAAGTGATAGTAGGAGAATTATGTGGAATTACAACTGTGAGGTATGACACAGTGTATACTGACAATTGAAGAGTCCACTGCAAGAATGATGGATGTCACTTGCTTGTCGAAAATGAACCAAGACTGTCAATGCATAGCTTAAGACATATAGAATGTGCATAGAGAGTTATATGGCATTAACACTGCTAGTCATTGTCCAGTAATGATCGAAAATCACAGTTAAGCTTTGAGCACTAAGTATTTCAAACTTTCAATTGCTTCTCCTGCAAAATGTATTCCAAATGACATCCATCATTCTTGCAGTGGGCTCTTCAATTGCTATCAGTTTTCTAGTATGAAATCTAAATATCTAAATTGACGTGTTTTTTTGTTTAAATTGAATTCAATTTAAATAATTAGTTATTTAGACTGGAAAGTTTTGAAATGAAAGCCCTGTATAATCTGGGTAGTTCATATTAAGGAACAAGCCTGCACATTAATCCTAATGCGCTCAGCACTGAAATCTATGTATCTGTAAAGTAATAAAAACAGGACATATAAGAAATGAAAATAAAAATTTATATATACATATCTAAAAAAACAAAAAACAATACCTCGATCTTAAAACTAAAGTCTGTGGGGAATAATTAACTTGAAACCCAGAAACAAACAAAACTTTAAAATTTGTTACATAGAGTTAAATACTGTATGAAATCAATGTGATTTGAAAATAAAATTTACTCTCTATCAATACGCGAAGGTATCTTATGCAATCTTTTCTACTTTTTAATACATTACTTGGCAATAATAATAATAATAATAATAATAATAATAATAATAATAATAATAATAATAATGATAATCTATACTAATAATAAATCTGTAGCCAAAACTTTTTCTCGTAATTTTCGATTTTCCAAAAATAATTGGTGTTAACATGTATAATTAACCACCCTGAAACCGAAAATCGCTTTTTTGAAATTATTGTTTCTATGTCTGTCTGTCTGGATGTTTGTTACCTTTCCACGCGATAATGGCTGAACGGATTTCGACGAAAATTGGAATATAAATTAAATTCGTTGTAACTTAGATTTTTGGCTATATGGCATTCAAAATACGTTATTTAAAAGCGTGGGGTTATAAGTGGGCCTGAATTAAATAAATCTAAATATCTCGCTTATTATTGATTTTTGTGAAAAAATGTTACATAACAAACGTTTCTTTAAAAATGTTTTTCGATAAGATTTATTCTATGCAAAATATTTATAGGACTGATATTTAAGGATATACGATACTTTTTAAAATACAATACAATACATTTTCACCGCGGCCTCAGATTATAGCGTTGTTGTTCCTGCAGTAACTCCTATGTGCAAAATATAAAATTATTGAGTAGGAAGAAAAAACATATTTATTCATTCCATGGCAATGATACATGGGAGATCGTGAATTCTTACGTTTTCGAAAGAAAGAAATATAATTACATATCACTATATATGCTGTATCACTATTTAAGTTATTTGAAGGGTTCAGAACCATAGCGGGCCAAGCGCCATTTACTGAAGAAGTAGAAAACAAGGGTTAAAATATAGTTATTACCATAATTCAATGGAAACATATAGCAAGTAATATAAAGTATACACATTAAAACTAAAAGATATGTCAATCTTCATTAAACTATGCTTGCATGTGATAAAAATTAAGAAACATGATAAAGGAATTGTCATTGCACCAAATGAGTGGTATCTGGACCAAAATGATCACATTTTAATTTTTTAAATACAATTTAAATTAAGTAACGTATTAAACGATTTATTCTTCTATCAAACACTAATGTTCCCTGGATCAAATTTCCTATTTTAATTATGTAATTGTTTTTATATTTATTTCTAACGGGTGCAGCGGAGCGCACGGGTACGGCTAGTAATAATAATAATAATAATATTAATAATAATAATAATAACTGCATGCATTTTACTACGTAGAACATGTCTGTTGCATGTTGCCTTGAAAACAGTTGCTGTTTCTCCACAGCAAGTGGGTTGGGGCGCAACTGGTTAGACATTCATCACAATAACAAACACCCCCTCTTCTAATGCGTCTTTAGGGTAGTGGGGGGACACCATTTCATAACAGAATGAATCTCACGATTTAACCCATGGATAACACAACAAAAACAATGAAAAATTCTGCAGCAGTATTAATAATTGCGCCCAGCACGGAGAAAGGGTTGAGTTTTGTTTATTGCTTCCCCTATATTGGAACCAGTCGTATGTGCAGGGGTCTTGATTTATATTTTGACATGCTAGAACCAAAGTTTTGGTTTTACAAATAGAAATAAACCAAAAAAATAATAAACAACGAAACCCATTTTCACAGGAGTTCAGAAATTACGATGCTCTGTTTGTTTTTTTTTTTTGCATTGTTCTCTCTCTCTTTTTTTTTTTTTTTACTTGTTTTCGTTACGATCTCTGGAGTTGAGCTCAAAATTGCATACGCACCAAAATGGCCTCCTACATCTTTACAACCCCTCCACCAATATATCATGAACCACATCAGATTCAGAGGAGGGTGAGGGGTTTAGGTTTTTGTTTGTGAAAAACCCAATCAAATAACTGTCCCGTATGGATATTTACTGCTACCATGTATAATAGAACAAGCGACCGCTATGCTACAGAGAGGAATAACAAATTTTACTTACTTTCCTCACAGTGCTGTCCCGTGTAGCATAACACAAAGGGGTAAACCACCGTATTGTACTGCCTAATTGCACGTTATGAGGACTGGTACGATGTTACTATGTTTGCACGATTTTAGATTTTGATGATAGTGTCGTTGTTTAATTTTTTTTATTAACAGCTTGTTACGAAACCTAACAATAAGCCTCGGAATGGGACTGATTCTCCGGCACGACCACAGCAAAGGAATAAGGTTATAAGACTTGGTACGTGGAACGTAACTAGTCTTTATAGAACAGGAGGGGTAACATTAGTAGCAAAAGACTGAGCAGAGCATAGGTTATCATGAAACTAAGAAAAAGAAACCATTGTTTGATGAAGATTGTTCCATTGCAGTAGATAGAAGGAAACAGGCAAAACTGAAATTCTTACAGGATCCAATTGAGGAGAATAGAGATAATTATTTCAATGAAAGACGAAGCAAGTCGTACAAGGAATAAAAAGAGAGATTATTTGAAGGAAAAAACTTAATGAGGTAGAAACAAATAGTAAGAATAAAAACATTCGAGATTTATGTAAGGGTATAAAGGAATTTAAAAATGGATATCAGGCAAGGGTAAACGTGATCAAGGATGAGAATGGAAAAAAATCTGTTTTTTGGGCAACTACTAAATATACATAGGCCAAGTAGAAATGATCGGGACGTAATTGAAATACAAACTGCTGAGCCATTTATACCGGAACCCACACTTTCTGAAGTCGAAATTGCAATAGAAAATCTGAAAGTACAAGTCTCCAGGTATCGATCAAATTCCAGCAGAATTAATACAAGAGGGTGGAAGCGTATTATCTAGCGAAAATTAAAAACTTGTACTTGCAATTTGGGGAAAGGAAATTGTACCAGAACAATTGTGCTTAGGAAAATATTTGGGGCTAAAAGGGATGAAGTTACAGGAGAATGGAGAAAGTTACACAACGCAGAGCTTCACGCATTGTATTCTTCATCTGACATAATTAGGAACATTAAATCCAGACGTTTGAGATGGGCAGGGCATGTAGCAGTATGGACGAATCCAGAAATGCATATAGAGTGTTAGTTGGGAGGCCGGAGGGGAAAAGACCTTTGGGGAGGCCGAGACGTAGATGGGAAGATAATATTAAAATGGATTTGAGGGAGGTGGGATATGATGATAGAGATTGGATTAATGTTGCTCAGGATAGGGACCAATAGCGGGCTTATGTGAGGGCGGCAATGAACCTCCGGGTTCCTTAAAAGCCAGTAAGTAAGTAAGTAAGAAGAATGGTGGTATAGTGTTTTCCAAAATCAGGACAATTCTGAAATAGCTTAAGAGGAGAGGAGGATGGTTAAATATGGTGAAAAACCAATAAATTGTGATTTGTTTCCATTAAAAGAACTTTATATATGTGAAAAATACATTACATAAAATTTAATGAGCATTTATGGTCTTTTCAGCTGCTATTCTTCCTTACGCATGGGGTTGGTTATTAACTTACACTAACCTTTGATTGTAAATTCCTGTAACTACTGTTTTTTTTTTTTCAAAATAATATTTTCCTCTTGAATGTTATGTGATAAATGCAATACCGTACATAAAATTTAATGAGCATTTATTATGGTCTTGCCAGCTGCTGTCACACTATTTTTAAAACTCCGATGCTTTGGATTTTTAAGTAGCGCTAAACTTTGATAGCAGTTTCGCGTAACTTAAAATTTTTGTTTTATTCTCGTAAAAGAAGTTATTAAATCTTCGGAACTATTAACGCTACATGCATGATAGTAGGTACACTGACGTTCCGAGATATCTGACCCTACTAATCGATAGTAATCGATAATTTGTTGGTGCAAATGCGGCGTCTTTAATTATAACTTCTATGAATAAATGGAGAAGATAATATATATGTGACGAGGAATGACAGAATCATGGAGATGTAAATGACATATGAGGCGTGTAGTTGCAAAATCAGATACATTCGGTGGTAAGAATAAACATGAGTATATAGTATGTACTGGACTTTTTTTTAGTAAATACTTTTGTTAGTAAGAATAAAAACATTTGAGTACCTACTCATTTTTGATTACATATTCATAACATGGAAACATAGTAGAATATACTCAAGCGTCCATCTTGTACAGAATATATACTCATGTTGATATGAATAAAAGCTAGTATATTCTCATATTTATAAGTTCGTTCTCATGTTATTCTGAGTATGGTTTGTAGCAGGTTCAATTCTGAGTATTTGTTGATTTGTGTTCAGTTTAAAGTTAAATTAAAAAGAAATGGCATAATTTGTGAACGATGTAGTACCTAATGGAAAAATGTAGAAAAAGACGTGAACTTCAGAAGCCTTTAACGCATCACAAAGTGAATGTGAAATTGGTTAAACACGTATTGATTATTCATAAGAAACATAACCTATAAGAATATGAATGGCTATCAAATTATAAGGTTAGATTGTATTGTTAAATATAATTAACAATTACAGTTTATTTTGTAAAATTGAATTGCAAAATGCAATTACTTGTAACTTTAAAATTATATACAGGGAACGGATTTATATGGACTAAAAATATATGAAATATGTAAATATATATGTAGTTATTTTTACCAAAATATGGAATTAAATATGGATTTTTACCAAAATATGGAATTAAATATGGACTTAAAATTATAAAAAATGACTATGTACGTTAAATATTGGTACATTTTAATCAAACTAAACAAAAATATAATGGACGTACCTTATCTTCCAATGTAGTTTCAACAAAACACAATTTTTATTGTCTGTTACCATAACAATAGGTTACAAACATTTCTTTCAAGTGCTGAAAAGTGAATCTTCTTCTATTGTCTCTGAGGATAGATTTATACTGACTAAAAGAGCGTTCGACGTCACAAGAAGTAACTGGTACATAATTCAATTTCACAATGTCTGCTGGGGATAAGTCCAAGTTAATCTTCACTGTTGATTCACCACTCATCACAGCAACAACCTTTTGTAGTTCTTCATATCCAGGGTTTTTTGAAAGTACAGTGTCCACCTTAGCTCTTACTGCATCTGCAACTTTACCTCTACCACGATTCAGTTGTTCCACAGTACTATTTATAATTTCAAAACTTTCAGATAGTGAAAGGTGCCTATTTTGGAGACTTTTGAGCGTTTTTATGATGCATGAAAATGTATGCTGAATGTGAGCTAAGTCATTCTTCACACTTATGTCACAGGTAACTGTTTTCGCAGTATCAATTGAGACTGCATCTTCAGAGTCCAATGCAAGGAGAACATTGTTAATAGAGTCTATATGTTCGGCATAATATTCAACTGCTTCTAGCCATGTACCCCATCTAGTTAAAATTGGCTTTGGTGGCAATGGAATTTCAGGGTACATTTCTTTCAATACTTTAACTCTACTGGGAGCTTTGAGAAATACTTTTTCACTGATGAAATCAACAAATCTACTTTAGGAAATTGTCTCTGACCACTTCTGCCACACGATGAAATGCATGCGCCACACAAGTAAAATGAGTCAATTTAGGATATACAACAGATAATGCTTGTCCAGCTTTGACCATATAAGGGGCAGCATCGCTAATAAAGAATAACACATTATCGTACATAATACCCTTTGGCCACAGGATACCCATAGCTTCGTTGAACAGTTTAACTATAGTTTTGTTATTGCACTTTTCTAGAACATCACAATGTAAAAGAATTCGTTCAGAATATTGTTCACTTAACAAACCGATAACTACATTACCAACAAGTCTACCTTCTTTGTCGGGAGTCTCATCAATGGAAACCCAAATTGAACTATCTTTAATTTCATCTCTTATCTTCTGTATTGTCTCATCGTAGATGGATGGAGCATACGTCTTCCTAAGTGTTGACTCATCCGGGATTGTATGTTGAGTATATTTTTCAAGGAATTCCCTGAAGACCTTATTCTTTAGTTTGTAGAGAGGAATATCAGCAGAGATGAGAGAACGGCACAGGTCGATGTTAAACTCAGATCTTACATTCGATGTTGTTGGTTGTGTTAAAAACAATTGTCTCTGCTTGGAATTTAGTTGTTTGTTGGCCTGATGTTTACTAGTTGTAATGTGTTGTTGCACCAGGAACTTTTGTGTAGATGATACTGCACACTGACACAAATTACAAAATAATATTTTATTGTCAGTTGATAAACCATCTTCTTTAAATTCTGAAATGTAACTTGTTAGTTTTGATTTTAAATTGACTGAATGACGTACTTTTGGCATATTTACCGTCTTTATAGTATGATTTACAAAACTGAACCTATGTGTACTCTGACTGGCATTTAACTGTTGAGCTGCACAACTGAAGTCTGTTAAAAATTTTAAATTAAATTAATACAGTTTTGTAACTTACTTTCCCATTGTTGATAGGACTGCTAATTTTCAAATAACTCTGATGTTAAAGGGATTACTGAACATGTGTTTAAATCTCTATTGTTGAAATGTATTTTTAGAAGTTAATGGAATTTTGTTTTGTTTTATTGTTAAACCTAATATAATATGGACTGTTTTATATGAAATATGGAAAATATATGGAAATTAACGAAAATATGTACTAAACTCTAAAATATGGAAAAATATGGAAAATAAAAGTAGGATTTTTCAACCCTACACATTGTGAAACATAAAGATAATGCAAAATATAAATTATATTAGCTTTATAAGTAAATATGTATTTACATATAAATCCTTTCCCTGATTATATATAACTGCTCCATAATAAAAATACAATTAGCATAACTGGAATTCTAGAAATGGATTGTAATCTCTATCCAACATCCCGTACTGACGATTTCCCAGTAGTATTTTCTTGTTTCCTGCTTTATTAACGTCACTTATCTGATTCACTCTCTCTTTCATATTTACTTATTTATTTATTAATTTATTTAATTTATTTATTTAATTACCTCTTTATTTATTTAATTTACTTATTTATTTCATTTTTGTTTAATTTATTTATTATTTACTTAATTTATTTTATTTATTTACTTAATTATTTAATTGTTTTATTTAATTACTCATATACTTATTTATTTTATTTATTTATTTAATACATTTAATTTATTTATTTGTATCTATTTATTCAATTTAATTAATTAATTAAATTTATTTAATTATTAAATTTATTTATTGTATTATTTATTTGGTTTATTTATTTATTTATTTATTAATTAAATTAATTAATTAAATTTATTTAATTATTTAATTTATTTATTTTATTATTTATTTTGTTTATTTATTATTTTTATTTATTTATTTATTTGTCTATCCATTATTAAAATTTACAAAAAGCAAAACATAAACCACTACAACATGCAGATAGCACGTGAAAGTCTATAAAAGACTGAGCATCACGGTGCAATGTGGTCAAAGAGGATAGGTAACATGAGTATATACTAACTTTTAAACGATCAAGAAGGCTGTAGAGATGAGTATACATTCGCGTTAGGTAGAATATCTTTATTCTTACGAAAATGAGTATGTTCTAGTGGTTACGAGTATATAATCACAGGAAGTGTTCATACTCATAAGTATAAACCTTGAGAAAGTATACGTAAGCTTTAATCTTGCTACCTATTACTTTTTTTTTTTAGAAAATGAGTTAATGTTATATTTCATATCTTCATACGATTCTGTAACTGCTATATTACTGTTATGGTCCAAAGTCAGATACAGCACATGGATTTATATGATGATAGTATAATAATAATAATAATAATAATAATAATAATAATAATAATAATAATAATAATAATTTATTTGAACGATCATAATAATGTTACACTTTTGGTGTGCACTCCCGATGAAGCAAAAGCTTGTGGCCGGGAGTGGAGTTTACATCGAATAATGAAAAAGTAATATTACAAGTTTAAGCCTACACTAAAATAATTATTAATTGTTTAATTTATATAATCAAATATATCTAAGCAAAATTAAAGTGATGGATATCAAAATAATAATACAAGAAATACAATGAAATTATATCAGGTAAAACATAGAAGATTCGGTTAACTAGAAAGTACAAATAATAAAGTGAAATGAAAAATATTAAATAAGTTAATACAATTCTAAAATAAATGCAAAATATTATGCAGTATATAATGGTGTGATAATTATTGTATATATATAAATGATATTTTAGTTTTAATTGATTTATTGAATTTAAAAAGATTCCTAACTTAGAAAAATATTTTTTTTCCTTCAAAAATTTCATTGGTTGCAAATTATTACTATTATTCCACTATTAGAAATTATGCAAACCTGGTCATTTCTTGGGTTTTGAATTAATTTATTGAAAATAGTTTTAGTGTGTCATGAAGATGCCGGTATAAAATTAGTAGTAAGCGCGTAGACTCTTGCGGAAGTTTCTAAATAGTCTTAAATGACCAAGTTGTTATTTTTTTCTCCTCTCTCTTCTTCTTTTTTTATTATCTTAATATATTACTTAATCATTTGTATTTGTATGCCATTTAGTACGACTTTGCTAATCAACATTTTATGTCTTGTAACCCACATGTATTCTACTATTAGTATATTAACTGTATAATATATCTCAAGTGAATTAATCGTCGAATTTATCTCGAGCATTTTAGGTCTTATAAATTGTGTGTGTGTGAGTGTGTGTGTGAGTGTGTGTATATTCCCTTTTTGTTGTGTAACTGATTTTGATTATGTGTAATTTTCTACTTTATTTTATATATTATGTAACCGATCTTGACTATTTGTAATTTTATATTATGTAACTGATCTTGACTATTTGTAATTTTCTACTATATTTTATGTAATTTCTAAGGTATTTTCTTTTGTGTTGTTTATTAATCTAATTTTGTATTTCATGTATATTATTGAAACCTGGTTGAGTGGAAGAGAAGGTCTCATGGGCTTAACTCTTCCAGGCAAAATAAATCTACTACTACTGCTACTACTACTACTACTATTATGGACAAAATACTTAAAAATGTGTTTATTCGTGCCTTATATAATTATTGTGTCCAAAACATATTCTTTTTACTCTTGAAACAACGAACGCTCTTGAATAATGCTCGTCAGAATGTAACTTTGGTATATGAAAACTCGTATTTTTTTAGTTGTTTATGAATCAATATGATTGCAGTTTTTTTTGTAACTGTTGGCAATACTAAAAACATAGATGCAACAAATGCGTCGTTACATAAAACGCGGTGTATCCCTTCTCATGCCGACGATAAAATGGGGTGCATGATTGAAATATGCAAATGATGTCCACATTGCAATTACATTTCAGTCAATAGGAGGCTGGTAATGATTTAACATTGATATTTTCAGTGCGTCCATATTGACCCTGCTGCACACAGTTTTCATACATCAAATGCAGCTCTTCGTTACATGTGAAAACTTTTTTTAATGATAGTGTGTTACCATGGCAACATATGAGTAGCTGGATCCATCTACCTTAATGACGTCGGGACATTATGTATGGTTACAGGAGCCTTGTATCATAACATCCACGTTTCCATTGCATGCTTGAAGCTTCTAGACTAGCAATGCAAAGAGTTTTCCATCAGTTCCTGTACAGGTTACGTGAATCTTTCACGTTATTTTTCCAAATGAAACAGAATTTCTAATTAACTTTTATATGTATTATTTAATATTATATAGTAGATTTGTAATATTTAACGATAATTATAATCAATTACATTTTGTGCATTTTATAATACTTACTTATAAATGAATTTTAGAGAACCCGAAGATTCATTGCCGCTCTCATATAAGCCCGCCATCGGTTCCTATCCTGAGTAAGATTAATCCAGTCTCTACCATCATATCCCACATCTTTCAAATACATTTTAATATTATCCTCCCATGTACGTCTCGGCCCCCCAGCTAAAACTTTATACAGGGTATAAGGGGTATAAGTGCCGTCCTTTTCACAGTCGTCGGGGACGGCCTACAGGATCAAAAATGTCCATACAACATAGGGTCATAACTTGATAGTTCTCTCAGAAATAATATTTTTTTCCTTATTTTATTTGCGTTATACTGCTTCTATCGTCAGTAAAATTACGAAAACAATTACATCAGTAGGTTCATCTAGCAAAGAGTTAATATTAGTTTAAATAAATGTGTGTTCTATTAGTTTTCGTGAAATTAAATAAAAATGCATGCTTAAATTTGTGAAATGTTATGTTTTATTTAACGACACTCACAACTGCAGTGGTTATATCAGCGTCGCCGGAAGTGCCGGAATTTTGTCCCACAGGAGTTCTTTTACATGCCAGTAAATCTACTGAAATGAGTCTGTCGCATTTAAGCACGCTTAAATGCCATCGACCTGGCCCGGGGTCGAACCCGCAACCTTGGGCATTAAATTTGTTAATATTCTGGCGTGAGAGACATGGCAACGTTCAAAAGGCAGTATCTGCATAGACGTAAGTACGAGTCAGCCGAGTTCAAGCTCTCTGTCCATAGGTCTACTGCAGAGCGGATGACAGTTCAGTACAGGGTATTCGATAAACAACTTACAATGTCATTCACAATTTAGGAATATCATATGTTATTAATTTATGGAGAAAGTCGTCGTAATTCAAGTGAGGCAAGAAGGATGTACGTGGACGTTTTCCTCAAAGAAGTTTACCTAATCGGCGAACTTTTGTAGCAGTTTCTCAACGATTATTAGAAACCAGGAGTCTCTTACCCCGTATCGAAAGTCACACAACCAGAAGTTTTTTTAAAAGTGTTACTGCTTTACGGAAGCGGAGAGATTAAAATTTTGCATTACAAAAAGTTCGTATGATTTTGTGCAGAAAACCATTATTGTTTATTTTTTAGACATACAATAAAAATGGAGCAATATTGTTACATAAAATGTAACTTTACCATAATGTGCTATTAATGAGATTGAAAGTTTTTATTTGCTGCTCGTTTTATGTAAACAACAGTATTATCATGGTCCGCTCCTGCATTAGAACACAGCATCTGTACCGGTGTGTCTGTACCGCTTGAGCTGTACTGTGTACTTATAAACCCACTCCTTCTTATCCAGCAACGTTGCAGAACGTCTAATACTGTAAAATTTAATAATTAGTTAAATATTGCAATTAGAAAAAAATTGTAAGGACATTTTTATTCCTAATGACATGAATAATCATTAGTTAAAGTAATGGCAGCTTATACCCCTTACAACCTGTGTAGTCAGTGATGTATGCAATGGAAGTGGAAAGGAACTGTCCACCCTATCGAATTATCTCCTGGTCTAGTTGCATCATGAGTGATGCCTTGTTGATGTCACTTGTGGAGTCCAAACCTATCTTCTGACAGTTGGCTAAATAATAATAATAATAATAATAATAATAATAATAATAATAATAATAATAATATTATTATTATTATTTATTATTACCATCATCATCATTATCATTATTATTATTATTATTATTATTATTATTATTATTATTATTATTATTATTATTATTCGTATTCACGAAAAAGTACTTCCATAAAATTTAATTATTCTCTTCATAACGTCTGTATTATTAGGAAAAATTCCATTAAAGATGTTGGTGTATTACTTGATTCTAAATTATATTTTCACGATCATGTTCAATATATTTATAATCGTTCAATAAGAATGCTTGGTTTAATAAGGTCTATAACTTATTATTTTTCTACTCCTGCGTCTCTATTAATTCTAGACTTTACTTTGGTTCGATCTAAATTTGAATATGCATCTGTAGTCTGTAATTTCATTACTTCAACTGATTCGGTGAAATTGGAAAATATTCAAAGACAATTTATTTCCTCATGTGCTTTTCGATTTATACCCAATTCCTGTGACTAATTATGAGATTACCTGTAAATATTTTAACTGTTGTAGCCTTTATTCTAGTCGTCAAAATCTTGATTATCAATTTTTTTTCAAAGTTATCAAGTATGATACTGATTGTGAGTCTATCATAAACAATATCAGCCTTCGTATACCTACAAAGGGTTTAAGATTTCAAAAAAAATTTACAACAGAAATTCAAAATCCCTTTCTCCAATCTGTAGATGCATAAAATATGCCAATTATCATGGGAACAATTTAGATCCTTTCAAAGTATAGTTTCGTAGACTAGTATTTACTGTCCTATGCGTTTCCAATTCACTGTGGACTAAAGCAAGGAGATGCACTATCACCTTTACTTTTTAACTTTGCTCTAGAGTATGCCATTAGGAAAGTCCAGGATAACAGAGAGGGTTTGGAATTGAACGGGTTACATCAGCTGCTTGTCTTTGCGGATGACGTGAATATGATAGGAGAAAATCCACAAACGATTAGGGAAAACATGGGAATTTTACTTGAACCAAGTATAGAGATAGGTTTGGAAGTAAATCCCGAATAGACAAAGTATATGATTATGTCTCGTGACGAGGATATTGTACGAAATGGAAATATAAAAATTGTAAATTTATCTTTTGAAGAGGTGGAGAAGTTCAAATATCTTGGAGCAACAGTAACAAATATAAATGATACTCGGGAGGAAATTAAAAACAGAATAAATATGGGAAATGCCTGTTATTATTCGGTTGAGAAGCTTTTATCATCCAGTCTGCTGTCAAAAATCTGAAAGTTAGAATTTATAAAACAGTTATATTACCGGTTGTTCTTTATGGTTGGAAACTTGACTCTCACTTTGAGCGAGGAACATAGGTTAAGGGTGTTTGATAATAAGGTGCTTAGGAAAATATTTGGGGCTAAGAGGGATTAAGTTACAGGAGAATGGAGACAGTTACACAACACAGAACTGCACGCATTGTATTCTTCACCTGACATAATTAAGAATATAAAATCCAGACGTTTGAGATAGGCAGGGCATGTAGCACGAAAGGACAAATCCAGAAATGCATATACAGTGTTAGTTGAGAGGCCGGAGGAAAAAACCTTTAGGGAGGCCGAGACGTAGATGGGAGGATAATATTAAAATGGATTTGAGGAAGGTGGGATATGATGATAGAGATAATGGATTAATCTTGCTCAGGATAGGGACCAATGGCGGGCTTATGTGAGGGCGGCAATGAACCTCCGGGTTCCTTAAAAGCCAGTAAGTAAGTGCGTATTTACTGTCCTTGTTCCCAATTTTCTTTATTATTATTATTATTATTATTACTACCCTATATTTAATATATCCTATGCTTGTTCATTATTATTTCTGCATGTTAAATTAGTATAATTTGTGTTATGTTAATGTATTTTGTGCATTAGAATTCGTGGAAAAAGATCAGTATGTAAATTGCTGTAGTAAACTAGCACTGCTGTAAATTTTGAGTGAAATAATTGCGGAACTTAAAATGATACTTATGGATAGTAATTTAGTGGCTTAATCGAGCCCGGGGTTCGATGTGCCATTAGCAATGACTGGCCGAATTTATTGAAATGATTATAAATAATGACGGTCATAATTTGTATTATTGAAATGTAATTAACATCATGGAGGTTAATGTTTGGACCCTTTTCGAACGCGCACCCCTGTGATTAATCATCGAGAGGGTTGCAACAAATGTGATAATTTAAGAATGCACATATAAATTCACTCATTAACAGATATCCTGCATGAAACGAAAATGTTGCAAATGGTGTTCCCAGAACAGAAATTATATTAATTTATATTGCAATAAGCTATGCCCCGGAAAAAAATTTGTTTCTATATGCAGACTAGCTTCGTCAGTGCAATCCTGTCGCTTTGCAGAATGTTGATTCGTATACATAACACACAGTATCAAGAATTTTTCTATATAAGCTTCGATTTCCTGCGAGATTTGTGAATTTTTTCGGAGTGTCATAGAGTCAGAAATATTCAAGTTTGGGAAAATGGTTGGAAAAGTTTTCACATTTTATTAAAGCTTATGATTAAAATTGATTCAAAATCATCTCCTCCACAATTTAAGTTAATAATAATTTATTTATTTAATATGGCAGAGCTAAGACCAGTAGGCCTTCTCTTCCGCCCAGCCAGACTCTAATTCTAATTGAATACAATTTCTTACATAGTTATTACATTAATATCTAGACCATAAGACAACATGAAAGTAAATAATCAAAGTTGGATAAGTAATGTTAATGTGACAACAATAAACATTGGTAAGAAATAGTTATAATAATAATAATAATAATAATAATAATAATAATAATTAATAGATATTTATCTGTAGATATATATAACCATTAATCATTGAGAAATCTGAAATTAGCTATTAATTGTTATTGTTAACAAGAATTGTTAGAAAAATATTTCGTTAGCCTATTCTTAAATTGATTTGATGTCTGACAGCCCTGAACATTACTCGGTAGGGAATTCCAAAGCCGAGGAACAGCCACAGTGAAAGAAGATGAATATGAGGATGTTCGATGGGAGGGAATGGATAATATTGAGGAGTGTTGTGATCGTGTGTCTAGGTTATGATGGGTGGATAAATTTTGAAAACTAGACGCAAGATAGACAGGAGTGGAGAAATGCAATATGTGAAAGAGAAGGGAAAGATAGTGGATTTTCCTACGATCATCTAGACGGAGCCAGGACAACATTTCGAGGGATGGTGTTACGTGATCAGCCCGGCGAATATTGCAGACGAAACGGACGCACATATTATGAACATCTTTCATTCCACACCCGTGAACACATCTTTCATACAATATAAGCAAATGCTGGGTAACTTTCGGTGCTGGACTCAGGACTCATTTCACCGGCAGATAAAATAATCTGAAAATAACCCAATTTTTAAATCTTTCATACAATATAACACACAGAGATAAAATAATCTGGTAACAGATGGTATCAAACCGAACAAATGTTCAAGTAGTCAAATCATGACGCGCAACTTCCCCTTTCCTTTAGCCTACATATTTTAAGGACTGACTGCTGAAGAATTTACAGCGTGGTTCAAATAATCTCTTGTTTGCAGGTTTGTCTACAATTGAAGCTAATGGACTGGACTGCATTTCGTGTGATGGTGAACCTAACTGAAGGAGATTCTGGAAGGATGCTGTCTTGGTAAGCGAAGGAAAATTATATAAAATATTTTTTCTTTATTTATCTGGTTGAATTGAGTCATTGTTTGAAAGCAGTTGCAAAAATGTTGGAAGATATACATATGATGTTCAAATATATGTTTTAAAAATATCCAGTAGGCAGAGTCGAACTCTCTTAAGGTGTTTTAATCATTAAACTTTCTTAATCTTGTCTACATAACATACAATAATCGGTACATTTATTAAATTATTATCACGTGCTCCAATCCCTAAATTAATGATATCACTTTGCGTTCAATTATTGTAGATATTAAATTTAATCATACTCAGTATTGTAGGTACTTACACGTATAAAACAGATAACGTCAGGTTGTAATACAGAAAATAGCAATTATTTCCTTCAAAATGGTATCGTGTTAATGTAAATATTTACGAAGATATTGAGGTGCATATACAGCAGTTGAGTGAAGTAAAACATACCATGTTCGTCCAAATCACGATGAAATTATTGAAGTTGAAGATAAAAAAACGGGTCGATAAACGTGTTTACAACGATATGATGTGTTGATATAGCTATATATTCGTTCTTAAGACAAGTAGGGAGTTTGCTCTTCGACAGAAATCTGTAGACTATAACTTATGATGTATATTCAGTTTTACTAGAAGTTATTCAAGTTAGATATCATCTTTCCCGGACATGGCCTATTGAGCGCAGAAATTATATTCCCGAAACTAACAACCACATTGAATAGCCGTAAGGTTACCATAGTTACCAGAATATATTTCTTTTTTATCCTCTTATCACTCAAAATGTGAAGAACTTATATGTAATGTTGAAAAGAAAACAATTGAACGATAGTAAAATAAAGAATATATATAAGTTATTAATATATATAAACAATTTCATCATACAGGATGATCTACAAGTAATGTCATTAATTTCAAGGGGTTATCCTGGAGATATTTCAAACAGAAAAGTATAAATCAATTTTTCGTTTTTGCTTCCTTTCGGAGATAAAAATTGTTTTATATTAAACATTTCATAGCGTGTTTTGGGAAAGCTTTTGATTTAATTCCCAATATGCTCAGTCAATTTAAGAGAGCAGTGTATTATGATAATAAATGATTAAAAGAATTTTAGTTTTGTTCTTTAATGTACAGAAATTTGACCCGAACAATTATAACATATTAGAGTTCCTTTTTACATTTCTTCAGATAAAATTTCTGCAAATTTGAAGGACAAAACTAAAATCTTGTCTGTCATTTATTATCATAAATACACTGTTTTCTTAAATTGACTAAGTATATTGGGAATTAATTGAGTAGCTTTCCAAAAATATAGTATGAAATGTTTAATATAAAATCATTTTTTCTCGAAAAGGAATCAAAAACGACCAAAATTTCATTTAACTTTTTTGTTTGAATTATCTTAAAGAATAATCTCCTGAAGTTTACTGACATGACATTACAATGGTATTTGGACTAATATTTTCACTGTCAGTGTAGACAACATTACATATAAATTGTGTAAATAAACTTAACAGTGACAAAAACAGTGCACTGGAAGACACTGCAATACCAAAAGGCACAGAAAGTGTGTTGAACGTAATCCAAAAGAACCAGTACCATCAAAATATACAAATTATGAAGATATTAACTCGACGTTTACCATGGATTTGTGTAGCCTACTATGAAGTTAAGTGCCAACATCTTAATTAATAAATTAAATAATCTACATTTTGGGGTATTTCTGGAAAAGTACATAGAAAATTAATGACTGATGGGGAACTAAAAATAACGTCATGACGTTATTGAAAGAATTTCTTGCAATATAAAATCATTTCAAGTGACATCCGCATATATTTAAAGTTCTCTAACTTACGAATGCACGTTATTATTCACTGCAAAGATCACGACGAAAGTGAACATAACGGCTCGAGCATATGTTTACTAGTATAGCTTCAGAATGTCGGCAGTTGACTGTACTCCACGAACACGCAGCGACGCTACGACGTGATGTATTTGTTTATTTCCTAATCCGTTGCATTACCTGTGTTCGGCGTACTATACAGGGTGTTAAAAAATAATGTTTACAACGTTTCAGGGATGATAGAGGAGGTAAAAACAAACGTCTGTTTTAAGTGACAAAACTTTAGCAGATGCGCCGTTTTGCCGCTAGATGGCCTGAAGGTTAGATGACTTGACTTCCGTCACAACACACACTGGTTAGTTCTGTTTGTGCACGACCATCTTGTATGGCCTTATCTGTTGCCTAACAGTCTCCGTGGTGGTAAGTATTTTGTTTTTCGACGCGACGTCCTACCAGTACTTTTAGAAAATATCCCATTGAACATTAGAGAACGAATATGGTTTCAGCATGACGGTGTCCATCCACACTTTGATCGTCGTGTCAGGAACCACCTAAATGCCACATTCCCCGATCGTTGGATTGGCAGTGGTGGGCCGGTACCGTGGCCACCTCGATCACCGGACCTAACCCCACTGGATTTCTTTTTGTGGGGAGACGTGAAATGTTTTGTGTATGAGACACCGAACGATACGGCAGGAGACTTAGTTGCTCGCGTTGTTGAAGCTGCATTCGAGACAATGATGGCCTTTTTTAGCGTTGCAGACATCCATAGTACGAAGGTACCAGTTGTGCAATGCCTTCAATGGACGGCAGTTTGAACACCACATCTAAAAGGACAATTGGTATCGATCCTTATGGATTGCACTAACACTTACGTACACAAAAAACGGCGCATCTGCCAAAGTTTTGTCACTTACAAAAGATATTTGTTTTACCTCCTCTATTATCCCTGAAACGTTGTAACAGTAAGAGCGGTATGTTGAACTTTTCATGTTCGAGGAAAAGTATGAGAAAGCGAAACGTAGTTGAGCTTTTTTAATTTTCGAGAATTGAAAGAAAACATACCGCTTGTGTATCGTACATTATTTTGTGCGAAGATCGTTTATTACATACCTGAAAAAGGAATTTCTAATTAGTTGCAATGAAATCTCCATCTTGGTTTCTGTTCAATGACGGCAAATTTGCAAAACAAAAATATCTATCTTCAACATTGTTGCTCTAACTGTTTTCTGTGTTTACTATACTCCAGTAGGCCGTGATATACGTCTGTTTTTTTCCCCCAGTCTATAAATGCGAACTTAAAACAAACTGCTTCCTTAATGTTACATGCATCACGAATGCAGTAACTTTAGTGGAGTTGTAGAGTTTACTTAATTTTTGCAAATATTTAAAAACAATAATTAACAGTGCAATTTAGGTGAAATTGCAGTGGTAAGTTTCCAATTTATAATTATTACTATATTGAACGTCTCTAAAAATAATATGTTAAAAGCCTAAAGCAGTAAAATGAATATGTCACTTAAGCGGTAAGAAGAGGGAAATTGTTATGTGTGTTAGGTTGGGAATACTGAATGTGGAATTTTAGACTTTCCGCGGATTGGTTTTGTGCGGAAACCAAGGAAATGGGCACGATCTCGCACAAACGTTATTTTTTAACATCCTATATACCAATGTGTTTTTAACATCAGTCTTAAGGTAGCTGGAATACAGGTCCTAGTTATGATCTTCTGCTATTTCGCATAATTATTGTTTATTTGTGATATCATATGCCTTTTCGTAATCTACGAACAATAATTGTAATGCCAGTTATATTCTTGTCTATTCTGAATGATCTATTTGGCTCTTCACACTTAATTTTAACCATCTTGTGTAATGTGTGCGAGTAACTTTTTATTCCGAACGTTTTGCTTCCTATAACCAAGGAGATAAAACTGAATGTGATCATGCTACCCTGCATTCCCCTATTACGCAGGGCATGAGATAATTTGGAAAAGGCCGGTACGAGCAAGTACCTGAATAGGGGGCACAAGTATCTACATCGCCTATCACAAGCCACGTGATGTACGAATCAAATGCACTGCACTCACAAAAAGGGAGTAATTGGAATTACACGCAAGGCTGGGGAGCAAAAGAACGGATACAGACACGAACGGATGGTGGAAAAAGCAGAAAAGGGGAAGGGGAGGCAGCAGCGCTAATCACAGGCAATTAGTTGTGAGACCTGACACACTTGCGCGGTCAATAACACGTCTAATGATCTTGCTCTTCCTTTAGTCTGTCCTCCTATTGTTTTTACACAAACAGTTTATCTGGGGGCGTTGGGAGTTTCTCTCGCAGAAGCGAGCTAAAGAGAGCCAGGATTTTTATGCACTTACATATTGTTCCATTCCCTCGCCTCTACAGGTCCCAGATGCGTAGATATTTCTAAATTATTGCATTAACTTCGATACACAGAGTGATACGATTGCTAGTCTTAATTAAGCACTTTTCTCAGAGAGTCATTTATTTATTTATGGCCTCGTAATCTTAAGTTTCCCAGAATAAATAAATAAATGGTAAATAAATAAGTAACTAACTAACTAACTAACTAACTAAATAAATAAATAAATAAATAAATAAATAAATAAATAAATAAATAAATAAGTAAATAAATAAATAATTAAATAAGTAAATAAATAAATAAATAAATAAATTAATAAATAAGTAAATAAGTTAGTAAATAAATAAATAAGTAAATAAATAAATAAGAAAATAAATAAGTAAAAAAGTAAGTAAATAAATAATTAAATAAATAAATAAACAAGAAATAAATAAATAAATAAGTAAATAAATAAATAAATAAATAAGTGAATAAGTAAATAAATAAATAAGTGAATAAGTAAATAAGTAAGTAAATAAATAAGTGAATAAATAAACAAACAAATAAATAAGTAAATAAGTAAATAAATAAATAAGAAAATAAATAAGTAAAAAGTAAGTAAATAAATAATTAAATAAATAAGTAAACAAGAAAGTAAATAAATAAATAAGTAAATAAATAAATAAATAAGTGAATAAGTAAATAAATAAGTAAATAAGTAAGTAAATAAATAAATAAATAAGTAAAAATAAATAAGTAAATAAATAAGTAAATAAGTAAGTAAATAAATAAGTAAATAAGTAAGTAAATAAAAGTAAATAAATAAGTGAATAAATAAACAAACAAATAAATAAGTAAATAAAAATAAATAAGTAAATAAATAAGTAAATAAGAAAGTAAATAAATAATTAAATAAATAAGTAAATAAATAAGTAAATAAGTAAGTAAATAAATAAATAAATACATAAATAAATAAATAAAATAAATAAATAAATAAATAAATAAATAAACGTTCTGTGTCTTTTGGCAACCCTAACTGGAGGGAGTTTCCTTGTGGAATTTATATATTTATATAATAATTCATAATTAATATAATATTAATTTTAATAACGCGTCTTGGTTACAAATGTATAATAGTTTTCTTCTGCAAATGTATGTACTGTAAGTTACATGTTCCACAGTATATTATCACTAGGGCCGTGACATCGGTATGTTTGTATTAGTCTGAGGTGAACATACGACGCCGGACAGAATGTAGTCGACGTGTTTCCAGTACAGGCAGCGGAAGCGAATTTGACACACGCCTAAGCAAGCACGTTCCATGTTTTGTATACGATTATTGCGTATTGTAAAATCAAGACAATACAATCATTGTATATAAGGGTTAATATCGGAAAAGTCTAAAATTCTGGTGAGGTAGAGAATAATTGTTGGAAATCATACTTAAATTATTTTTATTTTTTTATTTAATAGATTATTTTACGACGCTTTATCAACATCTTAGGTTATTTAGCGTCTGAATGAGATGAAGGTGATAATGCCGGTTAAATGAGTCCGGGGTCCAGCACCGAAAGTTACCCAACATTTGCTCATATTGGGTTGAGGGAAAACCTCGGAAAAAACCTCAACCAGGTAACTTGTCCGACCGGGAATCGAACCTGGGCCACCTGGTTTCGCGGCTAGACGTGCTAACCGTTACTCCACAGGCGTGGATAAATATAATGATGTCACGGCCCTAATTATCACACAATTACGCATTTTAAAGAGGACAGCAAATTGATGTTATTTATGAAAGGGCTTAAGTCATTATTTTGTGAAAATGAGTTTGTAATGTAATAACTGCTCTTTGGGTGTAGATACATCGATTTAGATATGAAGAGGGCTAAGTTTCACACTCTAATGCTTTGTAGAATTTATGATTCAGTTTTTATTTCAGCCTTAATTTCAAAATTTCGGCCTATAAGCAGTTTTTCTTAAATTGCCAACAATTTAGTATTCAAGACTTAAGCCCTTTCATAAATAACCCAAAATATGAATTATAGCCAACGTTAGGTAATTTCTATTTTTTATACGTTTCTGCCTTACACTACATAGTTGAATTTCCGGAAATCTTTTTCCTACTATTCCCGATTATAGTTTGTTTTCAACGAGTTTTTACCCGCAAACGGCGCCACTGAGGCACAGCTTAGGGAAGATGGAAAACTTGCGTATAAACACGATCATGTTTGTGAAGAATTGTTCATCGCGGGCTTTTAGTGCCTCGCTCATTCGTTTATGTTCATAAAAGTCAAGGTAATCAAATTTTATGAAGAGTGAGGGTACGTGATGTGTGTGTTTTTGTACGACAACGAAGTTTAGTGCGTAATATGACAGCCCGACGGGGAGAAGTAGAGATATCTGTCTCGCCAATTTTGCAGTATTATGGAGTAATTATCAAGTACTCAGATCAGCTGATGTTTGCGGTCGGCGCTACGCCTCTACGGGAAAATGGAGCCCGAGCTGTGCAAGAATCCGTACGAATTCGGGCTTAATGCGTTCGTCGTTAGTAATTGTGTGAAACAAAAAGAGTGGAATGGAGTTTTAAGTGTACTAATATACGGAAATCTCAAACTATGGGCCGTAATCCGCTTGAATGTCACGTTCATAATATTCAGATGCATACGAATCCACATATAAATCTATCATCACCACCATAATCAACCAATTATGGAATTAGGCATTTTACCTTTGTAAGTAGTAAACTGAGATAGTGGAGCGTTGTCGTCACAGTCGTCATCACTACTCTCTGCTTCCTGTTCCTGTTCTGTATCGGTATTATGTTCACTTTCCGAAATATGATCATCTTCATCTTCCGATTCACCTTGAATAATTTATTGTTCGTCGTCTTCATCCAGCCAGCCTACTATTTGACGACTTTGTCTAGACTCTAAGTCCATTTTGAAATGTAAAATACAAATGGAACACAAGTGATGGAGGAAAATAATTAAATACCGATATATTGATATCGCAATATATTGCAAACCTAACCCGATGGTCTGACCTTAATTCCATGGTCTAGAGGTAAATCTTTAATTTGGGACTCCATTTGCGTTGACACTCTAGCTCCATCTCACTTACCGAATACCTCCAGACGCGCAGCATCTGCTGCTGAATTAGCCGTCAAGAAGAAAGTCAATAAATATGCTCATCTTTTAGACAATTATATCTTTGTCCCATTTGCTGTGGAGACCTTCGGTCCTTGGAGTCATGACGCTAAAGTTTTGGTATCTCAAATCGGCCAAATTTTGATCTCCATTACTGGTGATCGCCGTTGCACTACTTATTTGCGTCAACGCGGAAATGCAATGAGCGTTTTGGGTACTCTTCCAGAGTCCAGCCCTTTGGACGAACTTTTTCTCCTGTAAAATTTTTTATCTCTATGTAAATGTTTATATTTAGTTTTTATATATGTGTAATTGTAACGGTGAAAATATTGCTAATCAAATAATTTTTTATTTATTTTTTTTCATAAGTGTATATTATTTTTGGGAGTGTTTTTTGTAAGTAATTTTATGAGGTTGTTATTGATATGCTGATAAATTAAACTTGTGATATCCTTTCCTATTTCGATAAACGATATATATCGCAGAAAATATGTCGATATATCGCTATTCCGTAAGCAAATTGCATTTTCAGGCGTACATTTACTGTATTACAATAACTTTACTTAACTTTTAATATTCCTTTTTACCATTGAAATTAACATAACAGTCAAAAGCATACATGTAAAATTGTAACAATAAACAATACATTTTCAATACCATATGATGTAGGCCCTAACCTAAATCAAAATTATGGTGGAGGCAAGGGAGTATACATGATATAGTGGGAAAGAGTTAAGTGAACTCTACATGGTTGAGTATTTGATATTTTAAGACGATTAAATTATTCTAAAGTTATAAAGGATTCAATCCAGGCCACAGATATAATTCTACCTAACGACGTAATCATTTTTAAATGTAAGTAAACAGAACTAAGTTTTTAAATGTAAGTAAACGGTACTTAGAATGTTACAAGTTTTAACAAACTTCGCAGTTGATTTGACACAATCCTTCTATAGTAAGTTCCCATTGCAAGTTATTGTTACACTCAAACATTCCAAACAACAATGGTGATGATTATAGAGATAGAATTTGTTTGCACTAAAAGATATAATAAGAAAACAATGTCAGCACTAGGTTATGCATAGAAATCATAGACGTAAACAAATGTCACATCGGTATTAAATTCTTGTTTCTCTTTCCATTTCAGAATATAGAAATACAAGTTTTGATACTCGTTTTGAGGTCAGGCGGTTCCCTTTCAGGGTGGGAGTTGCTCTCCTGCCTTGGAGAACATTAATAACAATGTTAAAACAGTAGTAGTTAAACCTCCCGTCTGTCTCACTTTCGCGCACGCTGCATTTTGAATTTGGTGCTGCATATTAAACAGTTTGAATTTGAATTCCAGTCCAGCCAATTAGAACAAGGATTTGAATGAGGTTGCACAATTATGTAACTGCCCACCTTCAGTAGCGCCATCTCTCGGGAATTAACGGAGTCGTCTAGTGTGGATTTTGTTGTTGTTGATAATGATAATAATTCCACAAAAAAATCGATAAATCTATGAGAAAACCGATATATTATACGATGTATTGAATCAAAATTTCGATATCGATATATCGAAACGAAAATATCGGTATTTCGTAAAAACGATATATCGTTCCCATCTCTAGGAACACTATCAAAATTATTCGCTACTGCTGCTTCTTAAGCACACGCGCGGGGTATTTCTTACCCGGTCTTTGTATAAACATGAGTAAACTTATGCAGCCACAAGAAAAATAACTCAATCATACGTACAGCAATTCACAAAGATCTGAAAGAAAGATACTGAAAACGCGGGATGAATTTAAAATTGATAGACAGTGTTGCTAACAAATATAATAACCCCCGGGTATTTTTTTTTTACCCCAGCGCGTATAGTTAGGGTTAAATATACGAAAATTTGCGTTTCATGGTATTTATGATAAAAGAGTATATATAGGCAAAGCAACGAAAATCGTATGCGGGTTCCAAAACAGAGATGTATGTGAAAATAAGGAAACAGGGTAAGAAAATAAACACAATTTGTATGGAATATATCAGTCCCATAATCTCCACATTCTTTTTGTCCAATCAAGCGTATTAGCTGTTTGTAACGACCCCAACGATTAGAAAGCCATTGTATGTCACTTTCAGATGAAGAAGGTTAATCTTTGAAATTTTGATCACCAGCATCCATTCTACAGTATATCTCTTCTTAATAAACAGCTTTTCTATATTAAATTATGCAAAAATGTAGGTGTAACATTCTCCTGAACAATACAGTTTATAGTGAGGGTCACATAAGAACAATTCCCAAACAGCAAATATTGCCGTCTTGTCAGTGTTGCCAACTGTTACCAGATATCACACGATCCTTCGTACTAAATGACTTATTTACTTACTGTACTTTGTTGGAAGGTTATTCTAAATAATTCAATAATTTGTAACATCTTTTCCTAGGCAAAGTAGGCTATACCAGAAAGGGATCAACATGTCAAGTATTTTGTTTGGCATTACGGAATTCATTGGTTTGACTAAGCAATTGACTCACGAAACCTAACCTAAAAATGTATTATGTTTGAACACGTGAAATTATTAGTACTAACTCCGAAAACTTACCTGACTATAGTCTTGAATTATAACCACAACGAAACACATAAAATAACTATTATGTAGGCCTATTAATATTAATACTGATATTAATTAATTATTAGTATGTTCAAATTTCACCAGCTTCCAGTAACAGGCTCAGAAATCTAGTACAATTTTAATTTCATGGAACTCCAGTACCGACAAATATTGTCGATATTTGTCTCAGCTGCCAACATACTAGTTACAAAATCACTACCATTTGTAGATTTGTCTGTATCGACATTCGAAACGAAGTTGGCAAAAGAAAATTCAACCTGCAAACTATAAAATCACCACTATCCACTAGCATATGTAGTAATGGGGGAAAAATGGTTAGGTTTCACCCTTAGGGTATGAAGTAAGCTGACCCGGACTATATAGCCTAACAGAAGTCAAATGCCTTCATTTTGGAATTATAATAATTGTTCATGAGGCAGTAGAGCAAGTGGGCAGCTTCAAATGTTTGGGTTGTACTGTAAGCAGTAACATGAGCTGCTGCAAGGAAGTCAAAAGGAGGATAGCAATAGCTAAAAAAAAGCTTTTAATCGAAAAAGGAACATCGTCTGTTCACCGCTGGAAAAAGAACTAAGGAAGAGACTAGTGAAGTGCTTTGTGTGGAGTGTGGCATTGTATAGGGCAGAAACATGGACATTACGACGAAGTAAAGAAAAGCGAATAGAAGCATTTGAAATCTCTTCTCCTAACGTAAAGATTACATACCAAGAATGAAGACGTTTCAAAATGAAAGCGATTTCATAAATCCCTTGTCACTTATTTGCATTTCTGGAGGTTTAATAGGAACATCACCTCAGCACTGTTTCCAAACTCGCGCTTTAAGGGCAAGAACGATTCGGGGATGAAGGTTAGAAGATTGCTGATCTAAAATCTACCACAAGGAGAATCAATAATTTAGCTCGAGGCTTTTGATGCAGCTGAATTTGATGACGGCATTGGAGGAGAAAAAACTGTCTGAGAATTCCAATAAGAAGACAGCCAAGCAAGTACGAGTATTGGAATTCAAATTGAAAGTGTGTGCACTCGATTGTGTAGGTGCGCTTATCGATACCTCATTAAGAGCGAACCCAGCCCGCCTGGTGAGATGATGTACGGCGGCACATCTCAATATCAGGCGCGGTTTAAAAATGATGCAAAGAGAACCAGCGTGTGAAATAACGTTCGTTTCTAAGCGTGGAAGAGTTCGGGATTCCATAATAAAAATAATAATAATAATAATAATAATAATAATAATAATAATAATAATAATAATAGGCTTTTAAGGAACCCGGAGGTTCATTGCCGCCCATGATTGGTCCCTAAAAGATTAAAGTCTCTACCATCATACTGTATTCCACCTTCCTCAAATTTTTAATATTATCTTCCCATCTACGTCTCGTCCCCAAAGGTCTTTTTCCTCCGGCCTCCCAACTAACACTCTGTATGATTTCTGGATTCGCCCATACCTGCAAATGGATTTAATGTTAATATATCATGTGAAGAATACAATGGGTCAGTTCTGTGTTGTGTAACTTTCTCCATTCTCCTGTAACTCATTTTCCTAAGCACCTTATTCTCAAACACCCTTAACCTTCAAAGTGAGAGTCCAGGTTTTAGAACATAAAGAACAACTAATATAACTGTTTTATAAATTGTTTTTTGATAGACTGATGATAAAAGCTTCTCAAAATAATAACAGGCATTTCCATATTTATTCCGTGTTTAATTTTCTCCCGAGTATCATTTATATTTGTTACAGTTGCTCCCAGATATTTGAATTTTTCCACCTCTTCAAAGGATAAATTTCCAATTTTTTATTTCATTTCGTACAATATTCTGGTCACGAGACATAATCATATACTTTGTCTTTTCGAGATTTACTTCAAACCTATTTCTTTACTTGCTTCAAGTAAAATTCCCGTATTTTCCTTAATTGTTTGTGGAATAATAATAATAATAATAATAATAATAATAATAATAATAAAAATTAAAATAATAATAATAATAATAATAATAATAATAATAATAATAGTTTAGTATGATGAAATAAAGAACAAATTAATATTGAAAGAACTAATGTATGATTTTTGTTGCAAATGTTTATATACAAGGTGGGTCAAAAGTCACTTTCCCCAATATTCATTCTTAGGTTTCATACTTGTACACATATACAGATGTCATAACTTGAATAAACGAATAGCTGGTATAATAAGTGGTGGGTTGACAACCATATTCGTGCGTCAACTGTTTTTCCGATGTCATGTCTTGAAAACATCCCTCGTTTTGCCGAAATGCAGTTAATATGGCAACTGGATGGAGCACCACCTCATTTTGGTGTATAGAGGACTTCGCTTTAAGAAAAAAGCATTGGTTTTATGGGCCTTGCCTAATACATTGTACAAGCTATTTCGTAGGTAGGCGTTTCTATGGCAACTGGTCATTTGACAGAATAGCCCCATATGCTCAATGCATTTTTCTTAATGTGAAATCCTCTATAGGATTGAGGGACTTCTTGACCCAGCAATTTCATGAATGGATTGGCCGTCGTGGCACAACAGAATGGTGACCCAGATCATGTGACGTGACGCCATGTGATTTTTCGCTGTGGGGTATCCTGAAAAATGATGTTTTTGCTCAGAAACCGCAGGATCTTTGTACATCAGTTGCGACAGGTGACTGAACAGTCGTTCGTGAAAATCGGTGAAAATTTTGAGTTACAGTAAATTCTCTGTGATTCGTTGCTATGTCGTCCGTCCGCTTCGTCGTCCGGCATTCACGCCTTACTGAAAGACGGTACGAAAATTAATTAACTATCCCTCTGTCGTCTGAATAATTGATATGAGTAAATATGATAAGAATATATTTGTGAACATTTGAATAATATAGTAATTAAATCACCGATTACAATAGTTACAATCAGTATATTTTTAAATTTATTCCAATTAACATCAAGGGAAGCTTATTTGCCCCTGATGCATTGTAGCAAGCTAATACAGTCACACGTTCTTTTTGGATTTTGAAACCAGAAGTTTTGTATAATGTAGATTCGAAAGTTCTTTTCGGTAAACATTTGATATTTAAACCGGTTTCGTCACAATTGTATATCTGCTGGAGAGATAATTCTAGTTTACTCACCAAATCTCGGAATGTAGTTTTATATTCTTCAGCTGCAACGGTATCAGCTGACATCCTCTCTCCACAAATTGCAAGTGGACGAACACCATACTTTTCCCTCCACATTGACAACCACCCATCACTAGCAGAGAAATTATCGCCTCCATGTTTCTTAAGCATATCAAGCGCTTTCTCTTTCAGAATCGGACCAGATATTGGAGTACCTTTCCTTCTTTGTTCTTGAAACCATAGAAACAGTTCCTTATCGTATTTGAAAACACTAGGCTACTCCAATGTAGGGCCTTGTCATTATTTAGAGCTCGTGGATGCACAATATTCTTCCAGTGCAGCCCGATTACGCTTCCAGTCATAAATTGTACTTCTTGGGATACCAGAAATAGTTTCCCCTTCATCCAGCCGCTTCAAAATATCCAATTTGTCTTTTAAAAAATAACTAAACTTCGAGCGTTTATCAGTAAATGTCTTAGAAAGCATAGTGAACTTCTTCCACACACAACCTGTGATTTACTGAAAACACGACGGGGTTGCAAATAGGGGGAGGAAAAAAGTAAATGGCGGGGAGGAAGAAGGCAGGTACTGTACTGTGAGTAGCCAATAATAATTACCTACCTTACTGTCGGGATGAGAGAGAAGTTACTGTAATTTCTGTCATCTGTTACACATTTTGAACAAAATCTTTAATGGAATGTGTAATCAAATGTAAATTGAATGTAATTAAATGTACGGAAGTATTTGGGGAAAGCGACTTTTGACCCACCTTGTATTATTCATAGAATCAACCCCAAAAAATTGAAATATTTGAACCAAAACTATAGAAGATGTAAAATTCAGTCTCAGTGTCCCTTAAAGGCACCTGTGCTAGGTTTTGAAAGTAATACAGATGAACGGTGGGTTGCTTAGCTACACAGAAACAAAGTAATAACGGTAAAACAGTTTGCCAAGACAAACACATTAAGCTTAAAGAGCTGCTGAGGTAAAGAAAGAAAAATAAAAAATTAAACTTAATGAAGAATGAAATATGATTACGTAGATATGAGGAAGAATACATAAGCTAAAGGGAAAAGAGAACTAAGTCTTATTGTTGCAAGTCTGATCACATAACGTCCCCGAGTTCGGCGGTTAAAGCAAACAGAATAATTTATCGATTTTGTAGGTTCCTGTTGCGTGCAACTTCTTTTCCCCTCTAAGAAAACAAGCTGAAATATGAAGTAAAAACTACGAAACGCCTTGCGACACGTGTTTTACGGAATTGTAAGAGCCTCGCATAACTTGTTGAAGCTTTCCGATATGCATTTTAGATGTCAACAACATGTTGAGGGCAGAAATCACTCTTTTAAAGCATTTGCGAGACTGTATTTTGCGTTGAAAATTTAATAAATCCAAAAATATGACGTAATAAGTGCTTTATTTAACAAAACTCTCAAAATAACAAGGCCGTTGAAAGATGAACAAAGATGACGTAACAGTAATGAAGCATGGTTGAATGGAACTTGCAAGAGGAACCGTAGCAGGCCTACTTTGGATAATCGATACAGAAGCCGTCTTCTCGACCACAAATTCATTAAAAATTGCCGAAGATTGATTTCTAGTTTTCTTCCTTGAGTATTTCTTAACGACTGGGCAAAGACTGAACTTTTATGTAATGCCACGAGATAAATATTTTTATAAGTAGTCGTGGGAAACAATTCAGAAAATGTTTTCTTCGATCTTCATGTACCTAAAGTATCAGATTTTGTGATGGACCAAAATAATAAACAAAAAATCTGCAATTGCTTCAGTTTCCTGCAATTGTTTAATTATTACGTTAGCAACACACTTTTGATTTAGGCGGACTATTTCGTTTATGTGACGTCATTCCATTTTCGGCCAATGAAGTGTAATGAAATTTTGAATTCCTACCAGTCACAGTCATACATCGCGATAATTTCTGCAGCTCGATTTATCAACAGTAATCTCACTAGACGTTTTGATTTATCTAGAGAAAATCAAAACTCGAGTGGGATTTAATTGACTATTACACGATTAGAAGAAAGTATATAAAGATTAGAAGTAACGAAGTACTCAATACAATAAAATATTAATTGACTTACTTCAAAATACAACTGTCTTCAAATGTATTGTACCATCTCAACATTACAAATATTACGCTAGATGCATGCTAGATGGCAGTAGTGTCTTTATACAGACACTGTAATGATTACTATTCAATAAATCTTAATATTAAACAATCTCTGATACGTGACTATCCATAATATCATATAGCAGAAGTTCTTTTTATCCTCTCAGAGCAGAAGCTATAACATAACCTAACTAATATACACAAGTGTTAGAAAAGTTTTAATTAACGACGATGACATAAAAAATAAACATGAATAATTTTAAAAGGAATAATTATTGAATGTACAATTTTCAAATTTGAATGTGGTTGGTGGTTCAATTGATGTTATATTGGACGTGTGCATAATAGAAGTGGAACTCGTTGATTTAGACCTACATGGTGTATTCAACTTATTCAGAATTTGCGAATGAATAATTTTAAAAGGAATAATTATTGAATGTACAATTTTCAAATTTGAATGTGGTTGGTGGTTCAATTGATGTTATATTGGACGTGTGCATAATAGAAGTGGAACTCGTTGATTTAGGCCTATATGGTGTATTCAACTTATTCAGGATTTCCGAATGGTGCTCTTCATTTATTTGTAAATCGGATTTCAGAAGATGCATAGGTATGATCAGTGATTTTTATTAATTCTTGTTCTTGAATGCCAATGCGAATCATATTTGAAACTTCTGTGCATCGACTGGAGTGGCTTGAATTTTATATATATTTTTGACGTCCAGACCAGCGCAGTTTCAAATGTTGGCAAACAAAGAAACAAATGCTAGGGACGCGATAAAACAAATTAAACAAATGCTAGGGACGCGATAAAATTGTGCGATAAGCAGCCATGATTGGTTGAAATACGTCCTTTCGTACCGTTTTATTGGTCAAAAGTAGTATGACGTAGTAAGAGTGTAATAGTCACTAAAAATTTATCGCATGATCGTTCTTTTGTTTAGTCAGTGTCGCCAACTTTTTCCACGTAAATCGATTAGCATGGATTCATTGTACTAAATAAAGTGCGAAATCCTACTTCCACATCTTCATCTAATTCCATGTCCGTTGTATCTAAAGAAAATGACACTTCTAAATAACAATTGTTCATTTAATTAATGTATCAGGTTATTTATAATTATACTATAAAATATTTAAGTTAAATTATGATTTCAGCAGATAATGAAAACGTATTTCTATTATAATAACAAGAGAAAAGCGCAGTAAAAGTAATTAACATTTTTAAACTTCTGTTTTGCTTTTCTCAATTGACATTACCGAATGACACTCAATTTCTTTATTGTAGTAATCGATATTCATCTATTTCGACTTCACAATGTCAGAATAAATTAGGTATTCATAAATATACAATTATTAACATTTTGTGAGCGAATTTTAGGGATATATTATTTACATTTTTATTTTATTCACAAAATCGTACTAATAAATGTCACTCGAGGTCTGAGATTACTCAAGATAACTTACAGATGACATTCAATTTGTGGGGTTTGTACGATATTACTGATAAGCAACATTCAAAATTTCGATTTATAGGAGGGGAAGTTATTTCAATTTTTCTGGGGGGGGGCGGAATTAAATTATGGTTTATTTAACGACGCTTGCAACTGCCGAGGTTATATCAGCGTCTCCGATGTGCCGGAATTTTGTCCCGCAAGAGTTCTTTTACATTCCAATAAATCTACTGACATGAGCTTGTCGCATTTAAGCACACTTAAATGCCATCGACTTGGGCCAGGATCGAACAAAAAATGTTCAAAGGTACAGCAGTCTCCCCTAACTGAACCGAATAATTTATTTTCAAAGTGAAATTTTGTCGATTCCTTAGTCTCCCGTATTTTCTTCAAAAAAAGGTTGGCAACCCTATCCACACAGGTCGCAAAGTATCTGCGGTCCGCTCTATGAGAAGCCGCCTGGTAAGTGACTCTGCTGCTATCTCACCCTTCGTGCGTTAATAAGATAGGGGTGCTGTGCCCCTCAGCGATCGCGGAATAATATGTGCAGTTGTAGTCTCCCACACGGGGCTCGTCCTAGGCTGCGATATGGTACAATGTTAGTACGGACGTTGTCAGGAAAAAACCTCAAATCGTGAGTGAGTAAGAGCCGGTACCTAGCGGTGCCAGAGAAGAAGTCTGGCGTTTGTAAAAAAGATCCAATTTTTTTAAATCCCCCTTCTTACGTCGCGAGGCATTAGCTATGAAGTGCGTGCATGTGTGGAGCGGATCGATGTCTGCAGTCAATCCACAGGTTGATGGTGTCGAGGGCGACCTGGCCCGGAACCTGTTTGATTTCCTCTGATCCAGCGCGGCTGCAGCTGATGCTTCTACCCCCCCCCCCCACCCGCACATTCCACACAGCTGTTACGTTACGTCCCATGTAAAAGTTTATTGAATACGGGGGACACTTCGAATATATTTGTACATTCAGTTGTGAAACTTTGTAGACCACGGCTACTCTATTATGCTCAGTATTCATTCATAAGCTTCTGCCCAAGGGCAGGTCCTTCACTGCAAACCCAGCATTCTACAGTCTCCTAACTTTTCCTACTTTCTCTTAATCCCCGCAAACGATCCATGTAGAGAGACACTATTATAACGTGAGGCGAAAAAACGGCGGGTGACCCGGAGTGAGACAAGTGGCCAACAGGCTTGGAGCTCACATATTTAGTTTCTTTCAGCCCCGAACCCTTTGCAAGGACGCCTTTTGCGTACCTTTTAATTTTCGCCTCCAACTTCACCTCTTTGAATTCAATTCAAACGGCGATTGATTCTTGGCCTATTGCTAGCGTAGTTTCCATCGAGCGCGTAACCATTTCTCCGGCACTACTACAATACATAATAGCACTAAAATAAATGTTCAATAATTTGGACTTAAGACTGGTTCACAATAAACCCGGGGACGAACACGACAACTACTACAATAACGGAAATATTGTTAAAATAAATGTATTTAAATGTGAGCATTCACAATAGTTAATTGTGAGTGCTCGCATTTAAATACATTTATTTTAACAATATTTTCGTTCTCGTTCTTTCTGTCGTTTCCGTTCCCGGTTTATTGTGAACCAGCCTTTACCAACCTCACAGTCCTTGCCGCCACACACAACTGACATCTTCTGATAAACGAATGGACAATACTCTGAAGTTTCACATTATTGATACCCTCGATTTCATCTCGTATATAGCCTGTTTCTTTAAATCTTTTAGCAATCCTTCTAAAATTGTTTCGGCAGAAGGAACAGGTCTGTTTGGGAACTTTATTCGAAGTTTCACATTATTGATAGCCTCGATTTCTTCTCGTATATAGCCTGTTTCTTTAAATCTTTTAGCGATCCTTCTAATTGTTTCGGCAGAAGGAACAGGTCTGTTTGGAAACTTTATTCGAAATTTACTTCTTGTTTTCGCACACGAACTTCTGCCTGTACGTATTGTACATATACACACATTCACGCAATGAGAATTGGTGGTAGGCATTACCTAAATACGCAGTAATCACAAAATTTTGTATACTAACTTTGTACACTTGATGAATCAAGACTTTATAACACGACTTGTGACTACAGTGAATGCCATATGGCGACTGAGGATCTACTACGGAGCATCTCTAACAGCCTGCGCATCGTAGATCATAAAAATGTACCTGATCTTAATGTTATCTATAATTTGATGTCACCTGATTTCTTATACTTGGAGGATTTAGTAAAAAACTGTTTTGAGAACATGGGAGTGGTAACAGTAGGAAGAAGAAGAATGCAGTGCATAATATTTGCTGATGATATGGTGTTGTTAGAAGAGGAGCCAATGCTAAAGGATATGCTACTGGAGCTAAATGGTAGTTGTGAGTAGTATGGGATGAAGATTAATGCAGACAAGATGAAGACCATGGTTATTGGAACAAAATTAAGAAGGTAAACGTGCGCATTCGAAACGAGGCAGTAGAATAAGTGGACAGCTTCAAATATTTTGGATGTACTATAAGCAGTAATATGAGTTGCTGCCAGGAAGTCAAAAGGAGAATAGCAATGGCCAAGGAAGCTTTTAATAGAAAAAGGAGCATCTTCTGTGTACCTCTGGAAAAAGAACTAAGGAAGAGACTAGTGAAGTGCTTTGTGTGGGGTGACACATTGTAGGCGGCAGAATCAGGGAAGTTACGACGAAGTGAAGAGAAGAATTTGAAATGTGGCTATAGAGAAAAATGGAGCATGTGAAATGGACAGACTGAATAAAAAATGAAACTGTGTTGGAAAGACTGGGTGAAGAAAGAATGATGCTGAAACTGATCAGGAAGAGAAAAAGGAATTATTTGGGTCACTTGCTGAGAAGAAAGTGTCTTCTATACTGGAAGGAATGGTGGATGGGAGAAGAGTTCGGGGCAGAAGAAGATACTAGATGATAGACGACGTTAAAGTATATGGATCAAGTGCGGAGACTAAGAGGAAGGCAGAAAATATAATAGAATGAAGAAAGCAGGGTTTGCAGTGACAACCTGCCCTTGGACAAAATTTATGAAGGAATGAACCTTCTTCTGTCCCAAACTTTTCCTTCCTGTGAATCCTTTCAGAAGGCAGTTTTTCTTAGCAAGTGTCCTAGTAAATTTATTGTTTTCCTGATCAGTTTCAGCATTGTCCTTTCTTCACCCACTCTCTATAACACATTTTCATTTCTTATTCCGTCTGTGCATTTCGCACGCTATATTCTTCTCCATATCCATATTTCAAATGCTTATTGGAAATACTGAGTGATAGAATTGTCATTTTTACGAAGATAAAATGTATTGCACGATTTTCATTAATTCTGTCTTTGATCGTAGACTATCGTCTCTATTTTATAACCAAAACAAAAATGAAATATTCCAACCAACACAACTGTAGTTTCATTCACGAAACTGGGTGACGTATACCATGTGCCGTTTTATTACCGATACAGAACAGATTCACTTTTTCATTATGAGAATTTTTGCTTTTTTTTTTTTCCCGAGTCCTGACTTCGTTATACTCCGTTAGTACCAGCCAATTGTACTCATTACAATTCTGATTTTGTGGTAAATTTTTTTTCTTATTGAAGAATACGCTATATCCTTAGAAAAATTTCGTGTACATATTTCATATTTTCTACTTCACAGTTATCCAAAGAAAAGGGTTTTGTTTCAAAATTTAAATTTTGGAGTTGTTGTTATTTTATACGTACTAAACCTGAATCTTTAAAATATTTTGTACAGGACCACTTGTCGCTCAGCTGTATTACAGATTTTGATAGTGTTTTATCACATCAGAATTACGCGAATTTTTCAAAGCATTATGCTTAACCTTTTTATTTGTTATTTATGACACTGAAACACTGCAAAAAAAATTGGTATAAAATATATAGTTAATCGATAGTACTACATATCGACCAAAATCGGAAGGTAAGACTTCTCTTTATAAGTTGGTACGACTGGTGCTGACATCACTTGCTTGAAACAGGAATTACGAGCATGTAAATATCACGGCCAATGGATCGGCCGATGGCAATATTACGTAACATCATTGGGCCGATAGATCGGTCTGGTGGGATTAGGAGGTCTATTGGATTTGGTAATTCCGTCGTAATATTCGTGATCCGAAAAGTACATGAGAGTTCAAGGTTATAGGAGTTATAGCTATTGTCACATGCTTGGTTTTCATGGTACAGCATTCCATTTTAAGAAAAAAGCATTAGTTTTATGGGCCTTGCCTAGTAAATTGTAGAAGCTTTGTGGTACGAAGGCGTTTCTATAGTAACTAGTCATTTAATGGAATAGCCCCATATACTCAATGCTTTTTTCTTATCGTGGATACTCTAGGAGAGTAAATTGTAAACCGTGTGAGCAACTAAAGGTTAGTAGATAGCCAGGAGGTTGCTTCGATTGCTTATAAATTATAATATTTTAAACTTTTGTGTTTTTAATACTTACTTACTTACTGGCTTTTAAGGAACCCGTAGGTTCATTGCCGCCCTCACATAAGTCCGCCATTAGTCCCTATCCTGAGCAAGATTAATCCAGTCTCTACCATCATATCCTACCTCCCCCAAATCCATTTTAATATTATCTTCCCATCTACGTCTCGGCCTCCCCAAAGGTCTTTTTCCCTCCGGCCTCCCAACTAACACTCTATATGCATTTCTGGATTCGCCCATACGTGCTACATGTCCTGCCCATCTCATATGTCTGGATTTTATGTTCCTAATTATGTCAGGTGAAGTATACAATGCGTGCAGCTCTGCGTTGTGTAACTTTCTCCATTCTCCTGTAACTTCATCCCTCTTAGCCCCAAATATTTTCCTAAGAACCTTATTCTCAAACACGTTTTTAATACTACTGAGGGTAATTAAATGAAACTTTTTCTACAAAATAAAATGATTTTAGCGTAATTTAATGCATATAGAAAAGCATTATTTATTCCACAAACTTTTAAATATAAGACAATAGATGATTTGTATTGAGAAGTTCGTAGACGAATGATCATTTACATCAAGTGTCTGATATTAAATTGTCCTTCTGGATCCTGAGACGTTTTTGTTATATTTTTAAAGTTCAGTACAATTCTACACTTAAAAAATTAATTGACATGAGGAAAAATGCAGAAAAAATTCTGCCGTTTGATCTATGATCTATGACTAAATTTTTCATAAAAGATTGATGTGTCGCAATGTAGGTTTATTGGTCCTTCAGGTTGGGAGTTGATATAAGGAGCCAGCTCTTCGCTTATCGGAAAAAAAAGGAACAGTTGGATAATGAAAATAAATATGAAAATTGCTACGTAAACCGGTAGGATATTATATAGGATGTTTCAAAATTACTTTGACAAAACTGGGGACCATGTTCCTCACACTAAAACAAGAAAAAAAGTTACTGTAAACATATGTCCAAAAATCCTCAGTTTTTTAGTTATTAATGAAAGAACATAATTAAACATCTGTTAGATATTGAAACACTCTCTATATATAGGCCTACAGTAATTCGTAATTTCAGTAAATTCAATTCAGTTGAGTTTAAAAGTAAAATAATTTAAATTCTTCTAATTTATAAGCACTCGAAACAGCTGACTGTCCAGAGACCTTAAACTCTAGACACTATGCAGGAAAGATTAATCATGTTATAGCTTTAATGGATCAATGGTGTAATGACAGTAAATTAAAACAAATAACTGTTCGGAAACCATCTCACAGTCGCTCTTTTTATCACAAGTATTACTGTATTTTTTTTGTAAATATCCTTTTGTTGATAGTTTCTTTTTGTAAGTTTCTTTAAACTACTACATAGTCCTTACTTTCTTACCTGTACCCCTCTTCCACTTCGCGCTCTAACGTCGGACTTGTTACTTGCTGCTGTTTGAATTTTGCTCCAGGTAATCATTTTCCCGGAAGTTTATGCAGGTCAAGTTATAGCAGTGATGGAGAAGTCGACACACAAGTTTGAAAGCTACATTTCGCTTCACGTGCCCCCGTAACTCCAGCTATAAATTAGACGCGGGCTAAAGGCGTTGTCACAGGTGCCGCCCGGTACTAACAAGCGAGATATGGCGAAACTTGAGCGCGGAGGCTGCCAAAACTGATGTCACCTGCAACTTGCGTTATTTTTCTAGCAACATTCGGAGACAACTGCGTTTTTCTACTTTAAAAATTATTTCGTGCAATAGGCAGCCTTCTCTACCTTTGAGAGAAATTACATACAGGGTGTTTCGTAATGTAATAGACACAATTATAAAATTATAAATGAGATCTATTCTGCCAAAAATCGGTGGCATTTTTAGATTATAGTTCATTGCTAGAAATTGTGCTTATTCTGCGACATTGTGTTTGATCCCCGGCGGTTATTAGAGAGACAAATAACATAGTATTTGATACAGCTTCGTTAAATAACCAAGTAAAAGAGAAAAAAGACCTTGCATCTTGTTAACCGTGAGTGCAGCATCATTCTATATAGAGTGGCTGTCCTTGATAAAAACATATTTTCGTCAATTAACTTAATTTTTAAAATAATAATAATAATAATAATAATAATAATAATAATAATAATACTTACTTACTTACAAATGGCTTTTAAGGAACCCGAAGGTTCATTGCCGCCCTCACATAAGCCCGCCAGCGGTCCCTATCCTGTGCAAGATTAATCCAGTCTCTATCATCATACCCCACCTCCCTCAAATCCATTTTAATATTATCCTCCCATCTACGTTTCGGCCTCCCTAAAGGTCTTTTTCCCCTCCGGTCTCCCAACTAACACTCTATATGCATTTCTGGATTCGCCCATACGTGCTACATGCCCTGCCCATCTCAAACGTCTGGATTTAATGTTCCTAATTATGTCAGGTGAAGAATACAGTGCGTGCAGTTCTGTGTTGTGTAACTTTCTCCATTCTCCTGTAACTTCATCCCGCTTAGCCTCAAATATTTTCCTAAGCACCTTATTCTCAAACACCCTTAACCTATGTTCCTCTCTCAAAGTGAGAGTCCAAGTTTCACAACCATACAGAAGAACCGGTAATATAACTGTTTTATAAATTCTAACTTTCAGATTTTTGGACAGCAGACTGGATGATAAGAGCTTCTCAACCGAATAATAACACGCATTTCCCATATTTATTCTGCGTTTAATTTCCTCCCGAGTGTCATTTATATTTGTTACTGTTGCTCCAAGATATTTGAATTTTTCCACCTCTTCGAAGGATAAATCTCCAATTTTTATATTTCCATTTCGTACAATATTCTGGTCACGAGACATAATCATATACTTTGTCTTTTTCGGGATTTACTTCCAAACCGATCTCTTTACTTGCTTCAAGTAAAATTTCCGTGTTTTCCTAATCGTTTGTGTATTTTCTCCTAACATATTCACGCCATCCGCATAGACAAGAAGCTGATGTAACCCATTCAATTCCAAACCCTGCCTGTTATCCTGAACTTACCTAATGGCATATTCTAGAGCGAAGTTAAAAAGTAAAGGTGATAGTGCATCTCCCTGCTTTAGCCCGCAGTGAATTGGAAAAGCATCAGATAGAATCTGACCTAAACGGACTCTGCTGTATGTTTCACTGAGACACATTTTAATTAATGGAACTAGTTTCTTGGGAATACCAAATTCAATAAGAATATCATATAATACTTCCCTCTTAATCGAGTCATAAGCCTTTTTGAAATCTATGAATAACTGATGTACTGTACCCTTATACTCCCATTTTTTCTCCATTATCTGTCGAATACAAAAAATGTGATCAATAGTCGATCTATTACGCCGAAAACAGCACTGATGATCCCCAATAATTTCATCTACGTACGGAGTTAATCTTCTCAAAAGAATATTGGACAAAATTTTGTACGACGTCAACAAAAGTGATATTCCTCGAAAGTTACTACAGTTGGTTTTGTCCCCTTTGTAAAAATAGGTACAATTATGGACTCCTTCCATTGTTCTGGTAATAATAATAATAATAATAATAATAATAATAATAATAATAATAATAATAATAATAGTAATAATAATAATAGTAAATAATAATAAATAATAATAATAATAATAATAATAATAATAATAATAATAATAATAATAATAATAATAAGACGACGAAGTAGAAGAATTAGTTTGTTTGAAAAATATAATACAAAGAAATTGTAAATATACAAAATTCTAGCACTCCCCTGAAAGGGAGATTTCTTGTGCTCAGGGAATAATTCCATATACGTAATAAAGTGATATGTATAAATAACAATAAAAAAATTAATATTCATTCATAACAAATTGCTTACAAATATTTTTAAATTTAAAACTGTTGTATTTAAATAGATGTGGGTATTTCTTTAATAATTTGTTATAAATTCTAGGACCGATATTACTACTATGATTGCAAGTAGTGTTCTTTAAAAACTTCGGTTCAAACAAAGTATTGTATAAATGCTTTGGTTTTGTGTTTGTGAGTATATAATTTGAAATATGATATGATATGATATTTATTTGTCAGTCAACTTTACAATTCACAGTTATGGTGGACCTTCACATTTCTGTTTTTCGATCCACCATCCCTTTAATACATACAACTCTTTTCTATTAGTGTATTCTTTGCCGAGAATTTCTTGATTACTTTCTAATGTTCTGTTATGACTGAATTGTTATATGTCCTTCCCTCTCTATCCTCTTCTATTCTCTCCCTCCTACCTAGGCTGTCTCCCTTCCAGTTCTCTCTCACCTATTAAATATTGCATATTCCTTCCTTAATAATTTGCGTTATTTATTTATTTTATTCTCTACCCTCAAATCCTACCTACTCTTAATCATTGTTTTCCAGCTATTTTCTCCTACATTACTTGCTGACTTCTCCGTTTACTCTATTTTACAACACTTACATCACTTTTTTTTCCTACCCTCTGTTTATTTACGTATTGATCCCTTTCTCTTCGCTTCACTCCTAAATTTCCTATTTTATTCCTTTTTCCATATATTTATTTCTATAATACTTCTACAGTTATAGTACCCCTCATACTACTCTCAACCCATAACACTGAAAAACATCAAATATCTAATTCACTTAATTACACTTGCAATTTCTCTCTCATAATTTGAAATATGTGTCCCTTGGAGTCAGGCCAAAAGGGAAACATTGAAGGAGGAGAGTTCGATCCGGTGCTGTGGATTGAATTCGGCGTAGCTCAGCGGTCAGAGCGCTTGGTACGTAGAACCAAGGACCCGGGTTCGATCCCCGGCGCCGGAGCGAATTTTTCTCCTCAAATATTAATTGTCAATATTACAGATATTATTCTGTAGGACAAATTAATAAATATTTAATATTCTCATAGCTAGCAGTGCATATTCCGTACAGATTACTGTGCACTTAACTGCGGAATCCCGGCCAAATAAGTCACTCAATTGAGTGCGCCCTTTGTATAATGGCAGTTGACTTGGACATAAAACGTCAACATATATAGTACGTCCGCTCAAATGAGAGCCACTTGGAACGTGCGATTGGACATACTTACCGCAGGGAGCGAGCAGGCACGCGACTCGGAACAGGTTCCATGTAAACAACGCTGCGTTGCCATCTCTCCCTTCTGAAGACTGAAGTGAACCTTATTGTGCGTCTTGTAAATACAGAAATAAAACACCAACACTCCTATTCAGAGTCCGTTGAGTCAATTACACAAGATTACAAGCTAGCTTCTAAGGAGCGATACTCACTTTATTTTGTCTTTACATGTTCGATATACTTTACCCAATGCTTTTTTATTATTAATGTCATCCATCACATTTACTATCAAATCGCGTACTTCTTGAACAGATTTGTTTCCCAATCCATTTTCTGACCGGACATTTCTCTTCAGTTTTAACTAAACGAATTCTATGGCAATGGTAGGGGGGGGCAGTTGTAGTACAACATGGCCGTATTTCGATGATAGTTCGTCAATTACATACATCTTTTTTCTGTAATAGCTACGTTTTATCTCTTGTAGCAGATGTAACTTTGTTGTTGGGACTGGCGTGGGCAAAGGAATGTTATTTTCAAGTTTTAATGACATCTATTGTTACTCTATATTCCGTAAATACACCATCCCTCGAAATGTTGTCCTGGCTCCGTCTAGAAGATCGTAGGAAAATCCACTGTCTTTCCCTTCTCTTTCACATATTGCATTTCTCCACTCCCGTCTATCTTGCGTCTCGTTTTGAAAATTTATCCACCCATCATAACCTAGACACACGATCACAACACTCCTCAATATTATCCATTCCCTCCCACCGAACATCCTCATATTCATCTTCTTTCACTGTGGCTGTTCCTCGACTTTGGAATTCCCTACCGAGTAATGTCAGGGACTGTCAGACATCAAATCAATTTAAGAATAGGCTAACGAGATATTTTTCTAACAATTATTGTCAACAATAATAGCTGTTTCAGGTTTCTCAATGTTTAATGGTTATATATATCACAGATAAATATCTAAATTATCTCATTATTATTATTATTATTATTATTACTATTATTATTACCCTACTAATATTATTATTATTATTATTATTATTATTATTATTATTATTATTATTATTATTATAACTATTTCTTACCAATGTTTATTATTGTCACACTAACATTAGTTATCCAATTTTCATTATTTACTTTCATGTTGTTTTATGATCTAGATATTAATGTAATAACTATGTAAGCAAATGTATTTAATTAGAATTAGAGTCTGGCTGGGCGGAAGAGAAGGCCTACTGGCCTTAGCTCTGCCAGATTAAATAAATAAATTATTATTATTATTAAATACGAAGACCGCCACATCCGTATTCGTAATGATTCCATTGCTGCTGGTTGAGATCCATGAATTTTATATTTAAACCCCATTGAATGTACTGTAATAGTTCCATTAAAGTATTTCTTTGATACGGAAACTCATGTTGGGTAGCTTGTGTTTTATTACGTATTGCATTGAGAAGTTTATTTGACGTTGGAGCTATTTTATTTTTTTTTATATTATATGGAACACGAAAGCCACAATATACACTTACAGTCTTCTGCCTCGTTCTGAGCTAACTGTATTATACTTGCGTGCTCGTCTGAAACCGAATACGATATGAACTTGTTCTCGGAGCACCGACTTAGATCTGTCAACAGCGCTGGCATACCAACAATCAGCCGCGTGCTTCAAGGCTGAAACACCTGACGCCTCCCGCTCAAGGTAGGTGCAAGTGGCTCTCATTTGAGCGGACGTGCTATATGCCTAAATTAGAGTCAGGCCAAAAGGAAACATTGAAGGAGGAAAGTTCGTTCCGGTGCCGTGGATTGAATTCGGCGTAGCTCAGTTGTCAGAGCGCTTGGTACGTAGAACCAAGGACCCGGATTCGATCCCCAGCGCCGAAGCGATTTTTTCTCCTCAAATATTAAATTTTAACTTTGTAGTAAAGCGTAAATTTTTTAATAACAGGGGAAATAAATAAACTAAAAGTTCACATGAATAATTAGCTTCAGCAACTGGATACCTGATTCTACTGAGTGCACCGATGTATAATTGAGGACTTCACCCGAATAACGGCGTAGACCGTTATACGCCCGTTTTCCGACGATCAAGGGATTAGATAGTTGATTCATCCATTCATTCATTTATTTTATTCCATAGATCTTACATGAGCAATGAAGCTTTAAGATGTGGAACATGTCAACATTTTACAATATTACAATTACAATTTTTACAAATTTTTATAGTTTTACAATTTAGTAATTTTCTACAATTTTTACAATGTTGTACAATTTTTTTTTACATTTTGGCGAGATGTAGTGAGATGAAATGAGGTCCGAGGATTCGCCAAAATATTACCCGGCATTTGCCTTTTCGGTGGGGGAAACCTCGGAAAAACCCAACCAGGTAATCACGGAATTAACCAGACAAATCGCTCCACCAACTAAGAACGGCCATGCACCACCACCCACCGAATCAAGAAAGAGCTCTCAATCTGTCAATCCTCCCGGTGTCCGGGCCTGGTGAGGTTTCCCGTGTTGAATGCGTATAGTACACTGTAGTAAATTTTCGTAAGTCTAGCTTCAATGCATAACACAGGACACAATGTTACGCGTTTACGTCGAACGAGTGAACGCACCTACTACAGCGGCAATCGCACTCACATGCCGTACTGTAGTAGACTGTTTAGGTCTACTTCAGGTTGTCAGTTGCAGGAGTGAATCATGACCGAAAATATGGGAGAAAGGAAGCTTGTGAGCAAAACTACGTGGAAAGCCGAAGAACAGAAAATTAATAGAAACAATGGCAAGTCATACATAACTTGTACAGGCAAGGAAATGGAAGAGAAGTCATTTACACGGGTAAGAAGATGATGTAAGAAAATGTGTACCCATGAAATTTCAAAGGACGATCAACTCTCTATTTTTAAACGCTTTTGGGACATGGATTCGAAATTAGAACAATATCATTTTATTACTTCTTGCCTTGAAAGAGTGAATTTAAAAACTAAGAAGCTTCAGTCTTTCAAGAATAGGGATAATGTTAGGGAAGATAGTGTTTTCTGTAATGGAGGTAAAAAATTGATGTTGTTAAAACTTTCTATTGAGTCTATTGCAAATTTCAGAGAAACGATTAACAACAGTTCAGAATAAACTGTTTTCCGGTGACATCCTCAATGATAAAACGGGTACACATTTAAATCGTCCTCATACAATCATGATGCAAAAGTACAGTATAAACAACTGCAGTACACTACATCATGGGTATTTTCAGCTTGAACCTCATAATCTGCATCATTTGTTTCCTTCAAGATTTGGAAGACGGGAATGGAAGTGTCGCAGCTGAATCTTTTTTGAGTCCAACACAAATGAACCCAGTGTCTTTGAAACCCTTCAAGGCGGAGGACTGAAGAGATCTCTTACAGTTTTTTAGATGAAGATGGCCAAAGTTGACTGAACTCAATGCTGAATAAAGTCGGGATATCATCACAAAATGGTGAAGATAAGATGACTCTAGCAACAATGGTGATGATGTATAAAGAAGAAAAAACATAAAGACAATAAAACCATAAACTAAAAATGTAATGTTATTTTTTTAGGCCTACTTGTGTAATTATTCAATATTTTTATTTAATATGTTATGGTAAATTTGTATTTTATTTTGTTGAATTTATTTTATTTTACTTTTTAAGACAAAATTATTAATAAAGTACGAGATTTCCAATATATAATTAATTTTCATGCAAAGTTAGACACCTAGAACATCAAAATAATTAAAAACGGTACTAAAACATATTGTCGCCGGAAAAAGGGCGTATACAAAACTCCATATTATATTTATTTACTAATAGCAGAACATACTATTTGCTGTTATGTTTCAACAATTTTATTTTAAATATCCTCGAAACTATTTAACAGTAATGAAAAATGTTTTTCGACGCAACTATGATGTACCTAACATCTTACAAACATTGAAATTAGTTTATATCAGAACTACATTTTGCAGTATACGCCCTTATTCGGGTGATGTCCTCAATTAATATGGAGGCATGAGATAATTACTCTGTCTGCCATTACAATTCACCCTGGCTACACCCTTATCTGATTGTTTGATTGATTGATTATAATTTCTGTAATTGTGGACAATTTAATTATTGTAAATATTAAAAAGTTCTAGTACTATCTGAAAAAGAGTATTGATTGATTGATTGATTGACAGTTGGAGTTGGCACACCTTTGCATATTACACATTTACTGTACGTATCTTACAGTTTCTCTCGAATGACTCTTGACGTATTTACGTCTAAAAAAGCTCTCCTCAGCATGGAAATATTTCGCTGTGCTAAAGAAATGTAGACCTATCTGTGTCTTCTTAGCTCGTTTCCTCTCCTTGCAGATTGTGGACCACGATTTTAAAACCTCTGCTCTAGTATGCAGCATTCTTCAGGCAATGTTCTATTCGAAAACACTCTGGGATATCGACTATCGAACCAATATCGGTTGCTGTGACGCAGGGTGGTGGTGGAGGCTATTAGGGGTGAAATATTACGCTTTGGGTGTGGCCTGCCCCAGCTTACTCATTTCCTTCAACATTCTCATCGGATTTTTTTTCAGCCCCTCAGTGCAATATACGGAGGTAGCAATAGGTATGCCTGCAGGCAAGAAGCTTCCAGATTAAATAATAGCGAGAGACACGTTGCGAGGAACAAGTAGATCAAAATATGGCGTAGCCAGTTGTTGCGCCTTCTAGGCTGAAGTCTGTGAAAGACACTAACTCCTACCCTATGTCAATGAATAGGCTTGTGCATTTACTTACTTACTGGCTTTTAAGGAACTCGGAGGTTCATTGCCGCCCTCACATAAGCCCGCCATTGGTCCCTATCCTGAGCAAGATTAATCCATTCTATATCATCATGTCCACCTCCCTCAAATCCATTTTACTATTATCTTCCCATCTATGTCTCGGCCTCCTTAAAGGTCTTTTCTCCTCCGGCCTCCCAACTAACACTCTATATGCATTTCTGGATTCGCCCATACGTGATACATGCCTTACCCATCTCAAACTTCTGGATTTAATGTTCCTAATTATGCCAGGTGAAGAATACAATGCTTGCAGTTCTGTGTTGTGTAACTTTCTCCATTCTCCTGTAACTTCATCCCTCTTAGCCCCATATATTTTCCTAAGCACTTTATTCTCAAATACCCTTAATCTCTGTTCCTCTCTCAAAGTGAGAGTCCAAGTTTCACAACCATAAAGAACAACCGGTAATATAACTGTTTTATAAATTCTAACTTTCAGATTTTTGGACAGCAGACTGGATGATAAAAGCTTCTCAAACGAATAATAACACGCATTTCCCATATTTATTTTGTGTTTAATTTCCTCCCGAGTATCATTTATACTAGTTACTGTTGCTCCAAGATATTTGAACTTCTCCACCTCTTCAAAAGATAAATTTAGAGTTTTTATATTTCCATTTCATACAATATTTTCGTCACGAGACATAATCATATACTTTGTCTCTTCGGGATTTATTTCCAAACCTATCTCTTTAGTTGCTTCAAGTAAAATTCCTGTGTTTTCCCTAATCGTTTGTGGATTTTCTCCTAATACATTTCACGTCATCCGCATAGACAAGCATTTACGTACAAAATAATTTTCCTACGTGACATATTACGCGTAAAATGCGTATAAATCATAAAGTAATTCTTAGAAAAATGTTTTGCCGCTCAGGTACTTTATAAGTCATACATACGAAGAGACAAAATTAATTTTATTATCTCGACTAGTCGTCCTCTTGTGAACTAGGTCGTACGTCCTCTGAGCATGCGCACTGCCTCCTTTCTGAGACAAATTCTGTGGTGTTCGGGTAAAGGGGTATAAGTAATTTTTTTGTCCAGGTGGAATTTTGTTCCCCAGATGTACACACAAGTTAAATTATACAAGTGGGTGTGCAAAAATCAAAGAATACAAGCAGTTGATGTGTTGTATTAGTGTAGAAAATTATTTGCAATAAGAGTTGCAAGTTTAATTTTCATTTATTTCCGAACTCATTTTTATGACATCTCCCTTTACCCAAACACCACATAATTATATATCTGTGCGAGAAAACGTTTTCTATGACTCAAAAAAAGTAGAAAACATTAAAAGAATACTTAGTTCTACTGAAGGTTAATGTTTACGAATATGATATTGTTCGCCACTTACTATATTTAACACCTACTTGGAGAATTTAGTGAAGAACTGTTTTCAGAACACGGAAGGGGTGATAGTAGAAGGAAGAAGAATAAATTACATAAAATTTTTTTGATAATAAGAGGAGAAGTTGAACCAGCCTTTTCCATTGATGCTATTTTCATGCACCTCAGAATCATAGAACTTAAATTACATGTGTTCGAAACCGGAACGATCTTCTGTAGGAGCTCTGTACTTAAAATTCATGTTAAGGAATTGATTTCGAAAATATGACACATTTATTTAAAAAAATGCGTAACTCTAAAGCTAAACAGGAATAAACTTTTTGTAGAATGTGTATGTATTCCAAGAATAGCAAGTGTGCAAAAGTTAAACCTCTAGTTAAAAATGTTGTTCAATCGATTATCTATGCGAGAAACAAATTAAGATTGCAAAACATGTTTTATAGTAACGTAAAGAATTTTCAGTTTGAAATGTTGGCAAAAAAATAAATGGTAGGAAGGTGATAAAAACAGAAGAAAGTATATAAAGATTAGAAGAAATAAAGTACTCTAATACAATAAAATAGATATTAATTGATTTAATAAAATTCTATTTCACTAACGTTACCTTACCAAAATGTTTGAACGGAGCGCCATTTTCAGTCGACTATCTATGCGGGAAACAAATTACAATCGCGAAGCATGTTTTATAGTAACGCAAAGAATTTGCAGTTTGAAATGTTGGCAAACAAAGAAACAAATGCTAGGGTAGTGATAAAAGCAAACATGCTAGGAAAGCGATGAAATTAAACAAATGCTAGGGAAGCGTTAAATTTGTTATAAGCAGCCGTGATTGGTTGAAAGACATCATGGTCAAAATTAGTATGGGCAAAAATGCGAGCTAAACCTTAATCCCGGGAAAACGCAAGTAATTCTAAAGGACATCAAAGATTACTATCTTCCATCAGCATTAATACACTTTCGCCAGTGACTTTAAATAATACTATAATACCATTCAGTACTACGGTTAAAAACTTAGGTTTCCATTTCTTATGAATCTCAGCTGGAATGCATCTAGGTAAAATATGTCTGTAAGAAAACTTTCTAATCTTGCATTCACTGAAAAGACTGAAAAATGTCTTTCCTACTAAATTGAAACAGATCTTGATACAGACCCTGGTGATGCCTTAACTTTGACTATTGCGACGTTTTGATTATAGGCTAGTAATCTTAGTGTTGAAATGTCATAAGGCTTCAGCGTGTTCATAATGCTTGTGTTCGTTTCATTTTTAACAGCCGTCGCTATGATCATGTATCCGATTTTCTTTCAATTATCTTGGCTTTGTTTAACTGAAAGACGTTCAGTTCATTCACTCTGTTTGCGTTATCAGATTTTAAATAATTCCACACCTATTTACCTAGTTCCTCGTTCACACTTTTAGCACCCCAAACACATCCTTGACATTACAGTTCACAGCATAATCTTGTTCTATCAATTCCATTCCATCTAACATCTCTATTTTGGTTTCTTCACAATACATTTTAGCTCATCCCTGGAATTCCTTGTCACAGGAAATCAGGACCAGTTGAGTCTAAAATTTTATTAAGTACACCTACTTAGAAATGTTTTTAATGAACAGAACTAGACTCTTGCGGAAGTTTATAAATAGTCTTAAATGACCAAGTTGTTATTATTTTTTCTCCTCTCTTCTTCTTTTTTTTTTTCTTTTCTTTTTTATTGTCTTGATATATTACTTAATCATTTGTATTTGTATGCCATTTAGTACGACTTTGCTAATCAACATTTTATTCTTGTAACCCACATGTATTCTCGTTTAGTATATATAATTTATTTCAAGAAATAGTCTGCCCAGGCATCCTGGGTTGCTTCACAGAATAACAACATATAAGAATAGTAATGATTACAGTAAGATAGATGAGCCAAATTTAAATGTGAACTAGGAGCTTAAAAAACGTTTAAGAAATAATAAATTTGTACATATATTTGTAACAATTTTTTCACACTTCGAATGAGAAAAGGGGGGTTTATTAATTTTAAAATATATCTCAGGTGAATTAATCGTCGATTTTATCTCGGGCATTTTAGGTCTTATAAATTGTGTGTGTGTGTGTGTGTGTGTGTATATTCCCTTATGTTGTGTAACTGATTTTGATTATGTGCAATTTTCTACTTTATTTTATATATTATGTAACTATCTTCACTATTTGTAATTTTATATTATGTAACTGATCTTGACTATTGTAATTTTCTACTATATTTTATGTAATTTCAAATATCCTCTTTTGTGTTGTTTTGTAATCTAATTTTGTATTTAATGTATATTATTGAAACCTGGTTGAGTGGAAGAGAAGGCCTCATGGCCTTAACTCTGCCAGGCAAAATAAACCTACTAAGACTACTACTACTATGACATAGTAAAAGTGTAATAGTCTCTCTAAAAAACTGTAATGACATCATCTACTATAATATCTGAATTGATGGGAATAATTACGAGATGGAAATTGTTTACGTGACATTTCGTAGGAAAACATCAGAACAAATAGGATGAAGAATTTAAGGCCGTCGTGGTGAGGCCTCGTTTGTCTGCTGCGCATTTTTAACGGAATACTCTTCACAGAACGCTCCGACCAGATGCTGTACCTTTTGATGATTGATTACATTTCTGCAAAAAAGAAAAATGTCTGCAAATTAGCGCCTGTAGCGGCTTAACTACATGCAGCGAGCTACTTTGATTTACAAATGGAGTGTGCACACAAGCCCCACCCCTCCTGGCTGACTGCACAGGTGACTAATAACTTAAGTAGGGGCTTTTTTGTGCCCCGCGGGGAATCGATGCTTGTGTTTGCAGTGGCAGCCTGTAAAAACCGCGCCGTGTAAATCGGAGAGTAAACAGCCTCCCTGTCTTATGACCGCCTCCTAGTTAACGCAGACTGATGGCGGCGCCCTCTGCCTGTTGACACAGCAGTGCTCTCATTACAGCGGTACAGGGAAAGTATTGCAGAATGCAACTTTCAAATGTTCGTGGAAATAAGTGCTTCCAGCGTTCCTAAGATCGACTGAATTATCTTTGATGAACTGTCTATAATACCGGTTTGGAGGAAAGGAACTAGCTATCCTACCCCATTATCTCCTGGCTTAGTTGTCTCATGAGTGATGCCTTATTGGTGTCACGACAATTGACTGTCTTCGGACAATTGACGAAACGAAATATCAGTTTCTTCCACTCACATTTTTGGAGAATATTGTTTATTATAAATAGAGCCCAGATGTTTGACAAATGTCTTTTTACTGGGTAGACGTAAATAATTATTTGCATAGATATAAATGTGATTTGGAGTAAATCAAAGCGATAGGACCAATTTTTATTTTGCCTATTTTGCCTTTTTAACGTGTTTCTTACTATAGTCCCGTCGCTCTAATTTCCGGCAGCCAATCGCGTTGCAGGTCGGCTACATTTAAACGTGTGCGTCTTGTGATTCGCTGATTCATTTCTTAAGGCTCGATAAATACTTAATATAATCGCCCGCCATTTTAGCTCTTTCGTTGGCGTTCGCAGAAAAGCACACGACGGCGTTATTTGCCGCTCAATTATTTGCTGAATTACATTGCGTTTGATTTATTGTGATAGGAGCTACGACATGATAATGTTTAACGGTGTGGCAAACAGATTCCTCGTATGGTAGCTCGGCAACGTAAGAACAAAAATGGCTAACGATACTATCTACCTAGACTTTATGGAGCCTTCACTTTCTAAGACGTAAGCAAAGAGGAGGAGTCACGCCGGAAATAACAGCGTCGGGACTATAATAATTGCCTTTTTGTCATTTTAAAGCAATATGTCTTGTTTATTTGCAATTTTCTAATTAATTTTAAAGTAATGTGAATGAAATTGAAATATTTGAAGCAATGACTAACTTTACTAACAATAGTAAATAGAAGTAATTAGTGTAATATGAATAATGATCGACAGTTCACAGTTACAAATATAATATTGTGAATTTTATTAGTAACAACAATGTAATTTATTCGTCACAACAATAATTCCTTTCGACAATTCACCTTAAACGCTCTCGTCAACAATTGGATCTTCACTCAACACAGTATTCGTTATAGCACTCCACCGACTACAATGACAATTTACTTGGACTATTACGCACAACAATGAACTGTTAATCTTAACTAATATTTACAAAGCACTATTTACAAATCAGAACTATCAGTTCTCAGTTCACAGTTCTTCTATCTCAGTCACTCGAGTTCACAGTATCTCGAACCACAGACCTTCAGAGACAGTTCACTGTACTCGAACTCGGGTCCCTCCAACTGCGGTCCACTGCACTCGAACTCAGGTCCCTCCAACTGCGGTCCACTGCACTCGAACTCAGGCCTTCGGATGCTGACGCAGATGCGGACGCACACTCGAGTCGAACTCCGGTACACAAGACTGGCTTGCTTGCTCTGGCTTTCTCACTGACTGGCTGACTAATCAACTGAAAACTGCAAACTGCTGTCGTTCCTTCGCGTCCGTAATTTATAACCACAGCGACGTAGCCTCGAAAGTTCAATTCGCGTCTCTAGAGATGGCACTCCAGAAAAAGCCAGAGCCCTCTCCTCTCTACCAGCACCAGATGCGCGCGCACTCTCGCTCCACTCTCTCGCCGCGTTGACCTTTCCCCTCTTCGCCGCGCGCCATTCCTCCTTGCTGCGCGCGATCTTCTCTCTTGCGGGACGCTGGTCGTGAGTTCGAATCTCACGTCGCTGTCACAATATTGTAATGTCTTCACGGTACCAACAATCAGCTTTATAATTTTAAATATTAAGGTCGTTCTCATAGAAGGTGTTCACGTAGCATTTCCAATTGTTTGCTTTCATATTTTCAAATGTTACTTTACAGTTTTGTGCTATAAGTGTTTATTATTGTAAGAGAAAGGAACAGTCAGTTATTGTCGGGTGACAGAAGGTATAAGATCGGTTAGCTAGAATGCCTAAATTCAGTAAATCATTGAAAAGTAAAGTTCATGCTTACGTTAGTGAATTTGGTGCCCATGTGTTTTCAACCGATGGAACAGTTTTGTTATGTAAGGTTTGTGAAAAGACAGTTAATCAAGAAAAAGTATTTTATAAGTCAACATGTGTCACCTAAAGTAAATATATGAGTTATTTTGATATAATTTAAATTTAATGCTAAATATATTATGGCTTTCTAAAATTTATAATGTCTTTTTCAAAGATTATTGTGCCTTTTTACGTTTTTATTGCCTTTTTTGCCTTCCCATTTTAACTGTTAGAAATGCCTAAACATCCGGGCCCTAATGATAAGTAATTAGCAGGCAGCGAAACTTGTTGCCCGGTGAAAAAGGTTAGCTGTTACTTTATTATAGATACGGGTTTGTTTACTTGCGAGCGAGTAGACCCATGGTCAGCAGTGGAGAGGACCATAGATTTTCTATAATGGAATGAAATATCGAATGAATATGCAGCAATAATTTCTGGTAATGTAGAGGAGTCGATAGACAGATTAATTAATCATTTCAGTTTGGGCTTAAAGACTGTAATATAACAATTATTTAAGCATATCTATAAACTAGTGATTCAGAAAATTGAAAAATATGACTTACATGATTCATATTCATTGTTTATAAAATTTAAATTAATTTTATTCAACATAGAAAATATCGTACAGATAAATGTTGATAATGTTAATGCAACCACAGAAAGGGTTAAGCCAATGAGTTACTTGAAGGATATAAAAGGTACTGATTGCAGTGTAGCATTTGTTACTTTGAAAGAAATAGTTTTGAAACAGTCATCCAACACTTTCAATGTTAAAGTCGAAATGTGTCTGGGTTTCTTGTGCTTCTGTTGACACAGAAAGATTTCTTTCAACAGTAATCTCACTAGAGGTTTTGATTTATCAAGAGAAAATCGAAACTCGAGTGAGATTTAATTGACTGTTACATGATGAGGAGAAAGTATATAAAGATTAGAAAAATAAAGTACTCTAATACAATAAAATACTAATTGACTTACTGAAATTTTATTTCACTAATGTTAGCTTCACCAAAACGTTTGAACGGAGCCGCCATTTTCAGTTCAGTGTCTATGCTGTAAACAAATGACGGTCGCAAGGCATGTTTTATAGTACCTTAAAGAATTTGCAGTTTGAAATGGTGGCAAACAAAGAAACAAATAAGAAAGACAGTTTATAAATTCATTATACTTCGAAATTTTATCACTAAGGAGGCATTGAGAATAATATTTGTAGCTTCAGTACAATCATTAATACAGTATGGTATAATAAATTGGGGTGGAGTAGCATCATCTGTACTTAATCCATTAATTTTATTACATAGAATGTTGTCTAATCAAACATATGGATTACCTAAGAAATTTAATTTATACAGATTTTGAAGCATTGACTATTGAAGAAATTTATAAATATAGTTTACTAACTTATTACTACAGAAATCAAATAAAACATAAATCTAATCGACATGAATATCTTACTCGAAGACAAAAGTCTACTTTCCCATTAATTGAGCCTAAATGTCATACAAGTGCAGCTCTTAAACATGGTGCTAGTTTCGGCCTAAGAATTTATAATAAAATTACAAACCATTTTCCAAATTTGAAATATTTTAAAATGGAATCTTTTAAAAAGAAATTTATAAAATTATTCATGATATATAATATCAACAAATTTGTGTATTTTTACCCTTTATTTCTTCGACTATATTCATGTTTTTATTGAATATCACTGGCTTCTGTCTGATTGTCAGTTTATACTAAATGTGTTTTTCTCTCTTTTTCTCTTTCTTCTTTTTTTTGTTTGCTCATGTGTATTATTTATTTGTTTGAATTAAGTTACTGTGTTAGTAAACTGTCCTTGTAAATTTTATGTCATATTATTGGCTAAGACCACAGCGTACAATTAGTCTGGCTCTTACTGTAGTGGCTAGAAACATTTTTGTTTTATAATTTTAATTTGTATTCGCTAACTAGCTAGTTAAATAAATAAATAAATGGTAGGGAGATGATAAAAACAGAAAAAAGTATACAAGGATTATAAGAAATAAAGTACTCTAATACAATGAAATTAATATATTAATTGATTTACTAAAATTCTATTTCACTAATGTTACCTTCACCAAAACGTTTGAACGGAGCCGTCATTTTCAGTCGAATATCTATGCGGGAAACAAATGACGATCGCAAAGAGCATGTTTTATAGTACCGTAAAGAATTGTATAGCCTAATAAAAAGTATCGGCCTACATATGGACAGCTTAAGTCAGCCCCGTCTTCAACACTGACTCCAGCAGTCTATCCTGTTGCATCCCTCGATATAATTCCAGGCCAGCTTATCTCTCGCCCTGCACGAAGGTCTACACGCTTGCAGATATCGCAGTCTCTCATTTATTGGTTTTCCACATGCACATTTCTGTTTCCTCGCGTAATGAATATATCTTCCCCTCTCTGATGTAGAGCTGACGTAACCGCCAAGCGCCTTGAGCTGGCTTTCCAAAGGAACAGCATGGAACTCCATAAATTTTAGAGTTCCTACGTTATACCAACGAACCATCCGTTCGCTCCCACTACGGGGTTCTCTCTTCCAGATTGCCTTGTTTTCGTGATAATCTCCAATATTTCCCCATATTATGCCTTTAAATAGAATACTGGTAATGGTATGGAGTTAGCTGGCTTCCCTCCAGAGAGCGACGACTTCACTGAAATTCTCATAGTCTGGAAGAGATGAACAACACATCTATTGAACAGGCACGCGTGAAGATTGGTTCATTACAGAATGTTGCAGAACAGCGCTTACAACCGGTTTATATTCGATCGGTCGCAGATCAATCGGCGAGGTTGGAAATTCGTTCGAATATCCGGTCTTGAAGCGGTTGCGACTGGCTAGACACAACCATAGATATAAGGACAGAGTACCAAGCGCATTTCATCATACAGGAAGTCTGTTGACATTTTATAACTACACAAATGGAGTAATTGAAGGAAATTTACTTTTGCGAGATCGTGTCTTTACTTGGTTTCCGTACAAAAATTTATCTTGATTTTTGGAAAGTCTAAAATTCCACATTCAGTATTCCCAACCTAACACATAACAATTTCCCTCTTCCTTCCCCTTAGTCCGTCCTAGGACATATTGATTTTACTGGTTTAGGCTTTTAACATATTATTTTTACAGACTTTCAATATAGTAATAATTATAAATTGAAATTACCATTGCAATTTCACCTAAATTGCACTGTTAACGGCTGCTTTTAAATATTTGCAAAATTAATAAACTCTAAAACTCCACTAAGTTACGCATTCGTGATGCAAGTAACATTAAAACCTGAAAAATCCAAGATTCCAGACTCATCATAGACTGGGGGAAAGACAGACGTATATCATGGCCTTCTGGAGCTAAACACAGAAAACATTTTAAAGCAAAATGTTGAAGATAGATATTTTTGTTTTGCAAATTTGCGGTCATTGAATAGAATCCAAGATGTAGATTTCATTGCAACTAATTATAAATTCATCTTTCAGGTATGTAATAAACGATCTTCGCATTTTTAGTAATTATGATAGATGAGCGGTATATTTTCTTTCAATTCTCGAAATTAAAAAGCAAACTAACGTTTCGCTTTTTCAAACTTTGGCCTCGGTTGACATTTTGTAACTACACAAATACCGCTCTTGTAACGCATATTACTATTTCCTAATTAAAAAGAAGTGTTAGCTTGAAATTCTTAGAAAATATTTGGGGCTAAGGGAATGAAGTTACAGGAGAATGGTGAAAGTTACACAACACAGAACTGCATGCATTGTATTCTTCACCTGACATAATTAGGAACATTAAATCCAGACGTTTGAGATGGGCAGGGCATGTAGCACGTATGGGCGAATCCAGAAATGCACAAAGAGTGTTAATTGGGAGGCCAGAGGGAAAAAGACCTTTGGGGAGGCCGAGACGTAGATGGGAGGGTAATATTAAAATGGATTTGAGGGAAGTGGGATATGATGATAGAGACTGGATTAATCGTGCACAGGATAGGGACCGATGGCGGGCTTATGTGAGGGCGGCAATGAACCCGCGGGTTCCCTGAAAGCCATAAGTAAGTTAGCTTGAAATAGGATTATAATTGATTAGACACTTGATTGATTAGATTAGGGAATCCATAAACGATTAGGGAAAACACGGGAATTTTACTTAAAGCAAGTAAAGCGGTAGGTTTGGAAGTAAATCCCGAAAAGACAAAGTATATGATTATGCTTCGAGACCAAAATATAATACGAAATGGAAATATAAAAATTAGAAATTTATCCTTTGAAAAATTTAAAACATTCAAATATCTTCGAGGAACAGTAACAAATATAAACTACACTCAAGAGAAAATTAAACGCAGAATAAATATGGGAAATTCCTGCCGTTATTCGGTTGAGAAGCTTTTGTCATCTAGTCTGCTTTAAAAATATTGGAAGTTACAATTTATGAAACAGCTATATTACCGTTTGTTCTGTATGTTTGTGAAACTTGGACTCTCACTTTGAGAGGGAAACAAAGGTTAAGAGTGTTCGAGAATAAGATGTTTAGGAAAATATTTGGGGCTAAGAGGGATGAAGTTACAGGAGAATGGAGAAAGTTACACAACTCAGAACTGAACGCATTGTGTTCTTCACGTAACATAATTAGGAACATTAAATCCAGACGTTTGAGATGGGCAAGGAATGTAGCACGTATAGATGGATCCAGATATGCATATAGACTGTTAGCTGGAAGACCTGAGGGGAAAAAGAACTTTGGGGAGGCCGAGACGTAGACGGGGGAATAGTATTAAAATGGATTTGAGGGAGGTGGGATGTGATTGTAGAGACTTGAATTAATCTTGGTCATGATAGGAACTGATGGCGGGCTTACGTGAGGACGGCAATGAATCTCCAGGTTCTCAAAGTCATTTTTGTCAGTACAGACGTACGAAGATGATAGTAACAAACAAATCATTTTGTAACATTTTGTGCATCGTTCCGATACGCACGAAATTATTTGCTATACTAACCGTACCCGTGCGCTCCGCTGCACCTGTTAGAAATAAATATAAAGTAATTACATAATTAAAATAGGACGTTTGGTCCAGGGAACATTCGTGTTTTATTTATTTATTAATTTATTTATTATTTTGCTAATAATTGTAACATAAAATATAAAATAAAAAACTTTATCAAAGGAACTCGTTTGATTCCAATTGAAAACAATTATACAATACAATTATAATTAATAATTATACAATACAATTTGCAATTATAGTATATAAATTTAAATTTACAATTTTTCAATTTTTATAAAATTTTTATAAAATATGATAGAAGGATAAATGGTTTAATATGTTACTCAATTTAAATTGTATTTAAATAATTAAAATAGGGTCCTTTTGGTCCAGAGAGCAATCATTTGGTGCAATGACAATTCCTTTAACATGTTTCTTAATTATTATTACATGCAACCATAGTTTATTGAAGATTGATATGTCATTTAGTTTTAATGTGTATACTTTATATTACTTGCTATATGTTTCAGAAGTTACTGTAATAACATTGTAGAATTATGTCCATCTAGAGAAATTACACTTTCCAATGGTGAAATAATAATTAAGCAATTAATTAGCTTCCGATATTACTTCATACGAAAACAGAAAAATTCTCTGTAGGCTATGTTTAATAGCTTTCGATTATTGTTGTCCAAGGCTCTTTATAGACGAAGTCATTTGTTTTTATTTCAGTACAGCGCTTTAGATGGCGTTGTTATTGTAATTTTAAAACTCATTTATCTCATTAAATATCAGTCCTATCAAACTTTTGTATAGAATAAAACTTATCGGAAATTATTTTTAAAGAAACGTTTGTTATGTAAAATTTTTCATGAAAATTGATAATAAGGGAGATATTTCGATTTATTTAATTCAAGATCCCTTATAACCCCCCTTTAAATAAAGTATTTTGAATGCCATATAGCCTAAAATCTAAGTTACAACGAACTTAATTTATATTCCAATTTTCATATAAATCGGTTCAGCCATTATCGCGTGAAAAGGTAACAAACATCCAGACAGACAGACATACAAACAAAAATTAAAAAAAAAGTGATTTTCGGTTTCAGGATGGTTAATTATACATGTTAACACCAATTATTTTTGGAAAATCGAAAATTACCAGACAAATTTTGGCTAGAGATTTATTATTAGTATAGATAATACATACAACAGAAATGTATTTGTAATTTATGTGACACTGTTTGTTTTAAACTTAATGGCAATCTTCAATTCAAGGAAACTTTCGATGACAGCGGTATTATTTATGTTTTCGTGTCCGTCTCGATATCTCCTGGCTGCCAAGAACAAAAACATATAAAAGATGTATCATGTGTTGCAAATGTCAAGGATCCGACGAATCAGGACGCAGGCTGATCAAATATACAAAACGTGTTTTCCGTTCCTTTTGATGAAATAGTCATTTATTTTGGACAAAAAGTACACAGGCCATTATTATGAACTTAACCTATATAAAATTCCTTTTTATTCCTTTCCTTACAGCTGTGTTTATGTAGTCACGTGAACTGCGATTTCGGTTGTCTTAAACGCAGAAAGACTCGAGGACCTGCACAGACCGATGCTGTTAGAAATACTGATCACTTCGCGAAGTACAGTGTGAGCATAAATGATTGCCCTAGTTACGAACATTATTTGTGGACTAACGATTTAACATAGAAAATATTTAGATATACAAGTAGATAGAGAAACTCTCCAAGTTTTTTTGACATACCTTATAGGTGCTCGATGTGTGCTCCCCTTGTGACCCTGCAGACATCAAGCCGGTAGTCCCATACACGATGAAGTGTATCCATGTCAATTGCAGCGATGGCGTTGATGATGCGGTCGCGTAACTCTGGCAGATTTGCCGGTAATGAATATATCCCTTTACTACAAAAACAGAGTCTTTAATCCAGTTTCTATCATCATACCCCACCTCCCTCAAATCCATTTTATGATGGGTTGTTAGCCCTTCGCCCAACCCCCAAGCTGGAGGACCACCTCTTATCGGCTGTCCACGACTGCTTATTCAATCTTTAATATATCCCTACAGGTAAAAACTACAGGGTGTTATGTCAGGGGAACGTGGAGGCCAGGACAATAGCTGCATATCGTCTCTGCTCGCACGACCGATCCATCTGTTTGGCAATCTGTTGTTCAGGAATTGCCAGACTTCGTTGTGGAAGTGAGGCGGAGTGGACTACGCTGGAAGCATGCCCGCATTCGTTCAACTGTTTCTTGTGGGGTGCGTGGCCGACCAGGAGATTTTCCTTTACACAGACATCCTGTGGTCACTAATTGTACCATCCTCTAATGGTCTTGGGGTCTGGTGGATCTTTATGGAATCTTGTTCGAAAATTTCGCTGCACCGTTATGACTGATCTTGTGGAATGAAATTCCAACGCTACAAATGCACGCTCAACACCAGTCGCCTTTTCTGTAAACTCAGGTCCTCTACCGGTAAGAAGTGGAATTACCCCCCGCGGATAATTTCAAATAAAACTTTGAGAGAAATTTTATTTGGTAATATTAGTACCATTGTTGTATCATTCACGGTTTGTCTATAAAAAAAATCCCCAAACTAGGGCAATCATTTATGCTCACCGTGTATATAAATGAAATAAAGATGGAATACATTTGCTTGCCTCCAACTTTCTTTAGTCTTTTGTTTTCTTCAAGTCAGACCAACAAGTTCCGCTTTCATATGTTATTTGATTTATAATAAAGCGTTTTAATATTAATTCAGGTCCGCCCTTATCCGATTTGATTGACGGTCGTGACCTCTCAACAAGACGAGGTTGTATTCCTGGAATGATTTAGTGATGTTTGTGACGAACGAAAGGCCGAATGTGCAGTCCTTCCGAGGACAGGATGAGTCGAAAGTTTGAGTACTTAAAAATTTTTGGTTAAAAATTTGTATAGACGCTTACTTCACAATGGTGATGAAGACCGTAAAAGCATTCATTTGTGTAACTCTCCGTTTGGTTGGTATTGGTCAATACACTTCTTTAAAAATGTACATGAGGATTCCCTATAAAATGCATGAAACAGCATGGAGCACAGCAATAAGCATAACACGCAGAAGCAACACCTGAACAATCTTCTGAACCACACCCCAGTGCTGAAAAATCAAATGCTACCTGAATTACATTTTTGAAGTCCGAGACTTGTTCAGAATTCACGTAACCAGCTGACTGCCAGGAATACTGAAGCATAGGGCAGTCTATATGGAGCAAACAACTGGTTATGAATAACAGAGTGCATTTTCATTATAAACACTCGATTTCCCAAGTTAAGTTCTGGATTCTCAGCAAGAGTCCTTATGCAATCTGTTATCCTCCGAGCATATATTTTGTATTGTCTAAGGAAATAGATATCCGGAGGCTGGACATATTTAGTTTTTTTTTTTAGGTGGAATGATTATACATTCTATGTCTTAGCCTTGGAATGATTCATTTATTAAGGTTGTGTCCTTGTGCGCATTCAATGACTCACAACATTTTTGATTAGCTGCAATATTTTCAGACAGAACGTTAGAGAAAATGTTTTTAAATGGGCTTTAGACATTTTACCACTCTTGTGCTTCTCTTTTACAGTTAGTTGCTCTTTTGGGAGCTTTACAGATATGTTTATTTTTGGATACTTCCTGTTCGACTTATCTGTTTTTTTTATACTACAAAAATAATATTTGTTAATAATCAGGATACCTTATAGTTTAGTCCATTTTTGTATACAGTATAAGCAAATTGAACGTTTTTATTGCACAGAAGTACTCACTATGTTTAAAAAATGAATGAATTAAATAATGTAATTAGTTTAATGGTAGGCTAGTTATTCTATATCTGTATTTTATTTTTTTCAATTATCAGAGAACACATTCACTTTCCTTGAAGAATCGGAAAGAAAAATTAACCGCGGGAGTGAGTCGGAAGCCTCCCAGAAAAAATAGTGAAAATAATATAAACGCTTCAATAACCACATAAGCCTAAAAATATTCAGAAAATCAATTAAATTCTCGAGTATGAAACATGAAAACTTTGATGGTAATGACAAATTTGATTAGAACTATGCCGATGACGCATTCAAAGATGACGACGTCGAGAATGACGAATTTTATATTCATGAATATACAATAATGATTTTGATGAAAATAACTATGATGTTTGGCAAAATGTATTTTTTTACTAGGTGGAAGTAAATCATTATTTGCATAGATATAAATGTGATTTGGAGTAAATCAAAATGATAGAGCCAATTTTTTACTTTGCCTATTTTGCCTTTTTAAGATGTTTCTTACTAACAAATGCCTTTTTTTTGTCATTTTGAAGCAATATTTCTTGTTTATTTGCAATTTTCTATTTAATTGTAATGTAATGTATATGAAATGTAATTATTCGAAACAATGACTAACTTTACTAAAAACAGTAAATAAAAGTAATTTATTTCGGTGCTTAATCTGCTAATAATCCTGCTTCAATACTATTGGTGTAATATGAATAATGATCGACGATCCACAGTTACAAATATAATTGTCATGTCTTCACGGTACCAACAATCAGCTTTATAATTTTAAATATTAAGCTCGTTCTCACAGAAGTTGTCAAATAGCATGATCAATTGTTTGCTTTCATGTTTTCAAATCTTACTCTTATAATTTTGTGCTAACTTATACGTGTTTATTGTAGGAGAAAGGAACAGTCAGTTATTGTCGGGTGACAGAAGGTATAAGATCGGTTAGCTAGAATGCCTAAATTCAGTAAATCATTGAAAAGGAAAACTTCATGCTTACGTTAGTGAATTTGGTGCCCATGTGTTTTCAACCGATGGAAAAGTTTTGTTATGTAAGGTTTGTGAAAAGAATAAGGTTCTTAAGAATATATTTGGGGCTAAGAGGGATGAAGTTACAGGAGAATGGAGAAAGTTACACAACGCAGAACTGTATGCCTTGTATTCTTCACCTGACATAATTACGAACATTAAATCCAGACGTTTGAGATGGGCTGGGCATGTAGCACGTATGGGCGAATCCAGAAATGCATATAGAGTGTTAGTTGGGAGGCCGGAGGGAAAAAGACCTTTGGGGAGGCCGAGACGTAGGTGGGAATGCAATATTAAAATGGTTTTGAGGGAGGTGGGATGTGATGGTAGAGACTGGATTAATCTTGCTCAGGATAGGGACCAATGGCGGGCTTATGTGAGGGCGCCAATGAACCTCCGGGTTCCTTAAAAGCCAGTAAGTAAATAAGGTTTGTGAAAAGACAGTTAATCACGAAAAAAAGTATTTTATAAGTCAGCATGTGTCACCTACGAAGTAAATATTTGAGTTATATTGATATAATTTAAATTAATTGCTGAAATATATTATGCCTTTTTCAAAGATTACTGTGCCTTTCTTTTACGTTTTATTGCGTTTTTTCCTTCCTATTTTAACTGTTAGAAATGCCTAAACATCCGGGCTCTAATGATGACTAATATAAGTTGATCATTATGATAATGAATTATTGATAATGTGATCATGATTACGACACCGACTTTGACGACTTTTTTCTTCAACCACGAACAGCTTTTCTATAATCCTGATGTTTATATAAGCTCTAGGACGAGATTATAGCAACACTAGTACGTAATACGGTCAACATGAACAATGAAGAAGAGATGAGGGGAATTAGAAGTCAGAAATAGTTTATTTATATAACTGAAATAGTTGGATCAATAGGTGATTCCTCAGTACTGGAATTCAAGTGAAAGACAGAAGACAGGGAGTTCAAGCATGCATGATTACCTAAAATCTTTCCGGGCTCAACATGTGCTGAATACTTGATGTGCAGTCAGTCAACGGATCAGCTTTGTGCTTATATAACGGCTTCTTTCTACAACGTTCCTAAATCGATTCCGTGTGAAGAACTGTGATTAAGGGGAGAGGATTGTATTTTTTTAAACTTTTTCCTATTTGGTGTAAAATATTAATTTTTTGTATGTAGAGAGCTCATAGCTGTAGGAACTCAACCAATTATAAATATTTTGAAAAAAAAAAAATATTTGGGGGCCCAAATTTGAAAAAAAAAAAAAATAATATATCCAATCAGGATTGTAATAAAACCGATATATCTAAACCGATTTTAAAGATAGATTCAAACTTTTTTTGCAATGTATTTGCAAAAGCATGTTCTATAAGCTGTCTGTAACAGAATTTTGCTATTAGTCCCTACATTTTTAAAATAAACAATTTAAATGTAATAACAATTTTCTGATTTCCTTTCTTGCAAACAAATGGATGTTTTTTTAGAATGAAATCAATTAAAAAAATTCTGTTACAGAGAAACTTTTCCTAATAGTCTAAAGAATGTGTGTTCTAAATTTCATGCATGTATCTTTAATAGTTCAGAAATTATATCCATTTTTGTCTGGCAATGTAGCAAAAAAAATGAAGTTACTGGAAACCGATAAAAGCGGGCGTGTGATTTAAAAATCCATAGCGCAAGAAATTTAAAAATGACGTCTCAACATCCGATAAGGGCACAAATACCAACAAAATGTTATGAAATGCATTCCACACATATCAAAGAGTATTTTAAAGAAAACAAAATTTGACAATTTAATTTACCGGAAACAACAATAAAAGTGGGCGAATGATTTAAAAATCCATAATGCAGGAAGTTTAAAAATGGCGACTCAACATCCGATAAGGGCACAAATAGCCACAAAATGTTATGCTATGCATTCCACACATATCACGGAGTATTTTAAAGACTTTTTTTTTCAAAATTTACTCATTTTTCACCCAAAAATACCATCCTCTCCCCTTAATCAGTAGACAGTGGATCTTCATCAATTCACATATTAAGTTATTATATTGATAACGTACAGTTTTTGGATTTAGTATTTACACGTTTCATCTACATAATCACTGTATCAGTATTAAACACTGTCACTAATAATTATAGACCTCGGATTTTTAAGCTCGTTTAGCGTAAGCTGAAACATATGTTCTTTAATGCACCTAGTCTTAGGCAATACCATCCCTCTAGAGTTTAGTGTGTTGCATGCATTTGGAGATTTTTACATAACATTTTTTGCAACCTATCGTATTCGAGCCTAAAAATCCGAGGTCTAGAATAAATCAACTTCCAAAGAGAGTAAAGAATTAAGATACTAATACGTACTGTACTATAGTATTATACTATAGTACTTACTTACTTATTGGCTTTTAAGGAACCCGAGGAAAGGTTCATTGCAACCAGTCCTCACATAAGCCAGCCATTGATCCCAGTATCCTGAGCAAGATTAATCCAGTATCTATCATCATATCCCACCTCCTCAAATCTATTTTAATATTATCTTCCCATCTATGTGTCGGCCTCCCCAAAGGTATTTTTCCCTCCGGCCTCCCAACTAACACTCTATATGCATTTTCTAGGTTCGACTTCCCATACGTGCTACATGCTCTGCCCATCTCAAACGTCTGGATTTAATGTTCCTAATTATGTAATGTGAAGAATACAATGCGTGCAGCTCTTAAGCGTTAAAATGTAACTTTCTCCATTCTCCTATAACTTCATCCCTCTTAGCCCCAAATATTTTCCTAAGAACCTTATTCTCAAACACCCTTAATCTCTGTTCCTCTCTCAAAGAGAGAGTCCAAGTTTCACAGCCATACAGAACAACCGGTAATTATAACTGTTTTATAAATTCTAACTTTCAGATTTTTTGACAGAGAGCAGACAGATGATAAAAGCTTCTCAACCGAATAATAACAGGCATTTCCACATTTATTCTGCGTTTAATTTCCTCCCCGAGTGTCATTTATATTTATTACTGTTGCAATACCAAGATATTTGAAGTTTTGGCACCTCTTCGAAGGATAAATCTCCAATTTTTATACTTCCATTTCGTACAATATTCTGGTCATTGAGACATAATCATATACTTTGTCTTTTCGGGATTTATTCCAACCCTATCGCTCTACTTGCTTCAACAAGAATTTCCGAACAATTGTTTTCCCTAATCGTTTGTGGATTTTCTCCTAACATATTCACGTCATCCGCATAAACAAGAAGCTGATGTAACCCGTTCAATTCCAAACCCTGCCTGTTATCCTGAACTTTCCTAATGGCACATTCTAGAGCGAAGTTAAAAATGTAGAGGTGACAATGCATCTCCCTGCTTTAGCCGCAGTGAATTGGAAAAGCATCAGATAGAAACTGGCCTAAACGGACTCTGCTGTAAGTTTCACTAAGACACATTTTTGTAATTAATGGAACTAGTTTCTTGGGAATACCAAATTCAGTAAGAATATCATATAAAACTTCTCTTTGAACGAGTCATATGCCTTTTTGAAATCTATGAATAACTGATGTACTGCCATGACCCATATACTTCCCATTTTTTCCATTATCTGTCAAATACAAAAAATCTGATCAATAGTCGATCTATTACGCCTAAAACCACACTGATGATCCCCAATAATTTCATCTACATATGGAGTTAATTTTCTCAGATGGATGTTCGACAAAATTTTATACGACGTCAACAAAAGTGATATTCATGTCGAAAAAGTTACTACAGTTAGTTACTGTACTATAGTATTACAGTTTTTATTTCATTGCAACCTGATAGGAAGCGTCAAGTGGCATTGATGACAAGTTGAACATAGATTTGACAGGGTCTTGGAAATATTATATAGGAATTTTAAAGTAATGCGCGAAAACAAACGGTTGTATTTTTTTTTCAACTTTTTTTACATTCGAATTTAATAACATATTGACAAATGTAACTCTATCCAGGGCACAGGACACAGGACACACCATTAAAATCCACAACAATCCTGGGAAATCCAGACGTCTGGCAACCCTGGTCAATACCATATTATGCATATATCACAGCACAGTATTGCCTATTAATTATTCGACGCCATACCATCTGACCGAATGCCATTTCACGGAATTTGCTGCAGAGAATGCGCTTAGAAGAGAAGGACAACTCTAAAGTCAGTTGTTACATTTGTGGGGAACTTATCGATATGCAGATTAGCCTGGCGCTCCTGGAATGCAGGTGTCTGATCTATATACGATTAAGGCGAAACCTGTAAGACTCCCTAACATTTCCTCGAGCTGAGAACTTTTTTTTTCTTTCCTGTTCCATTCCGAGTGGAGCAAACTGCTAACGCAACAGGGAGGGGCGGGGGTTGTGAACCGGAGAGCATTTGGCGCTGTGTGGTGGTGGTGGGGGCAAAGTGCCTGGAGAGGGAATGTGCCTGACAGTTGCTCACATTAGCAAAGTGATGTATACGACAAAACCTTTCAGCTCCAAGTCCAGTACTATGCAACTTAACAGATCGCGCTCTCTGTTCCATTCTAACTCATCGCTCCTTGATACAGCAGCTCTGTCATAATTACTCTGCTGAAATATAATTAACTGAATGTTGCTATATTTCTTGTATATAGGGTGAATCGTAAGTAATGTTATTAATTTCAGTAGGAGTCATTCTTTCAGATATTTCATACAAAAAGTTTTCATAAAATTTTGCTCGTTTTTGCCTTTCCGAGATAAAAATTGTTTTATATGAGACATTTCATAGCGTGTTTAGGTAAATGTATTGATTGAATTCCGAATATAAAATTGCACTTTTTCAATTCAGATTCCTTTCACTTATAAGCCCTTTTCTCTGCTATAGTTTTGTAAAAATATAGGCTATATATTTCTTTCCTTCCTTTCCCCTTTTTGTTCTCTTTATCAGCCGATGAATTTATTATCATAGCCTTTTTATTGTATTTTCTTTATTATTATTTTATTACATTCCATTTTGTTATATTCTACCTTACGATATTAACCATTCCTACTAAATGAGTGAATTTTATTTAATATTCGTTGTTATTTTCTTTTGTTATATTCTAACGTTTTCCATATTAACCATTCCTACTAAATGAGTTGCTTTTACTATATTCCAATGTATTTTACTTTCTTTTTTCTATTATTTTATCATTTTCGTGTTGTTTAGTGTCGATTTTATTATGCTATTATTGTTATTGTTATTATTATTATTATTATTATTATTTAAATAACTTTTTTTTTTTGTAATTAGTATTCTGTTCTTTAACTTTTTGTTAAATTTTCACTGCTTGTATACTTTGTGACCTGGTAGAGTGTAAGAGAAGGCCCTATGGCCTTAACTCTGCCAGTATAAATAAAGAATTATTATGCTCAGTCAATTTAAAGAGAGCAGTGTATTATGATAAATGATTGAAAGAATTTTATTTTTGCCCTTTAAATGAGCAGAAATTTGATCGGAGCCCCTGGCGTAGCTCGGTCGGCTAAGGCGCTTGCCTGCCGATCCGAAGTTACGTTCGGGCGCGGGTTCGATTCCCCCGTGGATGAACTGGAAAAAATGGCTGAAAGACTGGAAAATTTTAATTTAAATCACCTCTGGCCCATCTCACTTGGAAGTTTTTAATTTGCGGATTACCTGGTTGGTTTTTTCCGAGGTTTTCCTCAACCACAAGGCAAATGTCAGGTAATCTATGGCGAATCTTCGGCCTCATCTCGCTACCAATCTCATCGATGCTAAATAACCTCGTAGTTGATACAGCGTCGTTAAATAACCAAGTAAAATAAGGAAACAAAAAATTGATCGCAGCAAATGTAACTTTAATTTCCGTCAAGAAATTTTTTCAGTGTTACATTACATAGCAATGGCCAAGGAACCTTTTAATAGAAAAAGGAGCATTTCCTGCGGACCTCTGGAAAAATAACTAAGGAAGAGGCTAGTGAAGTGCTTTGTTTGGAGTGTGGCACTTTATGGAGCAGAAACATGGATATTACGACGAAATGAAGAGAAACGACTAGAGACATTTGAAATGTGGATATGGAGAGGAATGGAGAGTGTGAAGTGGACAGACAGAATAAGAAATGAAACTGTGTTGGAAAGAGTGGATGAAGAAAGAATGTTGCTGAAACTGATCAGGAAGAGGAAAAGGAATTGGCTGGGTCACTGGCTGAGAAGAAACTGTCTACTGAAGGATGAACTGAAAGAAATGGTGAAAGAAGATGGATGAATGAAAAATGATTTTTATAATTTACTCTTGTATATATTCTAAACGAGGCAGTAGAGCAAGTGGACAGCTTCAAATACTTGGGATATACTATAAGCAGTAACATGAGCTGCTGTCAAGAAGTGAAAAGGAGGATAGCAATGGTAAAGGAAGTTTTTAATAGAAAAAGAGCATCTTCTGCGGACCTCTGGAGAAAGAACTAAGGAAGAGACTAGTACAAAGAGCAAGGCAGAAAATAGGAAAGATTAGAGAATGCTGGGTTTGTAGTTCTGTCCCTGGTCAGAACACTATGAATGGTATATACACACTTATGCTAATATGTGTAATGCTAATTTTCTTTGATGCTGTCGTTATACTTGTATTCTACATCTAGTATGCAACCGTTTAATATTTTGCTGTAACATCAACAATGATTGTAGTCAGTACATTTCCCACGCCACTGGCAATGTATATTGTTCAATAGATTCACAAACGCAAAGTTAATTGATTTGACGGCAGATATTTGGGTCTAATGATCTGTGTTTGATGTCCTCCACGCACACTACAGTGACATTACTAATAGTGCTTCGTACAAAGAGTTTGTATCTATTTCAGCGGGAACAATAGGCCTGTATGTGTTGACCATTCCCTGAATAATTCCACATTTTTTTTTTTAAATTATATCCTCTTTCAACATTTTTCAAAACTTGAGTGGGATTTAATTGACTGTTACACGATTAGAAGAAAGTAAGTATATAAAGATTAGAAGTAATAAAGTACTTTAATACAATAAAATATTAATTATATGTCACTAATATTAGCTTCACCAAAACGTTTGAACGGAGCTGCCATTTTCAGTTGACTGTCTATGCTGTAACCAAATGACGATCGAAAAGCATGTTTTACAGTACCGTAAAGAATTTTCAGTTTGAAATGTTGGCAAAGGAAGAAACAAATGATAGAGAGGTCATAAAAACAGGAGAAAGTATATAAAGAATAGCAGAAATAAAGTACTCTAATACAATAAAATAGGTGTTAATTGACTTACTAAAATTCTATTTCATTAATGTTACCTTCACCAAAATATTTTTGAACGAAGCCGCCATTTTCAATCTATATCTATGCGGGAAACAAATTACAATCGCAAAGCATGTTTTATAGTAGCCTAACGTAAAGAATTTACAGTTTGAAATATTGACAAACAAAGAAACAAATCGACCCTCCCAAGTACTAACATTGTAACTCAATTTTTTATGGTTTTAAGTTGTCCTTGTTAATATGGTACTAAACTGTTTCTTTTTCTCCCAGTACTATCATTGTAACTCTAAACTTCCCCAATTGTATGTAAAATCTTATGGTTACTCTACATATTTGTATATACTAATTTACACGATCATTTTAAAACTTCAATTTCATCTCCTGAAAAATGTAAGAAAGTGAATTACAATGTTAGTACTTGTGAGGGTCGAAATGTTAGGGTAATGATAAAAACAAACAAATGCAAGGGAAGTGATAAAATTAAACGAATGTTAGGGAAGCGATAAAATTGTGCGATAAGCAGCCATGATTGGTTGAAAGACGTCCTTTCGTACTGTTTTATTGATGAAAAGTAGTATGACGTAATAAAAGTGTAATAGTCGATGAAAAATCTCAGGCCTGACCGGGACTCGAACCCAGACCGCCTGCGTGTAAGGCTGAAAGTCTGACCATTCAGCCACGGCAGCGCTCATAATAAAACTTTTAAAATAATAGGTTGTGAGTCTGCATCGAGAAGCGAGCTAAAAATCTATACTAATAGTAAATCTGTAGCCAACAGTTTTCTGGTAATTTTCTATTTTCCAAAAATAATTGGTGTTAACATGTATAATTAATCATCCTGAAACCGAAAATAGCTTTTTTTAAATTTTTGTTTGTATGTCTATTTGTCTGTCTATCTGTCTGTCTGGATGTTTGTTAACTTTTCACGCGATGATGGCTGAACCGATTTATATGAAAATTGGAATATAAATTAAGTTCGTTGTAACTTAGATTTTAAGCTATATGGCATTCAAAATACTTTATTTAAAAGTGGGGTTATGAGGGGGCCTGAATTAAATAAATCGAAATATCTCGCTTATTATTGATTTTCGTGAAAAATATTACATAACAAAAGTTTCTTTAAAAATAATTTCCGACAAGTTTTATATTTTGATAGGACTGATATTTAATGAGATAAATGAGTTTTAAAATTACAATAACAACCCCATCTAAGGCGCTGTATTGAAATAAAAACAAATGACTTCATCAATAAGGGGTCATGGACAACAACAATCGAAAGCTATTAAACATAGCCTAGGAGAATGTTTCTGTGTTTGTATGAAGTAATATCGGAAGCTAATTAATTGTTTAATTATTAATTCACCATTGGAAAGTGTAGTTTCTCTAGATGGACATAATTCTACTACATAATTCTACAACTTCTGAAACATATAGTAAGTAATATAAAGTATAGGCTACACATTAGAGCTAAATATGTCAATCTTCATTAAACTATGGTTGCATGTAATAACAATTAAGAAACATGTTAAAGGAATTGTCATTGCACCAAATGATTTCTCTCTGGAGCAAAATGACCGCATTTTAATTATTTAAATACATTTTAAATGAAGTAACATATTAAACGATTTATCCTTCTATTAAACACGAATGTTCCCTGGATCAAACGTCCTATTTTAATTATGTAAAAAAGGTAAAGGTATCCCCGTAACATGCCATGAAGTCACTTGGGGGGCATGGAGGTAGAGCCCCATGCTTTCCATGACCTCGGCACTAGAATGAGGTGGTGTGGTCGGCACCACGCTCTGACCGCCTTTAACCCCCGGGAAAGCCCCGGTACTCAATTTTATAGGAGGCTGAGTGAACCTCGGGGCCGTTCTGAAAGTTTGGCAACGAGAAAAAATCCTGTCACCACCTGGGATCGAACCCCGGACCTTTCAGTCCGTAGCCAGCTGCTCCACCAACTGAGCTACCCGGCCGCCATTTTAATTATGTAATTACTTTATATTTATTTCTAACAGGTGCAGCGGAGCGCACGGGTACGGCTAGTATTGCTATAAACGTGGACTTTGAGATGTCTTTGAAGTTGAGGACGCGCCGACTATTGCGGAGAACCTTGTTGATTCTGGTCCGGCGGATGACCATCTCCTCCCCTCCCCACGTGTAGGCGGATGCTCCCCTTCCCCTCGTACACGAAGAACCTAAGAAGTTCTCGCTGGACAACAAATTAGCCATTATTTCTGACAACACCCAGTCCTCGCATTATTATTATGATAGGATCCCATATCTTTGAGAACGATTCATCTTCGGGCGAGAGTCTCATCCCTCCTATTGCATGTAGTGTGTCACACACAACTGCGGGGTGGGCTGTCCCTGGCAGGGACGGCGTCTTTAGTTCATACACGACTTGCTGCAGTTCGAGCTTGTCTCAATAACTGCATGAGGACGGGAGAGGGGGGGCATCTCTGTCGCGTGGCGCGGTGGATTATACTCACATCATAACAATAATCATTATTTTGCGCATGCAGGCCTACCAATCCATCAATGGAGTGTAAGAATCTGGATAATTTCGACCAATCACAGCCGTCTATCACTGGAATATTATCGATTTCATATTGTCAATTTTATCTTGCTGCTGATGATTTGAAATTCAAATTAGTTAGTAGATAATAAACAAAATGAGTTCAATTCAAAAGTACAGTATACCAAAAAAAAAAAAAAGTTTGGGAAAAGAAAACATTTTTTCTGAATATTACACTTTTACTACGTCACACTACTTTTGACCAATAAAACGGTACGAAAGGACGTCTTTCAACCAATCATGGCTGCTTATCTCACAATTTTATCGCGTCCCTAGCATTTGTTTAATTTTATCGCGTCCCTAGCATTTGTTTAATTTTATCACTACCCTAGCATTTGTTTCTTTGTTTGCCAACATTTCAAACTGCACTGGTCTGGACGTTAAAAAAAAACAGAAAATTACAAACCACTCCAGTCGATGCACAGCAGTTTCAAATATGACTCGCATTGGCATTCAAGAACAAGAATTAATAAAGATCACCGGTCATAGCTATGCATCTTCCCTGAAACCCTATTTACAAATAAATGAAGAGCACCATTCGGAAATCCTGAATAAGTTGAGGGATACACCATATACATCAACGGGTTCACTTCTTTAACGCACACGTCCAATATAACATCAACTGAACCACCAACCACTAAAACATTCAAATTTGAAAACTGTACTTTGAGTAATTGTTTCTTTTAAAATGATTCATGTTTATTTTTTATTTCATCATCGTTAATTAAAACGTTTCTTGTTTATTTCATCATCCCTAATTAAAACTTTTGTAACACTCGTTTATATTATTTAGATTATGTTTGTTATAGCTTCTGCTATACGATATTATGGATAGTCAGAGATTGTTTAATACTAAGATTTATTGAAAATAATCTGTCAAGTGACGTTGATTACTGGGATCCGGATGATTGAAGTGGAATGCAAGTTTTTAATAAAAATGAAACTGAATCAACAAAGCCTTCTTGACTAGTAACCGTCCACAGAGTTCAATGAAGATTCCATAGTTGGCACAACTGATAAGAAAACAGCTAATCATAACACACTACTGCCATCTAGCGTAATGTTGAGATGGTACAATAATACATTTGAAGACAGTTGTATTTTCGTAAGTCAATTAATATTTTATTGTATTGGAGTACTTTGTTACTTCTAATCTTTATATGCTTTCTTCTAATAGTGAAATAGTCAATTAAATCCCACTCGAGTTTTGATTTTCTCTAGATAAATCAAAACCTCTAGTGAGATTACTGTTGAGAAAACTATGGACTTTCCATCAATATGGTATGACACTTTTTTGTTACATACAGAATGAGCTATTCGCTCTCATAATCTGCAGGTTATTTCACTTCCATTATGTATATATAATGGAAAGATTTATTAACATAATCATTATGCATAAAATAGAGAAGACACATAAAAATATTTAAAATTGTACAAGATATTAGCAAAACCGATTTTCCCTGCACAAATTCTACCACAAATTTAAAAATATAAATAATTATCCTTAACAATAATAGTACATTATGCAACGTGCCTATAATGGTAGTAATTAAGACGCGAGTATTTTTCATACGAGCGTCTTAATTACCACTATAGTCAAGTTTCATACGACTTTTTATGCTGAACCATATTTCTAACTTGAAATTATTCATAAGTATTCATGTAATTTTTATCTGACTGAGGAGCGAAACTGACCTTGTGCAATACCTCGTAAATAGTGAGATGTGCGCAGACGCGAAAGTATTGATTTTTTTCCGAGAAACAAATGTCGACATTGACCTTGATATAATCTAGAGAGTAAAATAAACATTAATCTTGATATAACCTTGAAATTGAATTAAACATTGAAAAACGAGATGACAAATTGAATTCATTTGAATATTATTTACAATTAACGCTAATTATTATAGTAACGGAACTAGCTGACTTTCGATTGCATATCCGAGAAAAATCGATACTTGCGCTTTCATATTGCTACAATAGTATTTTCTGATTGGTGGAACACCTGAACTTTAATGAATAGGTGTACTTTAATGAGGTCCATTAAAGGGCCGCTACCAGGTGTATAATTACTACATTTCGGCATGGTCGAGCATAAAAGTCTTTTTGGATTCTAAAAATTGTTTATGAATCTAGAAGTATTGTCTAATCACTATACCAAATTACAGTGTAAAATTAATTGAGGATAATGTAGAAATAAAATGTTTGAATTTCAGAAATTTTATGCTAACCTTAATTGGTGACGATCGAACTACAAATACGCAGAGGTTATATTCTGTTACAGTGAAAGTTGATTTTTCGAAAGCAGTCACTAAGAGCTGTGGAACCTGATATACCTGTGAATTCTGCTCACCCTCTTACGCATATCAATATAGTCTAATTAAAAGTTAGAAACAGAGATGATGAGACTCTTATGGGAAATTAAGAGCTTGAGTGAGTGATGACGAAGCGGGTCACCTCGAGGGAGCAAAGAGGAGGGGGAGGTGTGATTTGACAGACGGGGAGGGTTGCAGCCTTTGTTGAACTGCAAGTGTCAAGAGAAACGAACTGGCGCGCTGTGGAATCAGTTACAATTGATGGCATTCAGACTGCTAGCGGGTTTATAACGTGGATCAGGACGAAGTCGCTGTACTGGTACTGTTGTTAATGTGTTGTATTGACCCATCACACGGTGTTGTATTGTATTGTATTGTATTGTATTGTATTTATTAATATTCCATGGTATTCATAAATTGCTTCACAGCTATAATATGGAACAAGTCAAAAAACTTAATAATACTGTAAAGTCTTAATTTATAGCCACAGTCTAGTTTAAATATATACAAACGAGGTTTACAATATATTATACTAGTACAACACAGAGTTTTAGTATCAATTTCATGAAGCGTTGTTAAATGTCATGAATTCACCTACGGAAAAGATGGCGTGAGAAATTAGGTATTTCTTTAATTTGGCCCTAAATAATCTTATGTTTTGAGTTTCATTTTTTTATATCGATAGGGAAGCTATTAATGTTACGGCCATATAACACACTTCTTTTTGATAGCACGATAGGCTTGCCGAAGGACTAAGAAAGTCATTTTTTGACGTGTATTTATGCTATGAATTGTTGAAATAGTTACAAAGTTTTCACGATTACATACGAGGAAGTTTATTAATGAAAAATATACTGACAAACCATGGGCATTATTTGTAGTTTTTTGAAAATAGTCCTACACGATTCCCTAGATTTGCATGTGGGTAAATAGGTGAAATGGTGGATGAAGAGGTGGACAGGTGAATAGAATGAGTGACAGAATTTTATGAATGCTGCCGGGTTTATTGCTGAATAGGGAGATTGATTGGTTGGCTTGTAGAATGATTTATATAAAAGTAGATTGGCTGAATTGTTGATGGATAGTTGCGTAGATAGATAGAGGGAAATTATTGGTTCTTTAATATACCGGTACTATGTATGAATGGATTCAAGGCACTAGAGTCAAGGGAGAATGAAGGTGAGTGGATGGATGGACGGACAGGCAAATAGCTGATAGATGAATAGATAGGTAGGTGGATGGATGGATGGATGGATGAGTAGGTAGTTAGGCAGGTGTATTTGTGGGTGGATGGATAAGTAGGTAGTTAGGTAGGTGAATTTCTGAATGGATGGGTAAGTAGGTAGTTAGGCAGGTGAATTTTTGGGTGGATAGATAAGTAGGTAGTTAGGTAGGTGAATTTCTGAATGGATGGATAAGTAGGTAGTTAAGCAGGTGGATTTGTGGATGGATAGATAAGTAGGTAGTTAGGTATGTGGGTAGATGGCTGGATAGATATGTAGTTAGGTAGGTGGGAGGATGGATAGATGGCTGGGTGGATGGATGGATACATAAGTACGTAGTTAGGTGGATTTATGGATGGATAAGTAGGTAGGTAGGTAGGTGAATTTGTGGATGGATGGATTGATAAGTAGATATGTAAGTGGATTTGTGGATGGATTGATGGATGCATGAATGGATATCGATGGGTGGATGAAAGGATCGGTGTATATGGTTTCATGAATAAGTGTCTGGGTGATTTATTGAGTGGGTGACTGATTTGGAAATTTTATAGTTACAGTATATGATGGGGACACTGATCGGTAGCTTGGTAGCCGAGTGTGTGGGTAAGAAGACAGATAAATGAAATTGTATATGAACTTATGGACGGATGGCTAAATGGGTGGATGGATGTGTAAGTAGTAAGTAGGGGTTTAGGCATTTTTATTGATAGATTGATTTATTGTACGGTAATATAATGTAGGTAATCGATAAATTTAATGAGGGTCGGTAATACAGAAGTATGGACAGACATTAGACAGATAAGAATCAGTCGTTTAGAAGAGGGTTGAGTCGCCCTCTAGCGCCGAGCAGTAAAGTTGCTTGTAGACACAGTCGTCGGCCAGCTGGGCCGGGCAGTGCAGTCAGCTGGCCCCGAATAACATACAGTGACATATCGAAATCGGATTAGCGTTCAAGTTACAACAATCCCCGACAGAGACGGAGCACAACTTCGTAGATGCCGGATTTCTAGTCAAGAGTTGCAAAGCTGACGACCCGTCAGCTGCTGTTTTCCATGTCGAGGAGTTAGAATCGCCCCTCGGCCTGATTGAAATGCATTGCGACACCCTAAGTGCACGCTAATGTTTTATTGAATGAGCGGTTCATCTCTGCGTGAACGCGTGAACGAAAGAAACGAAGTTCACAAAGTTCCAGACTGAATAATAGTATGAATGTACGATTAAGTATATCTTTATAAAGAAGGAGAAATTCAGAATAGACGCAATTTGCACAGATAATACTTGTAATTAGCTTATAGAGAAAAATCAGGGATTATAAACCACCGCCTTTATGACATTTATAATTAGGGACCGGATTTTTATGTAATATCAAGGTGTGAAATATGCGCATATTTATGTAAGAAAAATAAGCTCAATATGTACCAAAACATGTAAAATCATGAAAATATTTTAATATCAATATCTGGCAGGTATAGGATATGTATTATTTTAATGTACCGAAGTACATATGATATTTCCATGCAGATATTCTGCGTCAACATACGATGAAAGAGTAATGGAACGGAGAAAAATTCTCTCCGGCGCCGGGATTTGAACCCGGGTTTTCAGCTCCACGTGCTGATGCTTTATCCACTAAGCCATTTGATACAACCCCGGCGTCGGATAGAATCGTCTCAGATTAAGCTCCAACTCTTGGGTTCCCTCTAGTGGCCGCCCTCTGCACGGCGCTTATTCCGTCGGATCCCGGCCAACTAGTCACTCATACGAGTGCACCTCAGCACATGTGTGGACTTCGGTCCTACGTTCATAGACATCTATGATGTAGTGCAGAGGGCGGCCACTAGAGGGAACCCAAGAGTTGGAGCTTAATCTGAGACGATTCTATCCGACGCCGGGGTTGTATCCGGTGTGGCTTAGTGGATAAAGCATCAGCACGTAGAGCTGAAAACCCGGGTTCAAATCCCGGCGCCGGAGAGAATTTTTCTCCGTTCCATTACTCTTTCATCGTATGTTGACGCATGGAAATATCATATGTACTTCGGTACATTAAAATAATATATATGATATGCGTAAATCACTTCGTGATTTAAGACGGCGCTTATTCCGTCGGATCCCGGCCAACTAGTCACTCATACGAGTGCACCTCAGCACATGTGTGGACTTCGGTCCTACGTTCATAGACATCTATGATGTAGTGCAGAGGGCGGCCACTAGAGGGAACCCAAGAGTTGGAGCTTAATCTGAGACGATTCTATCCGACGCCGGGGTTGTATCCGGTGTGGCTTAGTGGATAAAGCATCAGCACGTAGAGCTGAAAACCCGGGTTCAAATCCCGGCGCCGGAGAGAATTTTTCTCCGTTCCATTACTCTTTCATCGTAGGTATAGGATAGGTAAGACTCTCCAGTTGTGATTTCATAGAGCATCCGACTTTTTTTTTTACCGCACACTTGACACATTACTATTTTTCCATCTGTAGGGAAAGCTTCGCCAATCGCAATCCATGATTTTATTTTTGTCGCTAGGTTTAAAGATACAGGGGGCCATTTTAGTTAGTTAAAAGCAGTAGATAAACTCACTTGCACTTTATACTGTAAGTCCTAAAACTAGAGAACTGAGTGAAATGAATGACACAACAGTACTGCAAGCACTGTTTCGCTTTACTGGATTAGGAGAAAATAAGAGATGTGGGACACCTGTATTTTAGCTGCTCCAGTACCTACTAAAACCTCAAACTATAGGCATTTATAAACTTTTATTTGTAAAGTGATATTCCTATCTCATTCAGAAGGGTAGGATTATTCCAGCCGAGAATCATACTTTTTAATTGCTCGGAAAATCCCATTTCCGTATAGGTTTACTAAATTTAAAATAAAGAGGTCGAGCAATAACCTGAAAGTCTCATGTCATACTTGACAGGGGTTTTTCCTGGAAGGATTAGGAATAGGGTGGGTAATGTTGCAAATTGCATGGGAACGGCTTGTTAAGACGTGTGCAGAACAATTATAGTTCCAGACAAATCATGTCGTCCTCGTCCCATCCACCGCTTGAAGGCAACACTACTTTCTGAGTGATTTTTACAATACAAGGTAATTGTATGTGAAAGGTTGCCTTTTGTTCACTCATATTTACAGTGTGCGGTATGGGTTGAGTGCCTCTATTACTTCCTGGAACTAAGGACGTTATGTTTCGTCCCGAAATATATCCTTTCTTGTGTAGGTAAAAAGGCTTTTTAAATCTGTGTATTTCAAATTGTAAACTTTCTCAGCAGAATTTTTTTTTTTCCTTTCAGAAGAGTAAAAATGAATAAAGACCCTAAATATGCAAATTTATGTAATACCAAGCCATAATATGTAATATGGGGTAAATATGTGAAAATATGTAGTATCAAATTTTAATATATTAATGGTAATTTCAGGATTCGCAAAGATTTGTTATTTATATACGGTTAGCTAGTTGAAAAGAATATAATATGTAATTACATAAAAATCCAGTCCCTATTTATAATAGATTTGGAGAAGACTTTTGACGAAACGGACAGGCAGGAACTATGGTAAATAATAATTGAAAAACATAGATGTGCGAATCAAGGATAATTTCGGTATAAGTTGGAATTTATTGAATAAAACTTTACCTTAACTTCAAACACACGCCAATTTAATATACATAGTGGGCCAAAAAACGGCACAAAATTAGAAATATTCTATTTTCAGAAATACATGACATTAATGTGTAATGGATACACTGTTGGAAATAGTAGACTTTAAAGATGAGCAGGACTTTTTATTATGTTTTTTGAGTCTCAATTAAAATCTTATGGAGGTCAATATACAATGATACGAAAAATGTGGTTTTGAACACAATGTTGGTAAAATTAATAATAATTAATGATCTTTCAAATAATCAAAATTAAAAATGGTGCTCTATGTGACCGCCATTTGCCCGCACAACCATTTGTAGGAGTCTTCTCCATTGTCCAATAGCACTGGATATCTGTCTTTGATCAAGCCGATCCCAACATTCAAGAAGATGTCTTAAATGTTCAGTATTACGAATTATTGTTTTGTAGTAAACTGCTCTTTGTAGTTGACTCCATACAAAATAGTCCATAGGATTAAGATCTCTTTTGAAACTCCATCGGAAACCATCACAGAATCTGAGAAATGCGATCTTTCACGCAATAATCTCTCAGGAGGGATATCATGTCCGTATCTTGCTAATCAATCGTTGTACACTTGAAACAGACCATTCTCGCTGAGCGTAGCTTCTTACAATTTGATGGGCAGGTAATTATCATATTGGTGCAAATGTTTAATGAAAATCTTGTCTTCGTTCGTTAAGCGACCCATTATTCACAAAATGAGAACTCAGAACGGAAGAAAACAAATGATGATAGCACAACAAACGGCTTGGCCTGCTGAACTCGTAAGACCATAATGCTTAGTTCGGCATAAACGATCGATTTTGCATTGCCTTACAAAAAATAAAAAATAATGTTTAATAAATGGTAAAAAATTAAATATTGCAGTACTTTCCGGTCTACAAGGACTGTGAAATTTGTCTGAGAAATAAACTTTCAAGTGAAATCATTAGCTACTGGAATATAACCATTTAAATTTTATGACTTTTTTGGCCCAATATGTATATAATTAACAGTGTATAGCCTATATTAAGATCCTGAAGGATGTAGGTGTGGAATGGAAAGAGAGGAGGCTGTTGAGTAATTTTATATGAAAGAAGTCAAAGTCAGGACAGGAGAAAAAATTTCAAAGGGAGTGGAATAGGAAGAGAAGTACGGCAAGGATGCCCTTTATCATCTACCCTGTTCAAGTTATACTTGGAGGATTTAGTGAAGAACTGTTTTCAGAACATGGGAGGGGTGCTAGGAGAAGGAAGAATAATAAAGTGCATAATATTTGCTGATGATTTGGCGTTGTTAGTAGAAAAGGAAATTATACTAAGGGACATGCTACTGAAATTAAATTACAGCTGTGTGCAGTATAGGATAGCGATAAATGCAAACAAAACGAAGAAAATAAAGGAGGTAAGCACGCGAATTTTAAATGAGGTAGTGGAACAAGTGGACAGCTTCAAATAGTTGGGGTTTACTGTTGTTGTAAGTCAACTGTCCGAAGACAGGACACCAATAAGGCGTCACTCATGAGACAATTAAGCCAGGAAATAATGGGATAGCTAAATTCTATCCCCTTCCATTGCATACATCTCTGACGAGTTACATACCGATATTACGTTAATCTTGGGGTATACTACAATGTAATTAGTAATATGAGCTGCCATAAAAACTCCATCTCTCACACTAGTTTATTAAACCGTGTCGGACTATAAAGAAAACAACTATCGCAACGTACATATTTTATATGCTGTACAATATTATAGTATTGTGAAATTTTTATTTTCCTACCATTTTTTTATATTGTTCTATTAAAATTATAGCATATAGCCTATTAACCTGTTGTATCCTATAGGATACTTTGTCGATTTAAGGATTAATAGAAAAAGGAGCATCTTCTGCGGACCTCTGGAAAAAGAACTAAGGAAGATGCTAGTGAAGTGCTTTGTATAAAGTGTAGCATTGTACGGGGCATAAACATGGATATTATGACCAATTGAAGAGAAACGACTGGAAGCATTTGAAATGTGGATATGGAGAAGAATGAATCGTGTGAAGTGGACAGACAGAATAAGAAATGAAGCTGAGTTGGAAAGAATGGCTGAAGAAAGAATAATGCTGAAACTGATCAGGAAGAGAAAAAGGAATTGGCTGGGTCACTGGCTAAGAAGAAACTGCCTACTGAATGCACTGGAAGGAATGGTGAACGAGAGAAGATTTCGGGGCTGAAGAAAATATCAAATGACAGACAACATTCACTGTTTGAGTCGCTTAAGAAACTTTTTGCCCCAGCAACTAAAACTTACCCTAGTACAAACCCTAGTAATGCCGCACTTCGATTATTGTGACGTTTTGTTAAGGGACCTAAGTTCTGATCTGTCAGTCAAGCTACAGCGAGCTCAGAATATGTGCGTCAGATACGTGTGCAACATCCGACGATATGATCACATATCACCGTCCTTTGCAAGTCTTTCGTGGCTCCGACTTAAAGAACGCAGAACTTTACACTCTTTGTCTTTACTCTTTCGAATTCTGCACACCTCAACACCAAATTACCTTTGGTCTCGTTTCTCTTATCTATACTCCAACCACGACGTAAATACCAGATCACTTATTTGTGGCACGCTAAGTATACCTCTTCGTAGAACATCTTGTTATTCATCATCTTTTACATTATCCACCTCGCGTCAATGGAATTCCTTGTCACAAAGTATTAGGGGCTGAAAAACAATAAACACCTTTAAGAATAGCTTAAAAGATAACCTTATTAGCATTTCACTCCAATCATACTGATTTAAACTATCACTGACTACATTGTTACTCCTTTCTTTTAGACATCATCCTGATTGTGCTGTATTTTCAAAATTGTCTTATAATGATCTCTTTCTATTATCTAATATTATTTGGAATATATTAACATTCTATGTACTTTAGCTTAATTCTGCTACACAGTTTATTTCAGTGTTTAATTAATAGTTCATGGTATTTTGTTGTTTAATTCGTAAATAACTCTTGTATACATGTAACTCTCATCTAAATCAAATTGTTGAATTCTTTGTAAGTTCATGCATATGTATATATTTTTGCTGGTTGTGTGGAAAAGAAGGCCTTGCGGCCTTAACTCTGCCAGCTAAAATAAATTATTATTATTATTATTATTATTATTATTATTATTATTATTATTATTATTAACATTAAGATATACTGTATATGGATCATATCCAGGAAGTAACATGTCAGAAAAAATCTGATGATGTAACTGGTCATAAGCTTGATGACAATTCTTATAATATGATTACCATCCAGGAAACAGTATGCAAGCCGGACGGGGACTTGCAAGCTTCCTCATGTCCCTTCAGAGGGGGCGAAGACTCCCCAAGTTTGTCTAAGTCGATTCGCACTTGTTCCGTGCCATTGTTTCCATTGTTTTGCAGACATGACAGTCGCCTCCAGGATGCGGTTGAGATCAGCTGGCAGTTATCCGGTCGAGGGGATCTGCAGAAAACTTCTGTTAATGCTATTGAGCTCTGCGTCCTGCTTAACGACATTCAGTGCAAAAGCGAGTTCAGTCCCAGAAGCTACTCGCCCAGAAACAAGTAGAGGCTGATTATGTTAATGATATGATAAATATTTAAGAAATGTCCTCAAAGCTTACAGTATTGATAGAATATAATTATCATTTCACGTTTATTATAATTGATAATGTTATATAAATTAATAATAATAATAATAATAATACATAAACAAGTTTCTCAATGTTTAATTGTTATATATATCACAGATAAATATCTAAATTATCTCATTATTATTATTATTATTACTATTATTATTATTACTATTATTATTATTATTATTATTATTATTATTATTATTATTATTATTATAACTATTTCTTACCAATGTTTATTATTGTTACACTAACATTAGTTATCCAACTTTCATCATTTACTTTCATGGTGTTTTATGATCTAGATATTAATGTAATAACTATGTAAGCAAATGTATTTAATTAGAATTAGAGTCTCGCTGGGCGGAAGAGAAGGCCAACTGGCCTTAGCTCTGCCAGATTAAATAAATAAATAAATTATTATTATTATTATTATTATTATTATTATTATAAATTCAGACATAAGGCTTTCAGAGAACCCGGGGTTCATTGCCGCCCTCATAATTATTTAATTCATTTATTCTATTCCATAGATCTTACATGAGCAATGAAGCTTTAAGATATGGAACAAGTCAAAATTTTACAATATTACAATTGCAATTTTTACAAATTTTTATAACACTTTACAATTTTTACAGTTTTACAATTTAGTAATTTTCTACAAATTTTTACAATTTTCTGCAATTTTTACAATATCTCGGCGAGATGTAGTGAGATGACGTGAGGTCCGAAGATTCGCCAAAAGATTACCGGCATTTGCTCGCCATCGGTCCCTATCCTGTGCAAGATTAATCCAGTCTCTGCCATCATATCCCACCTCCCTCAAATCCATTTTAATATTATCTTCCCGTCTACTTCTCGACCTCCCCAAAGGTTTCTTTCCCCTCACGTCTCCCGACTAACACACTATATGCATTTCTGGATTCGCCCATACGTGCTACATGTCCTTATATCTGAAACGTCTTGATTTAATATTCCTAATTATGTCAGGTGAAGAATAAAATGCATGCAGTTCTGCGTTGTGTAACTTTCTCCACTGTGCTGTAACTTCATCCCTCTAGCCTCAGATATTTTTCTAAGCACCTTATTCTCAAATACCCTTAACCGCTGTTCCTCTCTCAAAATGAGAGTCTAAGTTTCACAGACATATAGAACAACCTTTAATATAACTGTTTTATAAATTCTAACTTTCAGCTTTTTTAGGGGGAGCAGAATGGCTGACGAAAGCTTCTCGACTGAATAATAACAGGCATTTCCCATATTTATTCTGCGTTTAATTTCCTCCCGAACGTCATTTATATTTTTTGTTACTGTTGCTGCAAGATATTTGAATTTTAAAACTTTTCAAAGGATAAATTTTCAATTTTTATATTTTTATTTCGTACAATATTCTGGTCACGAGACATAAATTACAGTACTTTGTGTTTTCGGGATTTACTTCCAAACCTGTCTCTTTACTCACTTGAAGTAAAACTCCTGTGTAATAATAATAATAATAATAATAATAATAATAAATAATAATAATAGAGCCTTTAATATAACTGTTTTATAAATTCTGACTTTCAGTTTTTTTAAGTGGAATGGCTGACGAAAGCTTCTCGACTGAATAATAAGAGGCATTTCCCATATTTATTCTGAGTTTAACTTCCTCCCGAATGTCATTTATATTTTTGTTACTGTTGTTCCAAGATATTTGAATTTTTCCACCTCTTCAGAGGATAAATTTCCGATTGTTATATTTCCATTTCCTACAATATTCTGATCACGAGACATAATCATATACAGTACTTTGACTTTTCGGGATTTACTTCCAAACCTATCTCTTTACTTATTAATAAGTATTTAATGAATTTCAATCTTAAGGCATATAAACTTGCAAATGTTTATTTGCTATTTAATAACAATATATGAACGTTTTCGCCGTTTAGGGCATCTTCAGATATAACAAAACATATTATCTGGACCTATGATAACATATTATGCAAATAACAAGGAAAAATAGAGAACAATATATATGGTAAATGAAATTCATGAGCTTTATGTAGATATAACATGAAACAGGATGAATATTGAGATAAGCTTTGAATTTGAACTTCGACTGGACGAATGTTTTATTTTATACATATAGCTCATGTTACAATTAATATACAATGTTTTAAAATTTGTCAATGTTAAAATTTAAAATGATGATAATAAAATATTTAAAGTAATCATGGCTGAAAGTTGTCGTAAGTTACAAGATAGTATGTGTAGTTAATGTTCTTGTGTTTTGTAACTATTTCGCTTAGAGAGGCCGTTGGCATTTCAGTGGATGTTGTTTTACGTTGATGACTACTTTACAGTTGATATACAGTGATTAAATTAGCCAAAGTTAAAATTTATAATGAAGATAATAAAATATTTAGAGTAATCATGGCTGGGAATTGTCGTAAGTTCAAGATAGTTTTCGTAGTTGATGTTGTGTGTTTTGTAATTGTTTCACCTGAAAATATAGAGATTAAGAGATAATAATAAATGCAAATATAGACAAGTTATTATATAGAGACGCAGATAATTATTATTGTTTTAAGATTACTCGTTAAAAATGTTGTTTATGTTAAAGAATTACTATTGGGTGTAATTAGTTGAGATATTGAATAAAAGCTCGTTGCTTGTGAATGTAGTGGAATGTACGATAAATTTCGTAATAGATCATGAGTTGGGTATGATTTTTTTATTATTCATTGAAAATTAATAGAAAGATCAGTATTATAATTCGTAATAATTAGATAAGCTATAATACCAAATATATGTAAAAGATTTTACAGCAGTAGTAATTATTATAAGATTACTTACTTAGAGGTCATTGACTTTGAAATGGCTACTCTGATGTGATGACATTCTATTACGTGTTCTCAGGTTTATTGAGGTATAAATGAAGAAGTTCTATAACTGAAAGAATATTAACTATTAATTTACTTTCAATTTTGATATGGGGATATAATTGTTTTAATAAATTTTGACGGCATTCGAATACTTACATTTGTGTGTACTGGTGTTGATGTGTTGGAGGTTTTAAGAGAACTGAAGCCTAGATATCGTGTGTATTGAGGCATGTAACGGCGCAAGAATATGAAAGGAACTATTTGAATGGCGTATTAAGATCAATGTGAATAGGTCTGTTTTAAATTGCATACAGTGGATTTTTAAAATTTAATAAATTTTCGTTGATTATATTTTGATCTTTATTATGGTGGTAGGCAATGAAGAATTCTTCTGCTGCATTTATGAATTTATTGTCATTATATGTTTTTAGGATACTTAATGTGTTCTGTTGATGACCTAATTCATGTCCAGTATTAATTAAGTGTGTTGCATATTTTGATTTTTCTCTATTATTTTTGAAATCGTTGACATGTTCCTTATATCTTGTTTTTATATTGCGTTTAGTTTGGCCTATGTATTTCTTACTGCATGTGTGACATTTAAGCATATATATGTCTTTGCTATTTAATTTATCTATAGGATTTATTGTGTTATGGATATTATTGTTTAACTTATTATTTGTTTTGAATGCTATGTTTATGTTTTCTTTATTAAAGAAGTTTTTAATTTGTTAGATATGTATTTATTGTAAGTAAGTGTTGACCAAAATTTTGATTTATTATTATTTGTTTTTGTTAATGTAGTGTTTGTCTGTCGTTGTGTATTATTTTCTTTTTTTCCGAATTAATTTTAAATACTTATTAATAATTTTCAATCTTAAGGCATATAAACGGCGAAAACGTTCATATATTGTTATTAAATAGCAAATAAACATTTGCAAGTTTATATGCCTTAAGATTGAAATTCATTAAATACTTATTAATAATTTACCAGGCATATTGATATAGAAAAATGAATTGTAAATTACTCAATGTCAATCAGACAACTTTGTATAAACGCTATCTGAACCTAAAGATTAAGTTACACAATACCAACGCAAACATTTGGTTTAACAAACAATGTTTGAAAGAAAACTTAGTACCCAATTATGCAAAAATCAAAATTAAAAAAAAAACCCAATCAGCTAAGAGAACAAAACTATGGCTCAAACAATTTGGATCAGAAACGAAATTAAATTCTTACACAAGAAAAAAGATGTCATGAATTCTAAGTTATATGACCTTCATCTACAAAATTCAAAAGCTTCAACTACTGTATGGCCTATTTTGGATCAAATAATAAATAACAAAATAAAGATTTTAATGGAGAATAAGTATAAAACATTGAATAATAAATTGCAAAAACTCAGGTCCAATTTGTCACAATCATCAAGTAATACCCAAAAACCGATGAACAATAACAGATTTGTCAACTTAACTGATACGCAATTCTCAGATGAGGACATTGAAATATTGAATAAAGGATATAAACATAATTATCCACAGACAAGTTTAACTAAAACAATAGAAAATTTAGTTACTGAAACAGAGACAGTCATACAAAACAGTAATCATGATAATAAAGATTACTTACGATACAACGCCGCTAAAATTATCAAAAATTATAAAACAAATCCTAAAACCAAAGAACAGTTTCACAAAGCCAAAATAGAAAAACGTAAAATCAATAACCTAAACCAAAAAATGAAAGATAATAATCTTATACATGTTAAGGCTGACAAAAATAATGCAATAGTCATTATGAAGAAAGACCAATATATCGAGAAAACTACTCATTTTTTAAATAATAATCAAATAACAGAAATACAATACATTCCGACAGATAATTACCAAAAACAAATAAAAGATACATTAAAATTAATACCAGATATTATTCCAAATTCAGATAGGCATAAATATATAAACCAAAATCCAACAATCCCCACTCTTAGAACATTACCAAAAACTCATAAAAAAGATTTAACAATGAGACCCATAGTTAATAACATAAACGCTCCGAACTATAAATTAAGTAAATTCTTAGACAAATGGCTAAAACAAACATTACAATTAAAAAATCAATACACCATTAAAAATACAAAGCATTTAATAGACAATTTGAATAAAGTAAAAATCAGCAATGAATCAAAATTGATGTCTTTAGATATAGAGAATTTGTATACAAATATCCCAATTCAAGAAACCATACTTATCGTTAAAGAAAAATTACAAAATTTACAAATAGCAGAAAATATAATTCAGCAAATAACACGATTGTTAAACACAGTTACATCTCAAAATTACTTTATCTTTAATCAGAAAATATATAAACAAAATATTGGCCTAGCTATGGGCAACCCCTTATCAGGAACTCTTACTGAAATCTTTTACAAAACATAGAGGACAACAGAATCAATGAAATTCTAAATAAACATAACATTAAATCTTACTATAGATATGTAGATGATACAATCATAATTTATGAGAACACTACAACAGACAATTCCATTCTTGATTCATTTAATAAACTACATAAAAATCTAAAATTTACAGTTGAGCATGAAACAAACCACTCGATTCCATTTTTAGATTTAAAAATAATAAAACATAAATTTGAATTGAAATACGATATCTATAGAAAACCAACACACACAACACATAGTATACCCGCAGATTCAATACATCCCCAAAACCAAAAACAAAGTATGTTTAATTACCTAATAAATAGATTAACACAAATACCATTATCCAAAAATAAATATAAAAAAGAAGTACAAAGAATTTTAGACATTGCAAATGATAACGGATACAGTAAAACCCTTATTCGAAAATTAATTCGGAAAAAAGAAAATAATACACAACGACAGACAAACACTACCTTAACAAAAACAAATAATAATAAATCAAAATTTTGGTCAACACTTACTTACAATAAATACATATCTAACAAATTAAAAAACTTCTTTAATAAAGAAAACATAAACATAGCATTCAAAACAAATAATAAGTTAAACAATAATATCCATAACACAATAAATCCTATAGATAAATTAAATAGCAAAGACATATATATGCTTAAATGTCACACATGCAGTAAGAAATACATAGGCCAAACTAAACGCAATATAAAAACAAGATATAAGGAACATGTCAACGATTTCAAAAATAATAGAGAAAAATCAAAATATGCAACACACTTAATTAATACTGGACATGAATTAGGTCATCAACAGAACACATTAAGTATCCTAAAAACATATAATGACAATAAATTCATAAATGCAGCAGAAGAATTCTTCATTGCCTACTACCATAATAAAGATCAAAATATAATCAACGAAAATTTATTAAATTTTAAAAATCCACTGTATGCAATTTAAAACAGACCTATTCACATTGATCTTAATACGCCATTCAAATAGTTCCTTTCATATTCTTGCGCCGTTACATGCCTCAATACACACGATATCTAGGCTTCAGTTCTCTTAAAACCTCCAACACATCAGCACCAGTACACACAAATGTAAGTATTCGAATGCCGTCAAAATTTATTAAAACAATTATATCCCCATATCAAAATTGAAAGTAAATTAATAGTTAATATTCTTTCAGTTATAGAACTTCTTCATTTATACCTCAATAAACCTGAGAACACGTAATAGGATGTCATCACATCAGAGTAGCCATTTCAAAGTCAATGACCTTTAAGTAAGTAATCTTATAATAATTATTACTGCTGCCGTAAAATCTTTTACATATATTTGGTATTATAGCTCATCTAATTATTACGAATTATAATACTGATCTTTCTATTAATTTTCAATGAATAATAAAAAATCATACCCAACTCATGATCTATTACGAAATTTATCGTACATTCCACTACATTCACAAGCAACGAGCTTTTATTCAATATCTCAACTAATTACACTAAAATAGTAATTCTTTAACATAAACAACATTTTTAACGAGTAATCTTATAACAATAATAATTATCTGCGTCTCTATATAATAACTTGTCTATATTTGCATTTATTATTATCTCTTAATCTCTATATTTTCAGGTGAAACAATTACAAAACACACAACATCAACTACGAAAACTATCTTGAACTTACGACAATTCCCAGCCATGATTACTCTAAATATTTTATTATCTTCATTATAAATTTTAACTTTGGCTAATTTAATCACTGTATATCAACTGTAAAGTAGTCATCAACGTAAAACAACATCCACTGAAATGCCAACGGCCTCTAAGCGAAATAGTTACAAAACACAAGAACATTAACTACACATACTATCTTGTAACTTACGACAACTTTCAGCCATGATTACTTTAAATATTTTATTATCATCATTTTAAATTTTAACATTGACAAATTTTAAAACATTGTATATTAATTGTAACATGAGCTATATGTATAAAATAAAACATTCGTCCAGTCGAAGTTCAAATTCAAAGCTTATCTCAATATTCATCCTGTTTCATGTTATATCAACATAAAGCTCATGAATTTCATTTACCATATATATTGTTCTCTATTTTTCCTTGTTATTTGCATAATATATGCCATTAGGAAAGTTCAGGATAACAGGCAGGGTTTGGAATTGAACGGGCTACATCAGCTTCTTGTCTATGCAGATGACGTGAATATGTTAGGAGAAAATACACAAACGGTTAGGAAAACACGGAAATTTTACTTGAAGCAAGTAAAGCGATCGGTTTGGAAGTAAATCCCGAAAAGACAAAGTATATGATTATGTCTCGTGACGGGAATATTGTACGAAATGGAAATATAAATATTGGAGATTTATCCTTCGAAGAGGTGGAAAAATTCAAATATCTTGGAGCAACAGTAACAAATGTAAATGACACTCGGGAGGAAATTAAACGCAGAATAAATATGGGAAATGCCTGTTATTATTCGGTTGAGAAGCTCTTATCATCCAGTCTGCTGTCCAAAAATCTGAAAGTTAGAATTTATAAAACAGTTATATTACCGGTTGTTCTATATGGCTGTGAAACTTGGACTCTCACTCTGAGAGAGGAACATAGGTTAAGGGTGTTTGAGAATAAGGTGCTTAGGAAAATATTTGGGGCTAAGCGGGATGAAGTTACAGGAGAATGGAGAAAGTTACACAACACAGAACTGCACGCATTGTATTCTTCACCTGACATAATTAGGAACTTGAAATCCAGACGTTTGAGATGGGCAGGGCATGTAGCACGTATGGGCGAATCCAGAAATGCATATAGAGTGTTAGTTGGGAGACCGGAGGGAAAAAGACCTTTAGGGAGGCCGAGACGTAGATGGGAGGATAATATTAAAATGGATTTGAGGGAGGTGGGGTATGATGATAGAGACTGGATTAATCTTGCACAGGATAGGGACCGCTGGCGGGCTTATGTGAGGGCGGCAATGAACCTTCGGGTTCCTTAAAAGCCATTTGTAAGTAAGTAAGTAAGTAAGTAAGTATTTGCATAATATGTTATCATAGGTCCAGATAATATGTTTTGTTATATCTGAAGATGCCCTAAACGGCGAAAACGTTCATATATTGTTATTAAATAGCAAATAAACATTTGCAAGTTTATGTGCCTTAAGATTGAAATTCATTAAATACTTATTAATAATTTACCAGGCATATTGATATAGAAAAATGAATTGTAAACTATCTCTTTACTTGCATCAAGTTAAATTAAGGATACGGAAAATATAAAAAATACAATACAGAAGAAACTCAGACATTGAAACACATTACAGTAGTTATATTTGAGCCGTTCAGAGAAAAAGTGGTGTAAGTCAAAATTGGGCAATTAGATTTAAAGTAAAAATTATGTAAAATACAGCGCAAAGTAGCAGTTAATATGTCCTTTGTGCTATCCACTGACTACTAATAGTTAAAATAAAGTGAATATTAATTGCTACTTTGCGCTGTATTTTACAGAATGTTTACTTTAAGCCTCATTAATCATTTTGACTTACACCACTTCTGCTCTGAACGGCTCATTTTTTATTGCACTCTGACAATATGCAGGCAGTGCACTGTTGTCGGTGAATCATTTTGGACAAATCCTTAGCAATCAACAAAGCATACAATTAATTAAGCGCATTGCTGACTCTGTGCAAATTTACAATATTGGGATGTTATGATGGATGAAAGTTACTCAAGACAAGAAGCCACTTCATTATCTTCTTCTCATGTGCATAAGATTTTGTCACTAGAAAGCTGCAATATCATTGGAGGAAAGTTACAGAAAGTGTTCATAGGCTTCTTTGCATTCGCTAAAGTCGAATTTCGCCACCTGTCAACAATAATACAGGTACGATAATTCAATTTTCTGTTTTTAGTTACCAACGTGACAAATCAGAGAATTAAAATCTAAGTTGAGTTTCTGGCGTCTTGTCAGCCACACTTGAGATGTGTTGATATAAAAGAAAAAAATTGAGACGCTGCCGGGTGTAGTTACTGGGTAGCTCAGTCGGTAGAGCGTTCGTGCGCTAGGCCAAAGGTCCCGGAATCAATACCTGGCACCGAGACAATTTTTCCCTTGAAATTATTCAGATCAGATAATATTTCATTGTACAGGTCTTAGAAATTTCAACAGTGTGTAGAGTAAATTGTATTTTAATGCAGCTTAGCTGCAAGAAAATTATTATTAAATTTGAATTAGTTTTATCAACGATGTCTAACGAAAAATGTGCTAGAAGTGTACTACTTGAGCAATGGGTTGAAGGACAAGCAACTTTAGCAACTGATGGTGTCTAAATATTATGTATAACAGAAAAACCATAAGTTAATTATTTTATTTTTCAATTTTAAGAGGGCATATTTTGTTAGTTTTAGTGCATATATCGTGGTTTTAAGTGCATAACTGTAAGCTTATTTTGTTGTTTTTTTATGAATCCGTTCGCTATATGACAATCGATTCCGTTACAAATCTTGTTTCTTTGTTAGTACGCAGGCACAAATTTATAACGATAATACTATTTCGTGTAATAAATAATACAACTTTTGCAATCCTTTCCCTTTATTTTGCCACTTATAGATATCAAATTCTCTTACAGTTTGACGCGTGTTCACATTTTTCTCTGAACCCTCCCAATGGTACTGTTGAGCAAGAATAGCCATTTAGATTTTTTTTACAAGACAGATTTATTTTCGTCTAGGGTACCATACGGTGTCTAGAAGCAGCTTTAGAAAGATATATAGGCCTATATAAAAGTTAGGAAAATAAATACAAAGATATGATAAAAGAAAAGAAACTAAGGCGAAAGTAGTTCTTTTGAACTGGGAATAAAGATTATGGCACACGAAATATCGTGAAGGCATAAGAATTATCAGAAGAGGAATGGTTCTGCGGGGGAGGGGGATACATGACAACACTTTGAGAGGAGACAGGGAGCGTGTCTCCAACAATAACACGTGACGTCACAAAAGTTTCAGCTTTATTACACAAAGCTCTAGACAGGCGCGGGGGCGATGAGAATCAATTACCTCGATTTTGCGAACTGCCGTCGTCATCCGTCATGACGGCTGACTGGTGATTCATGCTCACAGGGTCGCTTGCAATCCATTTCCGGAAAGAGAAAAGTTCTTCTGAAGACTAGCAGTACAATTATTCCGGACACACGGACTTTTCTTTAAACACGACTCTCCGTGGTTGTCTTCATCTCAAGTAGCTTGTAGCATTTGAAATACCTACTAATTCTATAATGTAAAGTTATACATTTACTACACAGTAACTAGCATCAAGTATTCAGGTTCATCCGGTAATGCTTGACCATACTTATTTTATATACTTACTTAGAATCCGGATTTATATGCACTAAAAGTTAAGAATGACACCGAGCATAATTGTCGGGATGTGGTGTCGTTTAATAAGGTTTTTGAACCTGGTTCACAAGACTCCAAAATGTAAAAATTGACAACTCATTCACAAGCATTAGACAGTGCATTTTGTAAACCGCGCGCTAATTTGTAAATAGCAGGAGAATTTAAGACCTTTAATAACGGTGTCAAAGGGTGTGTTGTGTCAGTGAAGTGTGAACTGTGTTGTGTAAGTGAAGTGTGTTTCTGTCATTGAAGTTTTATAGTTTATAGTGGCAGTGCAAAGTATTTGAACAGTGGAAAGTTTTTGAAGTGTTAGTGAAATCAGGATAGAATCAGTGAAATGTGTCGTAATTCCAGTGCAGTGAGTTGACAGCGAAATGAGTGTAGTGCTGAAAGGTACTTGTGCAGATATGAATATATCATACTCGTGGGTTTTAGTTCGAACTTAGAGTTAAGATACAAATTAGATTTACTTTAAATGTTATTTTAAGTGACCGTGTTTTATTTAATTTAGGATGCTCCCTGTTATTATTATTATTATTATTATTATTATTATTATTATTATTATTATTATTATTATTAATTCATTATTAAATGTATTTTATTAATTGTGTTTATTATTAATTGCCATTATTGAGTGTAATTAGTTACCACTGCCACCGGGTATATACCCATTTGCAGTGTGAATAAATACATACACATACTGAAAGACAAAAATGAAAATGATATCTGAAAGGAGTGAGGGCATGGCTTTTATGTTTATAAACTATACCGACTAACAATGTTAACTATCAGTGCATATAAATCCGGTCTCTAGTTAAAAAAAAAAAAAAAAGTATCGAGAATCGGACTGACTCGTAAGCAGCCATTTAAGTTGTCACTGATGTTACATTTTTACTATTTTAAAACTCTAGGGTAAAGGTTGGTAAACTGTGATAAGAGTAATATTGTGATAGGCCCTAGTTCTTTTTGAGAATTTATTACAATTTTAATAAGAGAGGAATATCGATTTCTTGGTATTAAGGAAATGTTCGTGGACAAGTTGCCGGACAAAACTGGTTCTTCTCTAGCTCAGTAAAATTGTAATAAATTCTCAAAAAGAACTATCACAGTATTATTCGTATCAGAGTATTACCAAACTTTACCCTACTTTTTGAAAATGAAAGGACTATAGTCAATTTTTGTTATTAGAAGACCAGTATCATTTTAGAGAAAAATTCCCAGTCCCTGCCCTACACTCTGTAATGACATGTAATACAGGGACATCATTTTACTTTTACTAACGTTTTTAATATGAACCTGTCTATATCTTTGGATTAAAGGTCTAGAACCGGAAACACCGCTTGCTCCCCCTTCCAAGACTGGAGTTCGATGATACTGGCGTAAAATACAAATCATTTTACGAGGTATAGGAGGGAAGAAAAGTAGTTCATCCATTTATGTAAACTAGGAAATATCGCAATTTTGAGTTTGATAATTTTCATTAGGTTTTTGTTTAATCTTAATACAGTACTGTATTGAGAATAAGTGTTTTTACTAACGAAATGAGTTAGCAATGCGAACGTATTCATTATGCAGTATATATTATACTGTCTACAGCACATTAGCGTACAATATAGAGAATGAAGTTAAATTGAAAAATAATCATAATATGGATATTTAAACACATTTTTGAAAATGGTGGCCGTTCATTTCGATACAGGCTTCATTTCTTTTGTGCATATTATCGCACTATAGACTATTGTACCTAATTCCAATTACCAGTTTCGTCCTTCGTACGAGTAACTCATGTTGAAATAATTCTACACCTACTCTATAAAAAGAGTACCTTACGTACTGTAAATTTAATCTTCACTTCTGCCCGACTCGCACAGATAAAATTACTCAGAAATGCTATCTACTGTCCGTCCAAGTGGTTTTGTCGCAGGGTCTTAGAAGGGGGGTAATCACTTGACAGTTAATTACTTAACGAGGCCTTTTATTCAAGTTGTTTTAAACAGTTGTATAATATTACGTAGACTCCAATTCCTAACAGAAATTAATGTTTTCAGGAAAGAGCTAAGACAGCCCAGCTACTAGACTTTACAGAGGGGCGAACAGAACCAGGTGGGGGAAACCGGGATGCGACGTAGGCAAACGGACAACAGTACCTGTGCGAAAATATTATTCAATATTGAAAGCCCTTTCGTCACTGGAAAACGCGAACATATTTCTGGAACGTACTATACTCACAACTCAGTATTGCATACGCGGCCTCGGGTCTGTGTGGAGAACGGTTGGAAGTTTAGTAGTAGAGGGGGTGGGAGTGAAGTACATTAAAAAAACTCAGATACAATAAAAATTGAAGTAAAAATAAAATGATGTCCCTGTATAACAATACGCTGAGTATCTATTATTTATTTACACCAGGACTGGCAATCTTTCGTTTAATTTAATGACTTTCTTGAGTAATTTTTTTCTTAAGGAAGACTCCACTGAAAATCATGAAAATTTTTCCAAATTTTTTTAGCTATTTCACTTATTCAGAATTTATATTTTAATACCCCAAATGGATTCAGCTCAATTCTGATTACAAATACTCGTATGTTTACACTTTTTAAATTAAGGCTGGAAGGGGCGTGGAATTTAAAGCGCTGTCAAAATTGTTTTCATCGAAGAATTCTTTTTAAAATTTCTGATTACAAATCTGGTAACTTTTTGTAGGCTCCCTGAAGTTACTAGATGAATGTAGCGGAGGAGAATATTAATTTACATAAATATTCATTTTATTTTCAAATCTATTTTTCTGCGTTCATTTTTGTTGATTCAACACAAACTTTCTTATGCCAAATATTAATCAATCTGGATGAAATTTTTACTGCAAGTATTTATGAGATAGCTGCATGTTTCTATGCATTTATTTTGTGAGAAATGCTTCTAGTTTATTTTATTAATATTTTTTTAAGAAATGCTGCTAGTTTATTTTCGGCTTCTAGTTTATTTTATTAATATTTTTCTTAAGAAAAATATTAATAAAATAAACTAGCAGCATTCTCACAAAATAAATGCATAGAAACATGCGGCTACCTCATAAATACTCGCAGTAAAAATTTCATCCTGATTGATTAATATTTGGCATAAGAAAGTTGGTGTTGAATCAACAAAAATGAACACAGAAAAATAGATTTGAAAATAAAATGAATATTTATGTAAATTAATATTCTCCTCCGCTACATTCATCTAGTAACTTCAGGGAGCCAACAAAAAGTTACTAGATTTGTAATCAGAAATTTTAAAAAGAATTCTTCGATGGAAAACAATTTTGGCAGCTCTTTAAATTCCACGCCCCCTTCCAGCTTTAATTTAAAAAGTGTAAACATACGAGTATTTGTAATCAGAATTGAGCTGAATCCATTTGGGGTATGAAAATATAAATTCTGAATAAATGAAATAGTTAAATATAATTGGAAAAATTTTCATGATTTTCAGTGGAGTCTTCCCTTAAGTGAAAACCACACCCCGTATTTGCAATGAGTTTCTGTATGACAGTATAATTTCCAGGACTAGAAACACAAAAATGAAAAAGGGAAGAGACTAGAGATTAAAGGGAAGACTAAGGGAATTAAAAATAAATATAAAGATGAAACTGAGAGGGAAAAAGATGGGACAAGGAAAACAATCATTTCGATATTCCCACAGAGCAACAGACTGGTTGAGCACCTTCTGCTGGCTGGAAGGATATTTGTAGTTGTTTGTTGGTGGGGGAGGACTGGGTAATGAGACAGGCTCGCTGCTTCCATCATCATAGCCGATGACGCCTCCTCATCGGGCAGCTGATGCAACTTTCATCAAGTCCTCCCCCTCCATTGCCTTCCAGTTTCATTTCTTGGCACTCGTACTCCCTCCTCGAGATGAAAACAATGGATAATGAAGGATAATAATGGGCGCAGTGTTCTATCGGAAATTGAATTAGAGAAAAACCACCATGACCTTAAAGTTTCCGGAAATAAAGAAATGTCTTCAGATTTTAAATTAAATTCTTCTTTCAGATTCTGAGAATCCTGTCAGCCGTGATGTGCACGAATGCGTTGCATGATTGGTTTCGTGGTAATGTTCCGTACACAGTTCGAGACTAGATGAGGGAAAGTATCAAGAGGAAAAAGGAAGATAAAGTTGTTGTGAAACTTAAAAGTAGCCTACACAGAAATGCCAGACCTATCAAAGAGTCGCATTATAAATCATGTTTGCTTCTTTTCTGCCTGTTTGTAGAACATGTAAACGGAATGAATTGTGTTGAACAAGTAACACTAAACATATTCATGAAATAAGCCGCGATGGTCTATTGACTAGAACGTGGACTTATAATCGTATGGACCTGGGTTTATAACTTGCGTTGGGCAAGCGCGTGCTCTTGGTAAGAAAGGGTTTCCTCCGGGAGCTCCGGTTCCCCTGTAATATCCTAACAAATCTCATCTCATATCTCACATCATCCCATTCTATCTCATCTCATCTCATCTTATCTCATATCTCATACCATCTCCTGTCATCCCATTCCATCTCATCCCATCTCATCTCATATCTCATACTATCCCATCTCATCTCTTACTATCCCATGTCATCCTCATCTCATACCATTCGATCTCATCCCATCCCATTCGTTCCCATTCCATCTCATCTCATATCTCATACCATCCCATCTCATCTCATCTCTTACTATTCCATGTCATTCCATCTCATCTCGTCTCAATATCATCCCATGTTATCTAATATCATGGAGAAAGTTACACAACGCAGAACTGCACGCATTGTATTCTTCACCTGACATAATTAGGAACATTAAATCCAGACGTTTGCGATGGGCAGGGCATGTAGCACGTATGGGCGAATCCAGGAATGTATATAGAGTGTTAGTTGGGAGACCGGAGGAAAAAAGACCTTTGGGAGGCCGAGACGTAGATGGGAGGATAATATTAAAATGGATTTGAGGGAGGTGGGATATGATGATAGGGACTGGATTAATCTTGCACAGGATAGGGACCGATGGCGGGCTTATGTGAGGGCGGCAATGAACCTTCGGGTTCCTTAAAATCCATTTGTAAGTAAGTAAGTTATCTAATATCATTCCATTTCATCTCATACAATCCCATGTCATCCCATCCCATCTCGTCTCAATATTATCCCATGTCATCTAATATCATTCCATCTCATCTCATACCATTCCATGTCATCCCATCCCATCTCATCTCAATATCATCCCATTTCATCTAATATCATATCATCCCATCCCATCTCATCTCAATATCATCCCATGTCATCTCATTCCATCTCATCTCATACCATCCATGTCATCCCATCTCATCTCAATCATCCCATTTCATCTAATATCATCTCATCATCTCATCCCATCCCAATCCCATCTCATCTCATCTCATAACATCCAATGTCATCCCATCCCATCTCATCTCAATATCATCCCATGTCATCTCATATCATCTCATCCCATCTTATCCCATCTCATCTCATACCATCCCATGTCATCCCATCGCATGTCATGTCATAAAATCGCATGCCATCCCATCTCATCTCAATATCATCCCATGTCATCTCATCTCAGTATCATCCCATCTCATCTCATCTCACCATCCCATCTCATCTCATCTCATCCCATGTCATCTCATCATCTCATCTCATCTTATCTCATCTCATCTCAATATCATCCCATGTCATCTCATCATCTCATCCCATTCCATCTCATCTCATCTCTTTGCATCCCATCTCATCTCATACCATCCCATGTCATCCCAACCCATATCATCTCATATCATACCATGTCATTTCATCTCATCTCATTTGGCACTCTGGGCAACTACTCTGTCGGTAATATGTCTACACATCTGACTTCATATGGGCGAATGACGAACAGTGAAATACTCGCCATTAGTAAAAAAAGTCACGATATAAATATTTATTAATAATCTCTGTTTGGGACTTCGAAGAGTGAGGGTGATTATTGTGGAGTAACGGTGGAATGACGATGATGATAATGATGAGGGGAAAGGAGAAAACTCCTCGCGTCTGCTTTTAGATTAATTAATTAATTTATTTATTTATTTATGTATATATTTATTAACACTACAATTGGGTATACACCCGGTGGTAGTGATATATGATATACAATAATTACAATTACATGAAATAAAATAAAATAAACGTAAATGAAATAAAATAAAATAAACTTAAATCTATAAATAGTAAATGCAATAAACCTAGGACAATAAATAAAGAAATAATGCCTACGATAAGCAAAAGTAAATCTAACTTATAAGCACTTCTATTTCACCCAACTATTACCAATTTAAGTAATTACATATCACCTTAATTAATTACATACGAACTTAATTACATATCACCTTAATTACATACGAACTTAATTACATATCATCTTAATTAGTTACATATCACCTTAATTTATTTACATATCAACTAAATTACATATTAACTTAATTATATATCAATTCAATTAATTACATGACACAACTTAAATAATTACACTGCACCTCCAATTACATTTTTAGTCTAATCTTCTCAACCTTTCCTTAAATGTATTGATTTTATCCATCTAGTTATATATTTATTTTATTTATTTATTTATCAATCTATATATTTATTTATTGCTTTTCCCTCATTTGGAAAAGTAAAATAAACCCGTCTCTGAATGAAACGCTACAGGCAAAATTTGTCCACCGTTCACTGCCCACTACTGTAGAAGTGCGACTCCTGATATAACACATTGGACCCGTATGGGTGGCATAATGCGTGATAGTTTTTCCACCAATAATTCTGTAGTCATCTCATACTTTCAGCAGAATTATCAGTACATTCTAATACAGATCTACAGAAAGGAATTAATTGCCCTCTTAATGGACGTTGAAACATTTTTAAAGCGTTCTATTTTGATCGTTTCGATACAAACAGACTAACTCGTTTGGTCGTAATGGCATTATTTTGTTCCCAGAAATATATGTATGCTTGTTCATGGAGATAAATTGGGAGATAATGAGACAATTAACCAGAAAAGCCCAAATGGTGTCATTACTGAATTTTTTTGGCTATAAAATTTCATAGGCTAACTATGCACTGCATATTTGTTTTAATTAAGGGTGAGATACGGGCCGGCTAATCGGGGATTATAGAGGCATATGTCAGGTTATTAGAATATAGAGAGTAACTTCTGTTTTACATATTTACTTTAAAAATGTAATGCCCTCCATAATTATGAAGTGTGTCAAAGAACTATATTTTCACAAAGTCTGTTTTAACAAGTTTTCTAAATTAACCCGCCAATATTCCGCCTCGTTTAGTCCGGTTAAGAAGGGCCTCATAAATATTCATCCGCATCCAAACATATACATCGCGGAGCCTAGCAACAGATGAGATCAACACGTTTTGTAGCGAGCCTGCAATGAAGCTTACCAACTGCACTGTAATGGCAGCAGGGCGAAGTTCCGACGGGAGTCAGCAGGTGGCTCCCTTGTCACTAGCTTAGCGGAATTTAAGTTGAAGTCTGTCGTCACCCGAAAAGTTCAGCATTCAATTTATGGTGATTGAGGGATCAGGCCATGGAAACGGCCGGGTGCGCACAGGATCGCAGACAGTCGAACGCGCGGGTTTAAATCTCTGATTCCATGAAAATGTTTATCCTCTTTATTGATGATCTGGAAGGCATTCATTTTTACTGAATCCCTTTGATGAATGTTTTATAAGTCTCGTGAAGTTGGCGTTATATTCCGGTACTGAGTTTGCAAGGAGTCCGAAACTTAGCAGAAGAGTGGAAGTCTTATTTTATTCTCCCACAGGAACTGGGCATGTGTCCTGTACATTTCTGGATAATGCCTGCATGGTTGAAAATATGTAGGCCTATGTATGTATGTATGTATGTATGTATGTATGTATGTATGTATGTATGTATGTATGTATGTATGTACTGTACGTAAGTATGCATGTATGTATGTATGTATGTATGTATGTATGTATGTATGTATGTATATGTATATAGAAATTGTAACAGAATAACTGTTTCTAATTTTGTATAGACTAGACGTTTTACGAATTTTATAAAACAGTATAATTAATTTAATATTAGTACATTCTGTATGGCCTATAATGAAGGTACTTAAGAAGCTTATGGATATTTAGAAACAGGCAAGCGAGTTTCATAATTTTCATACGAGCTTCTTAATTACCATTATAGGCGAGTTTCATACGACTTTTTATGCTCGACCATATTTCGAACTTGATATTATTAATTTTATTGTATCTGACCTGGAGCAATGTCCCGTATGTTGTGAGATGTGCGCAGACGCGAAAGTATTGATTTTTTTTTTTCAGGGAACAGATGTCCACATTGACCTTGCATGGGCGAACCTCAAAGATAACATTGAAATAAAATTGGACATTGAAAAACGAGATGACAAATTGAATTTATTTGAATATTATTTACAATTAACGCTAATTATTATAGTAACAGAACATAACCTTCTGCGACATATTGGATTTCCACCCTCCGTGACTTTTCGCTAATTCTCTTTCGATTGCATAGCCGAGAATAATCGATACTTGCGGTTTTATAACGGTAGAAAGCTGACCTGTCATTGGCTGAACAGTTGTAACCTGAGTCGTCATTGGCTGAAAGACCTGACCTTTAATGAGTAGGTGTACTTTAATGACATGCATTAAAGGTCTGCTACCAGGTGTATAATTACTACATTTCGGCATGGTCGAGCATAAAAATAATTCACGTTTATTGTTTCAGATAAGAATAATTTCAATAATAGCCTACATAAATTTTATTTTTCAGTCTCATAACTTAGGCTATTTTTCTGTTTTTATCACATTAACACGTAACACATTTTACTTTGATCAAACTTATTTGATTACGTGTTAATGTAATCAAAACAAAAAGAAATGCTATAAGAGTGAAAAATAAACTGTATATATTATTATGATTTATTTTCTGAATGGAGCATTTCAATTTTGTACAATTTAAAATTATCTTATCTTTTGTTTTTAATCATTTCAATTTTACATTTTTTTCATCTTTTTGAACTGAGTCCAAAATTATTGATGTTTATTCTAATTTACTTTCCTCCAAACTGTTACATAATAAAATGATGACTGATGGATTGGATTTTACCTCTATATGATAAATTCATGGAGAAGAATGAACCATGTGAAATGGACAGAATAACAGGACATGAAGCTGTGTTGGAAAGAATGGGGGAGAAAGAATGATGCTGAAGGATGCACTGGAATAATGGTGAACGGGAGAAGAATTCGGGGCAAAGCAAGATATCAGATGATAGACGACGTTAGAGGAGAAAGTACATAATTGGTATACAAAATTATAGTGAAATTCATTTTTATTATATCTCAGGCACTATAAAAGCTAAATGAACAAAACTTTTCATGCTTAATATACATGCAATGCACTTTATAAAACACTATTCAGAATATTGAAATATCGCATAATTACCTGCAAAAATGATATCAAATTTGCAAAATATTTTTACAACAGTGAAGCATTTATATCATAAAATATACAATTAATTAAATATCTGCATGATTATTTTACTGGAATGTTTTAAAACTACATCAACAACATAGTCTAGGATCTTTTACTATTCCTTTAGAAAATATTTGTTTTTAATAAAACGTTTTAGAAAATTTAATATTGAAGGTAACGATTAAGAAATAAAATATTCTTGAGGAAATAGGTAAAGGATCCTAGACTATGTTGTTGATATATGTATTTTTTTCAGTAAAACAATCATGCAGATTTTAATAACTGTTTATTTTATTATGTAAATGTTTCTTGTAAAAAAATTTGATATTATTTTTAGAGGAAATTCAGTTATTTTAATATTGGGAATAGTGTTTTAAATTGTAACATATATTTACTGTGTTCAGTTCAAAGTTTCATGCCTCGCTGTATGCCGTCATGTGGCTAGCAGATGAGCCTAGAGAATTCAATATTTTTCCGCAAAGGTGTATTACCTAGAGGCAGAAAGATTGCCTAGCAAGCACGGCGTTCATTCTGAAGAGTACGTACGGATGAGTACGATAACGCCGGTAGTGGCAGGAATGTGAACTGTTTGGAAATACATACTGTCGGGATATGGGGAGAGGGTTAAGACGATTACTTACGTTTTTGTTGACATTAACTTTTACGACGGTCAACATGGACACGGAATATTTGATTTGTGTTGTGGAATGTTACCGTACAAACCGATGATAACAAATACCCTGCGTACGACTTGCCGGCGCAAAACACAGTTCGAAAGAGGTTTTATGGTAGCACACAGACAGTACAGACCGCCATCTGTTGCTACGACGTTCAAGTTATACCGTACACGTTCTCAAGTTCAGATTGAAGAACGCCTTGAATAATAGGCAACTTCTCTGACATATAAGCTGAAACTCGCTTCAAATCGGTGACTCAACAACAGTGACGTCATGACACCTGGTTGAAATGAACACCCAGTAGGTTTTATAATCTAATATATAATGCTATAATATTCGGTGCTGGACCCCGGATCATTTCACAAGGAAAGTTTTTTTCATTTAGGTTTTATAGTACCCAGACCTGAATATGAAAAGAAAATGAATTTCACTCAATTTTTAAGGCCAATGTTGTAAAGATACTATGGATCACATGCAAGACTAAAAGGAAGATAGAAAATATGAGAGACTGGAGAATGGTGAGTTTGCAGTGAAAGACCTACCCTTGGGCCTAATACTATGAATGGAATGAATGAATGCCAAATCCAAGTGATTTAGAAGCCGAATTAAGCATTATTGATATTAGCCCTATATGCGGTTTAAAACTTAACATGTTATCATAAATATATTACGCCTAAACCCTTAATTTATTTGAATTTGCATAATTCAAAAAGTAGTATAAGTTACTTATAGTCTTTCTCGGAGTAAGCAAAATGCAATTGTTTCTACACCCATGCCTTTCTGCGTCATGTGTAGGGTTAGCCTTTGTAGCTTTGAATAGTTTTAAATCATCAGTAAATAATAAACATTTTGATAGTGTCACTATTCCAGGTAAATGATTAATTATAATTTAAAAATAATACTTGAACCTTGAGGTATTGCAGGGTAACTAATAAAGCAACCAGATTGCTCACTGAGGAATTTTACAAATTGATATTATGGGTATACTGTATAGCTTCATAAAATATAGGCCTATGTTACATTTCTGTGCGGTAAATACAGTGAAAGATAAACATAAACATAAATACTGGCGGGTGTTGTGTTGTCAAGCTAGGCGTAATAAAATATTGTGTAAAACGATATGGAACTATAAAAACGGCATATGTCACAGACATGGATTCGATAGTTTTACCATTTTTTTAAATTATTATAGTTTCTGTGCTCTTGTAAGTAAGTAGAAATAACTATATTATTTACAATCCTTAAATATTTATTGATGTAGTTCAGTTACAGCAGGAATAATGCTTGAGTTTTAAAACCCGACTCGTGAAGTCAGCAATGTGCGTTCGTTGAATAGAAGAGAGAAGGATTGAAATGCATTTGTCTGGCTTATGTCATTCACGACTGACGTACCCCAAGTAATAACACCTGTTCGGAATGCTTGATTGACAGGGCGAAACGACAAAATAAGTAAAATTTTATGCTCTCTGCGTGACATAGAACAGGGGTGGTCGAATCAGCAGATTGGAGGCTTAGAGTAGTCGCCAGAAATCAAAACAAGCAAATGTTCTATGCATGCCGGTACATAGAGGAACTATGTGCATGAAACACGACCAAACAATTATTAAAATAAGACTGAATTAAGGTCGAAATTATTTTAAATTTGTTATACCTGCAGAGAAAGATGAAAGTCGAAGAAGGCTACAAACTGAATGGAGGATGAGTCAATTGGAGAATTAAATTATTGATATAATTTACAGTTTACGAATATAAATTCACTTGGAAACTATTAACGAGCTCATGTAGAAACATCCCTATAAAGTTATTCACAGTAGAAAGACAAGTACAAAATATATCCATCCATATGAATTATAAAGGTGTGAAAAATTTTAATTCAGTTAGGAAATTTTGAGAATATGCCTCTTGGACCCTTTTACTACTGTTGCGTTTTGTATCAGAAGTGAACTGGACTACGTTACCAATATCTACTCTCCATGACTTGACCAAGTTACAAAGACCTGCTCTACAGGACAAGACCAAGTTACAGATATCTGTTCTTGAGGATTGCACATGTTACGAGGAACTGCTCTGCAGGGCTGGGCTAAGTTACCAACACCTGCTGTCCAGGATTGCATCAAGTTCCAAAGATCTGCTCTTTTCGCAGAAGACCTACAGCCAAGTTAAGACCTGCTCCCATGAGGACTGGACCAAGTTACCAAGATCTGCTGTCCAGGATTGCATCAAGTTCCAAAGATCTGCTCTACAGGTTTTCGGCAAGTTAAGACCTCCTGTGCAGGACTAGACCAATTTACCAATATCTACTCTCCAGGATTGCACCAAGTTACCAAGATCTGCTCTACAGAAATGCAGCAAGTTAAGATCTGCTCTGCAGGACTGGACCAAGTTACCAATATGCTAGAACTGGGCCAAAGTTACCAATATCTGCTCTCCAGGATTACACCAAGTTACGAAGATCTGCTCTACAGGATTGCAGCAAGTTAAGATCTGCTCTGCAGGACTGGACCAAGTTACCAATATCTGCTCTCCAGGATTGCACAAAGTTACCAATATCTGCTCTCCAGGATTACACCAAGTTACGAAGATCTGCTCTCCAGGATTGCACCAAATTCCAAAGATCTGCTCTACAGGATTGTAGCAAGTTAAGACCTCCTGCTCTGCAGGACTGGACCAAGTTACCAATATCTACTCTTCAGGATTGCACCAAGTTACCAATATCTGCTCTCCAGGATTACACCAAGTTGTTTTTGCACTGACCAGATTACTGCTCTGCAGGATTACAGCAAGTTAAGACGTGCTTTGCAGGACTGGACCAAATTACCAATATCTGCTCTTCAGGATTGCACCAAGTTACGAAGATCTGCTCTACAGGATTGCAGCAAGTTAAGACCTGCTTTGCAGGACTGGACCAAGTTACCAATATCTGCTCTCCAGGATTGCACAAAGTTCCGAAGATCTGCTCTACAGGATTGCAGCAAGTTAAGACCTGTTCTGCAGGACTTGCATCTGCTGTCCAGTTGCACCAATATCTGCCCTGCTCTGCAGGACTCAGGATTGCACCAGTTCCGAAAATCTGTTCTTCAGGATTGCACCAAGTTCCGAAAATCTGTTCTACAGGATTGCAGCAACTTAAGACCTGCTCTGCAGGACTGGACCAAGTTACCAATATATGCTAGAAGTCTGCTCTGCAGGATTGGACCAAGTTACCAATATATGCTAGAAGATCTGCTCTGCAGGACTGGACCAAGTTACCATTCCAGGAAGTATGCTCTGCAGAAGATCTGCTCTTCAGGATTGGACCAAGTTACAATAATTACAATATGCTAGAGATCTGCTCTGCAGGACTGGACCAAGTTACCAATATCTGCTAGAAGATCTGCTCTTCAGGATTGGACCGAGTTACGAAGATCTGCTCTACAGGATTGCAGTAAGTTAAGACCTCCTCTGCTGGACTGCATCAAGTTAACAATATCTGCTCTCCAGGATTGCACCATGTTACGAAGGTTTGCTCTGCAGGACTGAACCAAAATATTAAGAGCTACTCTCCAGGATGGAAAACGTTACCACGATCTGCTCTTCAGGACTGGACCAAGTGTCCAAGAACTGCTCCGTAAGACTGAAATAAGATAAGAGGTTTTGTACAGGCCTGGATCACTACTGAAATTTTTAGCGCTACTTACTGTAAGTCTCAAGTCATATTTTCTTTTCATACTCCTTATAATGAAAAAATTAAGCTACATCAATGAGAAAAACAACTCGTGTGACATTGTGTAGTTGAGGTACTTGGAACTAATTGTCGGTATCTGGTCCGTGACGATAAGGCATGCCTTAGCACCCATCATCGGATTAATATATCACTTCGCGAGGGCGGCGACGGAAGGCAGGCAGGCGGGCAGGCGTGTTTTTAACTTGCTTTCCTGCTAATCAAGGTTCGTACGAGTCGCTGCCTGACCCCTTACATCGCGAGATACCAGAGAGAGAGAGAGAGAGAGAGAGAGAGAGAGAGAGCTAAACTCTCGAAAAATAACGCAAATAGGTCGTTTGTTTTGGAGTTTGGACATTTTTATAACACAAGTTGTTTGCAAGATGAAAAGTTTGTAAATCATTTTTATCGTGAAAGGGAACCTTTAAAATGAATTTCCTGGCCTGGCAGCGTTTAAAAACTTTATTTATTTTTTATCTAGTGCAATAAAGTTTTGAATCTGTTTCAAAGGCACAGGGTGCTAGTGGTGGAGTTACCCGGTTCTGCAGGAAACGTAACAGCTCACCAACCAAATGGCTCATCCGACTTCAGTACAGGATACACCTTTGCCACAGTAGCGGCCGGTGATCCAAATCCTCGGTGAGGCCAGATGCAACTAGTTTAAGTGCCTCCGATAGGAAATGTTTATTTATGATATTAATTATTATTGTTATATTATTAATATCATGATTACTGTATTATTATTATTAGTCTATTATTATTAGCCTACTATTGATGAAAAATAATGTCACTCACCAAATAAGCTGTTATGCTCTGAGTTTCAGTGATTGTTTCAGTGTGATGAAGCAACCCATATTATGTGTTGAAAATCCCCTCCTTTCTGTTCTTTTTATTTTTTTCCCCTTGAACAAGGCCAACAGAGAAGTGAGGCCAACAGAGAAGTGTATTTTGCATCACATTACCACTTAACCATTTATGTTGCCCATACCAGGATGCAATAGAAACTCGCGTTTTAAGATTATCTGTCAGAAAAATTGTCAGCGATGTCGTAGGTATCTCGGTAGTCTCTCTCTTTATTTAAAACTTCCTTTCTCTCAGTATTATTTCTTCTTGGAAAAAAGGACACTTTAACAATGAATTAACTGCACCAGCATTATTTCTCGCATTTGTTTCTGTTTATATTTTCCCGAAACACATAACAACATTGGCCCAGATTCACTACTGTACTACGAATTACAATAGTACAACACCCTTGCTTAAGTCATAAACTAAGACATAAGGGGAGGGAATAGTGTGGGTCTCTGCCTGCCAAAGAGCTGGAATTTGTGTTATTTATGACCTCATTGGAAGACAAGTCACCATTGCTATTCCCGCCCCACTCTACCCTTGAGGCCGGCCCATGGATGTGAGAATGAAACCTGACCAGGCCACGAGGCCAGACGAATAATTCGGCTACAACGTTTTAAGCGCAAGCTCAAACACCGCGAAAATACAGAAATTCAGAAGACAGACCCGGCACGAACGATTCTGGCCTCGGGAACAAATTTTACTGCAAAACAGGTTGCTATACATCACAACCAGACCCGGCACGAGCGATTCTGGCCTCAGGAGTAAATTTTACTGCAAAACAGGTCTATATACATCACAAAGTTTTAAAATGCTTCTACAGCGATATATGCTTCATTCAAATAACTAATACATTATATAAAAACACAAAATTTGATTTCTGTTAAGCCAAGTGACTGAGGCCCGGCCTCACTTGCCTCAACAATTTTACTGCTCTGCCATACCTTTCAGACCACAAGACCGCTCCTGCGCTGCATTAAATCAAGCCTGATGCTGCATATCTATTCCAACGAATTTCAACGATTCATAATTATGCAATAACTATTTGTAAATGCAGTCTCATGATAGATATTATGTAAAAGGTCATAAGAAAATAACTGTTTCATATCTGAAAGGACTATATACGCTGCAAAACCTTCATCTTACAAGCAAACGTTCTGATGGGGGCAGATAAAAAAGTTGAAATTTTTTCATCCACCATGTTAGTAATGTCAAGAGAAGTGCTTATACAAATTTTGCCACTGACCGCAATTACGAGGCCGTCCAGAAAGGATTTTCCCTGGGGCCATTTATGAAAACTCCCAAACATGAAACAGTACATCAAATGTTGTTTTGTCGATATCCCACTCTGGAATTGGACATTTGTCATACCTGGGATCAATTTTTGTGTCGTAGAAGTTTCCGCCTCAGATCGGAACCAGCGTTTGACTGCGTCTGCACCTCTCTCTGTCGATCCCATGATATGAGAAATGTCTCAATTCCGATGGAAAATATGTTGAAAAATAGCTCAACAATTCCTGTGTCCGTTCCAATAAATTTGTCCAATGAAATTGTGTTTTTCTTTTCTGTTTTCGGTCTCTGGCGAACTTATTTTTTACGGCCCTCTAATCATCGCATTCAGACATTATTAACATATGAAAAATTTTTAACCTGCTCCCATCAAACGTTTGCTGTTAGATAATTTAATTTAATATGTTATCATTTTAAATATGTACATTCATCAACGTTTTATCTCACATTTTATATTTTATATTTTAATACAATATGGTTATTGTAACCCATTGCACATCAGTACAATAGTTCACTAGAGGTAACAGTGATCTGAAGATGGTTTACAAAACGTTCATCAAGTAGAATTAAATAAACATATCACATTATTATATAAGATAAGTTTATGACGGACTTAAAGAAAATATTGTTAAATAAACATGTCAAACTAAGTGAGAAGTTTGGAAGAACAAGTACTTTGGAACTGCAAGCAGCCAGGTAGTATAATACATGGGAAGATGAAGATAATGATGAGAAAATATCGTCATGGTTGTGCTGATCTACTTTGAATTACGCTTGAAAGTTTATCGTATTCAGATTTTTAATGGATGATCAGCGAAACTAACGTTTTTCATATTCATAAACCGATGTTAGCGATATGAATAATTCGTCCCTCCTCTGGCAAAGTCGGGGCTAGTTTAGCACGCTCGTAGCGGGACTAGCGAAATGTCTATGAATAGCACCCTAAGAATCTAACTCTGGCTTTAGTCTTGTAAAATGACGAGATTTTGCTGTTCTACACAGGCTGCTGTAATAAACCACAAAGCAGCTGGAAGCTGGATTTCCATACTTCTCCCTGATAAGCAGTGTGTTGTTTTGGGTGTATCGTCGGCAATAAACCTCCAGTTTTACTGCCTTCATTTAAAATATTATCATTATAAAAGTGTTAGCCTTGGAACCGTTTAGAGATTACAATAGCAGACTCTCGTGCAAGACATGAAGAACTGGAACAATTTATATGGAAATGAATGAGTGAATGAATGATCATTAACTAACTAATATTATTTTCAGGTCCGCTGTGCCTCAGTGGAAGCGTGTTCGAGTACAAGTTCAGCTGGAAATTCTGCAGGAAAATGTAAGTCTATTTTCTTTTTATTATAATCATAAATTGCCTACAACTAACACCAAATGTACAATGAATTCACTCTGTTACAAAGACATACTTTATTGTCTTGCTGTACTCTGATATCGGGACTGAGATTCACTTTGCAACTTATATTTAAGTTCTTTGCAACACTTTCAAAGTTGCAATCCTGGTTGTAGAATATTTCAGGGAAGGTTTAGGTGTGAAACTTAGACCTTTCTGTGATAAGTCATCTTCGTCTTCTTTTTAATATCGTGAAGAGGAAGGTCGAACCGTAGCGCAATGTCCATCTGAAAGAACTATTGAGCTGATCTCATGCTAGGCACATTCACAACCCTCACACCGGCTGACTACACTCAGGGTCGTATTCAGGGAAGTCGCTTGAACTTCACTTTCACCCGTTTTTAGTAGGTAGAAAAAGCAGAATTCGTGTTCAGACTCCCAACTTAATTTACACTTTAATCGTAACTTAGCCAGACGCAGAAGATATGAAGAAGATATCAAAATGATGATTAAAGAAACATTCTGATACATGGATGAACAATTTATTTAAACTATTAGGTCATTGGAAGCAAGAAGACCATATTAATAGCTACTTTGCGCTGTAGAAAATAAATATCAGATTTTGATTTACACCACTTTTTGCTGCTGGGTTTGCAATGAATATTAAGATACTTGGATGAATGCGATTCCTAAAAGGGAGGCAGAAAATAGGAGAGATTGGAGAATGCTGAGTTTGCAGTGAAGGGCTTGCGCTTGGGCAGAAAACTTTGAATGAATGAAGAATGAATGAATATGATATGAACTTTCTTGCAGTTTCAAAATTCAGCAATCTTGAAAAAAAAAAATTATAGTTCTGTATATTTATTAAAAACAAAATTCTATCACATTTTCTGTATGTAGGATTTAAGAATGATTGGAATACGAATCATAAAAATCTATTGCTAAATGTGGAAATTAGGTGCGAAATGCTTTTTCGCTGCATTTTCATAGACGTCTTTTTGAATATTTAATTATTGGTAACTATAAATTGTTCTTAATATTTCAATATTGTATCTTAAAATAGAGGTAGTGAATATTTATTTGTGAAATCTCAGACCGCGAGTGACATTTATTTATTTCATGAATAAAATAAAAATATAAATAATATATCCCTAAAACTCCGCTGCAAAATAAATATAATAATTACATAATTAAAATAGGACATTTGATTCAGGGAACATTGTGTTTGATACAAGGATAAATCGTTTAATAGATGAATAACGATATAAAGTTAATTAATTTAAATTGTATTTAAATAATTAATAAGAAGCTATTTTAATCTCACCCGTTTTCAAAAGTTACTGTTAATTAACATTATACCATTATGTCCATCTAGAGAAATACGTTTTCATTATCTGTGAAATAATAATTAATTTAAAATCATTTTAGCTTCTATATTACTTACTTACAAACACAGAAACATTATCTGTAGGCTATCTTTCATTCATTGTTGCCCTCCAAAGCCCGCCATCGAAGTCCCTTTGTTTCTTAATTAATTACACGTCCTTAGATGGCAGATTTTAATTTTAAAACTCATTTATCTCATTAAATATCAGTCCTATCAAAATGTTTCAAGGAATAAAATTTATCGGTCTTTTTCCCTTTTGTTATGTAACATTTAAAAAAATCAATAATAAGCGAGATATTTCGATTTATTTAATTCAGGCCCCCTTATAACACCCTTTTAAATAATGTATTTTGAATGCCATATAGCCTAAAATCTAAACGTTTCAACGAACTTAATTTATATTCCAATATTCATCTAAATTTTTATCGCGTGATGGGTTGTTAAACATACAGACAGACAGACAGACAGACATACAAACAAAAATTTCAAAAAAGCGATTTTCTTTCATTTAAATAACGTTAGATTAATTATTTTAAAATAAATGAAAATTTTCGGCTACAGATTTATTATTAGTATAGATATACCCATTTATTCTTTACTAAATGTTAATAATCGATATTTATGAATATTAAGATTCAGACATTGTGAAGTCGAAATTTAACGATTACAACAATAAAGAAATGGAATTTTCAGTACAATTGAGAAAAGCAAATACAGGTTTTAAAATGTTAATTACATGTTGCGCTTTACTCTTGTTATTATAACAGAAATATGTTTTCATTATCTGCTGAAATCATAATGCGATTTAAGATTTTATTGTTAAATTACAAATAACGTTTTAATACATTAATTAAATGAAAATGGAACGACGTCATATAAAACGAACATGGAATTAGATGAAGATGTCAAGTAGGATTTTATTTATTTAGTACAATGGAGTCAAAACTCGAGTGGGAAACTAGTTGGCGGCACTGACTAAACAAAATAACGACTAGAATTTACTATTACATGATGAGAAGAAAGCACTGTATATAAAGATTAGAAGAAATAAATTACCGGTATTCTAATGCAATAAAATATTGACTTACAAAAATAGAGAACTGTTTTGAAAATGTATTATTGTTCCATCTCAACTTAAAAAAATATTCCGCTAGATGGCAGTAGTGAGTTATGATGAGCTGTTCTGTTGTTATCAGTTACGCCAACTTTACAATCTTCATTCAACTCTATGGAATAGGCTATTACTAGTCAAGAAGGCTTTGTTGATTCAGTTTAATTTTTATTAAAACAGTTGCATTCCACTTCCATTATCAATTTTATATTAAACAATCTCTGATACGTGATTATCCATAATCTTACACAGCAGAAGCTATAACATAACCTAAACAATATAAACATTGTAGAAAAGTTTTAATTAACGATAATGAAATAAACATGGATAATTTTAAAAGGTAGAATATTATTGAAAGTACAATGTAGGCAAATAAAGAAACAAATACTAGGGAGGTGATAAATACAAACAAATACTATGGAGGTGATAAAAATTGTAGGATAAGCTGCCATGATTGGTTGAAATAATGGTCAAAAGCAGTATGACATAATAAAAGTGTAATAGTTACATCAATTCTACGTTTAATACACTTTCTGGTTTCTCAGAAAAATATTTCATTTTGTCGTTATTTGCAATGCTCGGGGGTGAATGTGCCCCTTTAATATACGTACTTCTAATTAAAAACTTTTATTTTTTTTTAACAGTGCTCATTGGCACATGACATGCATCTTCTCTTCCGATCACGTACCTCTTTGAGGCTGCAACAGATTATACTGGAGAGAGTTGCTGTCTCAGGTAACAGAACCAGGGGCTATCAAATCGAGATGATTGCCAGTGTGCATCAACCCCCCCTCCATTCCTCCCCTCCCCCATCCCCTCATCCGCTGCTCAGACCCTCATCTTTGCGGCTCATCAGATGCAAGCCCAAGGGTCACATTTGGAACATCAAAAGTATTTTCGAAATCCTTTTCGTATGTAAATTTTCACCGGAGTGGAGAGAAGTAATGGGATGCGGGTTGCCTATGTGATGCAAAAACTTCCACTAGAAGTACGAGAAGAATCTTTACTAAGATCTGTAAAAGATCCGCATCTTCAAAAAGGTTCATGAACCATCTTCCTTATCACAACTCTTTCTCTCTTTCTCTCTTCTAGTCATTTGCTTCTTTCTCTTACTCAGTCTCCCACCCATCGGAGTTTCTGTTTCTTTCAAAGTAACCGATTCCATCTCAATTCGCGTGAAAGGGATCTTGTCGAAGGTATTCACTCCTGTTCATTTTAGCCCACATATATTAGTTCAGCGAACCGCTCTATCTTCCACTGCCAGTCTGTTGAGGCGTTCTAACAGCTGAGACGAGAAATCTTGCTGTGGGAATCGCATGCCACTCAACTAAATTATTTTTGTTCTGAAATTCTTTCTCTTTACGCTTCTAAAACGATGCTTTGTGTTTGACCGAGATTTTAAGGCAAACAAGAACTTTTATTACAATCCATAACTGACGATTTCGCACCAAGAAGGATCAGTGTTCGATCCTAACCAATGACTCTGAGATGTAATGTTTTCTACAGGACGGACATTTCTCGTGGAAGTAATTTTTCAACTCCCATTACTGGAAGTGCGCTCATAAAACGATATTAGGCTATGTGCCAGAGTTAGATTTTACGGAATATAAGAATATTTTACTGAATTGACAATTTCAGCAGACTATTTCACATAAAAATGGACAGGAACTTAGCTTTATTATATCACCTATCTTTAGATGTTAACTATTACATACATACATACATACATACATACATACATACATACATACAGTCGACCTGGTTGGCGAGTTGGTATAAAGCTGGCCTTCTATACCCAAGGTTGCGGGTTCGATCCCGGGCCAGGTCGATGGCATTTAAGTGTGCTTAAATGGGACAGGCTCATGTCAGTAGATTTACTGGCATGTAAAAAAACTCCTGCGGGACAAAATTCCAGCACATCCGGCGACGCTGATATAACCTCTGCAGTTGCGAGCGTCGTTAAATAAAACATAACATACATACATACATACATACATACATACATACATACATACATACATACATACATACGTACATACATACATACGTACAGTCGACCTGGTTGGCGAGTTGGTATAAAGCTGGCCTTCTATGCCCAAGGTTGCGGGTTCGATCCCGGGCCAGGTCGATGGCATTTAAGTGTGCTTAAATGGGACAGGCTCATGTCAGTAGATTTACTGGCATGTAAAAAAACTCCTGCGGGACAAAATTCCAGCACATCCTGCGACGCTGATATAACCTCTGCAGTTGCGAGCGTCGTTAAATAAAACATAACATAACATACATACATACATACATACATACATACATACATACATACATACATACTAATACATACTTACTTTCCATTTGTAATGGAACATAAATAAGGAATACATACATAAACATACATACATACATACATACATACCATACATACATACATACATACATACATACATACATACATACATACATAGATAATAATAATAATAATAATAATACATACATACATGTAATAATAATAATAATTCAACAACAATAATAATAATAATAATAATAATAATAATAATAATCTGTGGCGCTACAGCCCGTGAAGGGCCTAGACCGACCAGCCGGCTGCTGGCCTCACGCCCAGATGCCGAAGCAGAGGTGGACGATCAGGAGGTATCGTGTGGTTAGCACGATGATCCCCCCAGCCGTTATAGCTGGCATTCGCAACCGGATTTCGCTACCTATCGTAGCTCCCCAAGTGCATCACGATGCTGGATGGGCACCGGTCCCATACACTGGCCGACATTTCATGAGAAAATTTCTTCTCCCACGAGGACTCGAACCAGCGCGCATTCCGTAACGTGAGTCCTAGGCAGGATGCCTTAGACCGCGACGCCACGGCGCGGGACTTAAATATAATAGTGATTAAGAAAAAAGGATGATGATCGTGACAGTATATGTTCTTAAAATATTCCTGAATTATTCATTATAACGGTGAAAAAATTACATCAAATTATGTCTACAAAAGTTTGTGCTCCTGAAGTTTAAATGTGATAAAATTCATAGGGCCGTATTCATAGACATTTTTAGCGCGGGTTTTCGGTGGATGATCAGCGTTTTTCGTATTCATAAACCAGTGTTAGCGATAGGATATGATTTGAATTCTGTACTAGTAACCAGTGGATAGCAGGGGATAGCTTAGTACGCTCGTAGCGCGTGCTGCGAAATGTCTATGAATAGCATCCTTAATGATTTTCCCATGCGTTCATGTACGTCATCTCAAGTTATTAAAAGCAAAATTATACAAGAAATAAAAGATTAAGAACAAAGTTAAGCAGGAAGAATGTAAAATGTTTAAATGTTATGTTTTATTTAACGACGCTCGCAACTGCAGAGGTTATATCAGCGTCGCCGGATGTGCCGGAATTTTGTCCTGCAGGAGTTCTTTTGCATGGCAGTAAATCTACTGACATGAGCCTGTCGCATTTAAGCACACTTAAATGCCATCGACCTGGCCAGGGATCGAACTCACAACCTCGGGCATAGAAGGCCAGCGCTATACCAACTCGCCAACCAGGTCGACGGGGAAGAATGTAGGAAGGAAAGAAGAAGAAGAAGATGGAGAAGAAGGGAAGAAAAATCACAAAAAAAAAAAAGGAACGAGAATCTAACCAGTGGCTAAATTTCAGAAATAGGCCACGACAAGTAGAACAAGTATCAGTATTTATTGACTAGCGTTAATACACATGTTTTAGAATCGCTGCTAGTGGCGCGAGTCATGTTTGAATGAGGCTGGACAGCCTTGAATTAGCAGAGAGTAGTTCAATTTGGTTTGCCCTCGTCCGTCCGTCCGGCCGGCCACTGTCTTACCGACGGCGGTGTGCCGAAACCGATGGATCAATCCCCGAGCGAGATGGAGAGCGATTCCATTTAGATCATTGGCTGAGATGGGTTTGTGACGCAACTAGTGAAATTCGATAGCAAAGAAATGTTTTTCCTTTCTCTGTCTGTTCACTAACTTCGCCCTATCCTCTGTTTGGAGGAAGTGGAGTGGTCACTTCACTTTTCGTTTTGAGTTGCTTTCTGTTTGAGAAACTCATTCGTCAGAATAATGTCCACACTGATTATATTATCTATCTATACTTAACTCTTTTAATTTATTTTTATTTGATATTTTTCATTTATATCTATATCTGTATCTTTTATTTAGGTAGTATCTATTTGTTTGTTTTTTTTTCATTTTTAATTTTTAATTTGTATTTACACTTGTATCTTGCTTTGTATCTGTTTTATCTCTTTTTCATGTTATATGCAATTCTATGTTTTTTTAAACAAATATCTGTACTGTGTATTGTAATTGGGGCTTTGCTCTATTATACACATAAATAAATAAATAAATAAATAAATAAATAAATAAATAAATAAATGAATGAATAAAATTCTCAAATTATGGAACATTTAATTTAAAGTAAAAATTGAATTCTAAAAAATATTATTAGTAACGTTTTTTTTATACTTTTATCAGATATTTAAGTTCGAATAAGTCTTCTTGTGATACCTTGTAATTTTTGTCCAACTGTGAGTTCATTTCCTTATAAAATTTTAGAAATTTAGAGCCTGCATTTTCTGGTAATATGTGGTTGTTGACATACAAATACCCTTAAAAGCTATTTGTAAGTACTGTACAGTATTATACAAAAATTGCTTCATTTTAAAATTCTGTGGAGAATTGAGTATAAAAGTATTAAATCTGTCAATTATTTTTCGTTCAAAGCTGGGTACCTGGTACAATAATTAACATGGAGGCATGAGATAATTACTTTGCCTGCCATTATAATTTCACTTTAAAAATTCCTATGTCCCCATTAATAAAAGAAAAAAATCCTTTATTATATTGAACGAACATTTCAATGGATTAGGCCTACTATACATTCACAGCTTCAGTTCCACTTCTGCCTGGTGCAGGGACTACACATTTATTTTAATCCGTAGCGAAGTAAACTGTTTGGTGAATCCCCTCGCATAGTGTGGGAGGACCTCACTGAATTGGAAACGGCGTGCCAGTCCGGTCCAGAACCAAGGAGTATCACACCTCCCCACCTCAAGCCTGTCCGATATCGTAAAGTAGGTTGTGCCAGTAATGTCTTTGATAAGTCACCCGGACCAACGTGAAAGAAGGAGACTTCTGCAATGGCAGCGGTGCGATTTCCATCCATTAGATCCAGGGGCTCAGCTACAGTGTTTCATTTTCTCATTACAAGACGTAGAGAGAAAGTCTTCTGCATTCCGAAAAAAAAAATTCTTCAGTTTTTTTTATATATAAAAGAACTTTTCAGTACATATTTTTCCGTCAACATTCGGTTTTTCCTTTCTATGTATCTGTTAACGTGTCTAAGCAGAAATCCCTGAATATTCGAATAAAATATTGAACTTCTCCGAACTAATCCATCCGAAAATTACGCACATGAAGTATAATTAATTTTTATTCGGAAACTTATACCTTTACTCTTTTCTTCTACCTTTTCGAAATTCTCAAGATTTTAAAGATGGATATAGATATCCTGTTTACAGATTATTGTAAAATGTTTAATCTTTATAAATGTGGAGCTTGTTTTCAAATGTTGCCGAATCCATAATTTTCGAAAAATTAGTTACAAGTCGCAGTGCATACCTACCATGTTTCGGCATCTGTGTACGAAAGAATTTTTGTCAAATCCTGTGTATAGAGGTCGTCTAAGTTTACATTTTACAGGAAAACATACCATATCCGTCTTATCAAATAATTTTCTGGGGCAATGCGTTTATCAAAGGTATACAGCCTCTCTAAATCATTATAACTCGTCGGCCTTAACTTTTTTATCTTGGCTTAGTGTAATGGCTCTTGCATAATGTTAAGACACTTTATTAAATAACAGAGTAAAAAAAAAAAAAAGAAAAGGAGAAGAAAAAAAACAGATATCACAATAATTGAACTTTAAATTTTCTCTCTAAACAGCAATTTTTATTTTATTTTTTAAAATAAAGAGCATTAGCAAATTGTATGTTTGGGAATTTAGCTGTTATCTTGTTATCTTGGACCGAAGTTGCTACTTGATTATGAGCTACAGTTATACATTTAGGCTCTGTCAAGCATATGTTGTCTGATCTTTTGGTTTTATATTTATGTGAATATAAATTAAATATATTTTGGTTTTTATGTACGAAATTCAATAAGACATTGTTATAAATTTTGATGGAAATCAAATACTTTAAATTCTGAATGTAACAGTTTTTGAAGGATATATAATCAAGAAGTTCATTAAGATATATTTTTATTATTATTTTCTGTATACTAATATTAAATATTGAATACTAATAATAAATAAACTGAAGTATTTACATTAAATATGTATTTTCAGAGCACAACATATTGAGTTAGATACAAAGCCTGTACTATACTTTCCACCTCCTAAAGTTTTCATTTGCGGCTAGTTCGAAAAACTAAAAAGTGTTTTCAGTTATTTGGACTTCGCTTCCGTTGAGAGCACCTGAGCGCATAAATCAACACAGTGCAGAGTCTTGAGGATTCCCTCTTGATTTAACTGGCCAAACAATATTAAGAGAAGAGTTATTGTGTTGATACAGCGTTGGTTCACAAGCACCGTCACATAACTCGTGTGCTTAATGGCGGGTGTCATCCATCTTTCCAAGTCAGCGTTCCGAAACTAAGAATGTTAGCACCTAGCATAACAAATTGTAATGGCACAAGAAACCGAGACCGGGGCGAAATACATAACGGAAAGACTAATTGCTTCCCAGAAAACTTGCATTACTGCCTTCTAGTGCCGTAGAACTAGGTCAAATATTCCATACTGAGAGTAAACGATGCAAGCTGTGAGATATACAGCTGGTATAGGACATATAACTGAATAATGAGTTAATATTTTTCACTTCAGCAAATCTATGCAGAAGGATGATTTAACAAATTCTGTAATGATTTTCCGCTTAAGTTGTAATAAAATCTTACACTGACTACAATAACTCGCAAACAATAAATATAATGATTATAAACTTATATTATGTATTTTATTGACTTACATATATCGAATGGTTATTAGAAAAAACCGGGTGACGGAAAAGAAAAGCGTAAGTTTTATGTGAAATATAGGGTAAACTGTATAGTGATTGACCACTTAAGCTAATGAATAATAAAACAATGAAATAGCGGAAAACAGTGGTAACTTATTGAGAGAATTTTAAAGGCATTGGGTCAAGTGAAGATTCAGAAACAAATCAAAATCAATAAACAAAAGGAAAAATAAAATTTTAATGCAAAGATAAATTAAATAAACACAACAAGTCCACTTTTACAGTTATTGACCGTCTACTGCACAGTTATTGACCACACGCTTATTAGTGATTGACCGTCTACTGCACAGTTATTGAATACTCATTTATTAGTGATTGAACAACACATTTTCACAATTTTCACTTTTTTCTTGTCTGTTTCGTTTCTCTTCTTCTGATCTTTTTCATTAAGAACTATTCGCCACCGGCGTAGCTCTGTCGGCAAAGGTGTTTGCCTGCCGATCCGAAGTTTCGTTCGGGCGCGGGTTCAATTCCCGCTTAGGCTGATTACCTGGTTGGGTTTTTCCGAGGTTTTGCCCAACCGTAAGGCAAATTTCAGGTAATCTATGACGAATCCTCGGCCTCATCTCGCCAAATACCATCTCGCTATCATCAATCCCATCGACGCTAAATAACCTCGTAGTTGATACAGTGTCGTTAAATAACCAAGTTAAAAAAATAAGAAAAGAACTCTTCTCGCTGCCTTTTCTTTCATTTCTTATTCGCTTCCTTTCTTCTCTTGCCTCTTCTTCTATTTTTCTCTTTTTGTGCCTTATCAGAATCAAGTGTGTGTCATTTCTCTGATGTTATTACAAATGGCTTCACCCAGCACTGGACGAGGACCAAAGAACACTTTTCCTTCAACGGGATATTTGTTTCTGGACGCTAAGGTTGCTTTTAGGACACCAAACTTCTTGGCAGCTTCATTTAAATCAAATCCACTGCGGACAGGTTCTGTAGCGTTTCGTAAAGCTTCCCTGTATAATGCACTTTACCTGGCTTAGGCATTATAATATAGTATCAGTCCTGTAAAAATCCCCATCATTTAACCGATAACATATATATAATTGAAGCACATTGGTCATTATTCTAACAAATAATTTATGAACGACCAATCACTGTAGTTTGCGGACATACACTTTATAGTGATTGACCACGGGGCATTTTTATGTCATATAAAAACTTTTACAAAATAATATTCTGTGGACGGAAACCTTATACCTTTTCTCACACTGTGAGTGTAAAAACGAGCACCAGAATTTATGTATCCTTTGCAGAATAAATAAATTATTGCGTGCATTATTCTTAGCAATTTCTCTAGTTACTTACACTTGTTTAGGTTCAGTTGCATTTCCAATCGATTTCAGTCCTCTCAGACAACAGACACTAACTCAGTGGGATGAACAGCGACAACTAACCACAAATAAGGGTTGCTACTAGAGGTATATGCAGCAAAAAGTGAAATCACGATCGTGGTTTATTCACAATATACTTGAAAAAAGGAACCGGTCAATCACTGTATACTGGTCAATAACTACCTAGTTTACCCTACCAGAAAGCTCGTGGTTTTCTGCGCGGTCCGTCTTGTACATTATACGCCCTTGATATCCCACTGCCCACTGCCCCGCATGTGGTAACTATTATCTTATGTCCATTTTTGGCTTCCCCCTTCAAATTTTTCAAAAGTTCCTTCACAGCCATTCCATAAAATAAGGGGATTTTTACCTGAAAAACAAGTTATGTGAAGTCTGCGTATGAATAGTAAAATTGAACCTCGTAAAATAATAATAATAATAATAATAATAATAATAATAATTTTTGATGTTTCAGCACTTTAAAAAATTTGGTTAATGAGGAAATTAAACACAGAATAAATATGGGAAATCTGTTATTATTCGGTTGAGAAGCTGTTATCATCCAGTCTGCTGTCAAAAAATCTGAAAGTTAGAATTTATAAAACAGTTATATTACCGATTGTTCTGTATGGTTGTGAAACTTTGACTCTCACTTTGAGAGAGGAACATAGGTTAAGGGTGTTTGAGAATAAGGTTCTTAGGAAAATATTTGGGGCTAAGCGGGATGAAGTTACAGGAGAATGGGGAAGTTACACAACGCAGAACTGCACGCATTGTATTCTTCACCTGACATAATTAGGAACATTAAATCCAGACGTTTGAGATGGGCAGGGCATGTAGCACGAATGGGTGAATCCAGAAATGCATAATAGAGTGTTAGTTGGGAGGCCGGAGGGAATAAGACCTTTAGGGAGGATAATATTAAAATGGATTTGAGAGAGGTGGGAAATGATGGTAGGGGCTGGATTACTCTTGCTCAGGATAGGGACCGATGACGGGCTTATGTGAGGGCGGCAATGAAACTCCGGGTTCCTTAAAAGCCATAAGTAAGTAAGTATAAATTTAATGTCATATAATCATTTTTTTCTACAATTATCACATTATCTCAACATTGTTGTGTAGTATGTGGTGCACAGAAATCAGCTGACTCCATATTGTTAGCACCTAAAGTTTTTAATGAAAGAGGTCATTTATCATTTAAAAAGAGCTGTAAGTAAATTTTGTTAAAATACAAAGAGGAAAATAAATTCAGAATGAAGCTTTGCCTTTTTGTCCCACCCGTAACATTGCCAGCAACTTAATTTAGTTGTTTTGCTATGTGAATGTATATTTTAAGAATTTTGGAAATATCATTTATCATTTTTTAAACCTGTATTTCTGCATTAATATCGATGTTAAAATTCTGACAATAACAGAAGAACAGAAAATATTTGATTTAACATTTATCACAAAATTGCGTTTCCAATTTTTTGTCCCATCTGTAACAAATCCTAAAAATATTATTTTAAATACATTAATAAAATTTTAAAAGTTTAAACAACATCCATTGAGTTGAGTATTATGCTTTTGCAGAATTCAAACATGAAAGGTTGTATTACGTTATTTAAAGTAATATAGGAATTTGAAGTAAAAAAAAAAACAGTAAGAATGTCCCACTCGTAATTATGGAATGGAAACTCGGAGTGGGAAAAATGGCCAACTGGTTTGGAGCTCATATAGCCTATTCAGTTTTTCTCAGCCCTAAATTCCCTTGCAAAGACGCGTTTTCGCATATCTTTTAAAAGTTTCTCCTTCAGTTACCCCATTCACAATGACAGTGGCTTTTAATTCATTCGTCTCAAAATAACGAAATATATTACGTAAATTACGTAAAATAGTATATTATTTTGTTTTATTCAGGAATTACTTGTTAATAAGTTTATTACGTACAATATATTTAACTTTATTTCAATCGGTAATTATGTATGGAATTATAGGATGGGGTAGCTCATTTAAATCCAATTTTAATCCACCTTATGTATTACAGAAGAAAATAATTAAAATATGTCTTCATAAACCTATTGATTTTCCATCTCAAAATTTGTTTTTAGACTTTAATGTACTTAACGTAAGACAAATTTATTATATTGTATTAATAAAATTCATACATAAAAATCGAAATAATTTTGAATTGTATTCTCATAGTTATGAAACAAAAGGTATGAATTCTTTAAGATTGTTTGAACCAAAATGCAACACTGTTACAGTATTTAGAAGAAGAAGAAAGTTAGCTTCCCTTATGAAAAGGTTGCCAGATTTGACAAAGCGTATTACATGTAATTTGGAAAGGTAAAATGATATGCATTTGAAACGATGAGGGAATCGAATATACAAAATGTCAGAAAAATTTACACCTAAGTAGCGTTTGTGCTCATTTACAGTTAAGAAAGGGGGGGGGAAATATCATCAGATAGGTTAGAATGATTTGAATGCCATATACCGCGAGAAAAATAATAGTACGGATTTACGTATTGGCATTGATATCTAAACCAATCAACAGCCATCGGTTAAGATAACTTGAAATTTCCATTATCACTCCCATACAAATGATTTTTCAATATCTGAACCGATCCTTTGAGGGCACTAATGGCTATTTCCTTCACAATGCTGTGCGTTAGCCCCAGGTTTTTACATTTGTTGGCAAAGAAGGAGGGTATGGCACCTCGTGCTCCCACCATCAGACCTATTACATCAATGTGGGACAGGCTATATTTATCTTTATAGAACGGGATTGTTGGTTCATAGATCCGTTTCTTTTCACTCTCCACCTCATGCGGTTGATCTGCATGTGTCTCAAATCTGATGGTGGGATCGAGAATGTATGCCGAGTTGTTCTTAATGGCAATGATATCAATTCGTCCTCGAACACTTCCTTGTGTGGCTTATAACAAATTTATATTTAAATATCCTAATCTTGTCAATTCTAATAGTTTTATATTAAATTTAAAACGTTATGTATGGATTTTATAAAAATTGAAAAATTGTAAATTTAAGTTTATATACTATAATTGCACAGTAGACATAAGACAAATTGTATTGTATAATTATTAATTTCAATTTAGGAATCCGCCCCTGAGCACGAGTTCTACTCTTTCAGGGGCGAGCTAAAGTTTATCTTTATATTTTATATTACAATTATTAGCAAAATAATAAATAAATAAATAAATAAATAAATAAATAAATAAATAAATAAATATTTCTGTAAAAATAGTGTATTATATAGAGTATTCCACGTTAAGAAGAAAGCATTGGTTTTAAGGGCCTTGCCTAATACATTGTACAAGCTATTTGGTAGGTAGGCGTTTCTATGGCAACTGATCATTTAATGGAATAGCCCCATATGCGCAATATTTTTTTTCTTAATGTGAAATTCTCTATAGTCTACATCGTGTAAATAATCTAAACTGTAAACATTAGTGTAATTTTTAAAGTGGTTCATGTTTTTTTTTTCTGCCTCACTTTACGAAACAATAGTCGCGTGAGTCGTCAGTCAAACACTACGCTTGCTAGGGGCACATCGTCGTCCAGTTAAAAACTCCAGTAGGTAAATCTTATAGCCTCCTGGGACAAAATATGGTCCCTAGTGATCAGTAACGAAATTATGGGATTATACTATCCATCGTCTGTACATTTTATTACAACTTTTTCTCAATCTTCATCTAACAGAACTATTTTCAACTTAGATTTGTCTTCTTTTTACTATATTACAAAATGTGCTGCAATTTCGTTGATTACTTTCTATGGGGAATTAAAATTATATTTGATTACAATCACGATACAGAAAAAAAAAACAGTCTGCCTGCACGTCGTAACCCGGGCAACAGGGAGGGAGTGTACAACTCATGTAGATATGCTGAATAATTTATAGTTTGGTGGTGTTAAATTAATTTTATGGACCTGAATTGAAAACGGAATGGGGCCAAGTTAATGAGATAAATTTATTAAATCTAATTTAAAGTACCTATAATTATGGGTAGCTGTCAATTGGGTTTTGCATTTTGAAATAATCAATGTTCTGGAAAAATTGTGGGCGAAGAGACGTTCTGCATTCCTAATTCTCTTTGTATTATAGGGCGACTAAAAATACGGAAATCGCAAAGAGACATTTGCTTTCAGTGTATGTTTACTTTAGATTGTGAATGTTATCTACCAACTTTGTACCTGAAAAATCAATAGCTGAGAACACAAACTTATGATTTAACATATTTTTAATATGTCTCACATATTAACTTACGTGACATTTTAACATTGTCAGAAAATTCTAAAGTGCCAGTGGTGAGCTGAAGAAATAGCAGGAGGCCCAGTAAATTGGTGGGGGGAAAAAAATAAAAAAAAATTGAAGAGAAAGACGTAGACGTTATAATGAAAATGTGTAGGCCATCGTCTGTATAAATTAAATTGTTTCATTAAAGCAACTGTACGAACGATATCGGAAATCTATAAAACTCCTTAGAGAATTTTAAGAAGTATTTTTATAGGAATAAAACATTTCCTCACTCAAATAAACGCGTAGCTTTAATAAGAATTCTCTCGAAAAGCGACCAAAACCCCAAGAGGTATAACGGTAGGAATACAATATTTCTGTGTCGTAATACGTAATAGCAGTCTTTTGTTATTTTTATACATAAACACCCCATTTCACATGTACGAATTTACTATAATAAGTTATATTTTACAATGCTGTAGATTTAGATACATTTTTTTTCCAGAACCTGATTTTAATTAATCTTGGCAAAAGCTTAATTTCTCACACTAGTTTATTAAAACTTGTCGGACCGTAAAGAAAACAACTATCGCAATGTCCATATTTTTATGTGTTGTACAATATATTATAGTATTGTGAAATTTTAATGTTCCTATCAATTCTTTTCTATTGTTCTATTAAAATTATAGCATATATCCTATTAACCTGTTGTATCCTATTGTGGATTTGAGGGTTAATAATGATGATGATAATAATAATAATAATAATAATAATAATAATAATAATAATAATAATAATAATTTGGAATCAAACATGTTGTCTATGCGGATGACATGAATATGTTAGGAGAAAATTCACAAACTATTGGTGAATACACGATAATTTAACTTGAAGCAAGTAAGGAGATAGGTTTGGAAGTAAATTCCGAGAAAAATGAAGTGAACACAGTACGAAATTAAAACATAAAACTTGGAAATTTATCCTTTCAAAAGATGGAAATATTTAAATACTTCGAAGCAACTGTAACAAATTATAAATGACACTCGACAGGAAACTAATCGGAGAATAAATACGGGAAATGCCTGCTATTATTCGGTTGAGAAGTTTTTTGTCATCGAGTCTGCTTTAAAAAAAATTCAGAGTTTGAATTTACAAAACTATTAAGGGCGTTTGAGAATAAGGTGGTTAGGAAAGTATTTGGGGCTAAGAGGGATGAAGTTACAGGAGAATGGAGAAAGTTACACAACGCAGAATTGCATTTTATTCTTCACTTGACTTAATTAGGAACATTAAATCCAGACGTTTGAGATGTGCAGGGCATGTAGCACGTATGGGCGAATACAGAAATGCATATAGAGTGTTAGTTGGAAGGCCGGAGGAATAAAAAGCCTTTGGGGTGGCCGAGACGTAGATGGGAAGATAATATTAAAATGGATTTGAGGGAGGTGTTATTTATTTTGAAATTAGATTTATTTTAAATGTTATTTTAAGTGATCGTGCTTCATTTAATTTAGGATATTCCCTATTATTATTATTATTATTATTATTATTATTGTTAGTATTAATTAATTGTATTAATTATTGGTATTATTATTAAGTGTATTTTTAATTAACAAGTTTATTATTGTAATTATTGAGTGTAATTAGTTACCACTTCCACCGGGTATATACCCATTGCAGTGTGAATAAATAAATACATACATACATACATACATACATACATGATGGTAGAACTGGATTAATCTTGCTCAGGATAGGGACCGATGGCGGGCTTATGTGAGGGCGGCAGTGAATTTCGTGGTTCTCTAAAAGCCATTTGTAAATAATAATAATAATAATAATAATAATAATCCATGTATTGTGGGTCCCTATCACCACGGCATGGCGCGTCCTCAGGTTGCGGATAGAGGAGACGGCCTCCAGATATGGAGGGTAGCTCCAAAATATTGAATAAGCAGTCTTGGACAGCCGATAAGGTGGTCCTCCAACTTGGGGGTTGAGCGAAGGGCTAACAACCCATCACCTGTTAGACAGCCTGTTACGAATCCATACAATAAGCCTCGGAATGGGACTGATTCTCTGGCACGACCACAGCAAAGGAATAAGGTTAAATACCTTTGGGGAGACTGAGACATAGATGGGAGGATAATGTTAAAATGGATTTGAGGGAGTGGGATATGATGATAGGGACTGGATTAAATATTGCACAGGATAGGGATAGATGGCGGGCTTGTGTGAGGTGGCAATGAACCTGCGGGTTCCTTAAAAGTCATTTGTAAGCAAGTAGTGGTAGTGGTGGTGGTGGTGGTGGTGGTGGTGGTGGTGGTGGTGGTGGTGGTGGTGGTGGTGGTGGTGGTGGTGATGGTGAGGTGATGGTGATGGTGATGGTGATGGTGATGGTGATGGTGATGGTGATGGTGATGGTGATGGTGATGGTGATGGTGATAACATAATACACCAATAACCTTAATATGTAATTTGGATTTATAAACAGATAAATTAAAAATTGTTATTAGAACCTTGATTTCGAAGAGTTCGGTGTTAATACATCTTTTCGTTTCCTGACTTCTTTACACGGTTATGTCACGCCACCGGCGTAGCTCAGTCGATTAAGGCATTTGCTTGCGGATCCGGGGTTGCGCTCGGGCGTGGGTTCGATTCCCGCTTGGATTGATTACCTGGCTTCTTCTTTTCTGAGGTTTTTCTCAACCGTAAGGCGAATGTCAGGTAATCTGTGGCGAATCCTCGTCCTCATTTCGCCAAATACCACCTCGCTATCACCAATCCCATCTACTCTAAATAATCGAGTAGTTGATACAACGTCGTTAAAATACCAACTAAAAATACATCACATTACCCCCCTTGAACTCTAGAACCGACTGCAAGGAAAGTGTTTGGGAATAAAATAGAGGTGTTATTTCTTGTGAACAAAACTGCAGGTCAGAGAAATAAGGTGTCCGATGCTGGCAGAATGCAGGGGTCATACTTCCATGTATCTGCCATACACACGCAGGATCGTGTATGTATAATGAAGAGTCCGTCCTTCCGCTAGGCATGCCGGGAACTGGTCTCACTCCTGAATATGTATCGCGGGGGAGATCGCTTCTAGGGTCCTCTGGGCCTGTTCCGCAGGAACCTCTTCCGTGCACCAAGTGCGGAAGACACGTTCATTAGTTTACCCATGCACTGCTCGTCTAGTGTTCGCTTTATATATCACATAATTGATCATGTAAGCCATTTCAAAATGTATACTAATGACTTCATGTCTTCCGAAATAAGAGTGCAATGATTCGACTTAACATTACTAACGGAAAATAAATACTAAACATTTACTTTAGTACTAATGTCTAGCCTACAATGAAAAGAAAACGCACTCAGAACGTTTCAAAGTGAGCATAGGGTAATATCTGAACTGTTAGTTAAGGGGAGATGGAAAAACTATTTTGTGCGAGATCGTGCGTATTTCCTTGGTTTCCGCACAAAACCAATCCGCGGAAAATGTAAAATTCCACATTCAGTATTCCCAACCTAACACACATAATTTCCCTCTTCTTACCGCTTAAGTGACATAATGATTTTACTGCTTTAGGCTTTTAACATATTATTTTTAGAGACGTTCAATATAGTAATAATTATAAATTGGAATCTTATCACTGCAATTTCACCTAAATTGCACTGTTAATTATTGTTTTTAAACATTTGCAAAAGTTAAGTATACTCTACAGCTCCACTAAAGTTACTGCATTCGTGATGCAAGTAACATTAAGGAAGCCGTTAAAAAATCAACAAGATTCCAGATGCCGATGTTATTACTGTAATATGTTATATAAATAATATTGTTAAAATATTAAAATGAAAAATAAATCATTACATAACCTTACCGTTTGTTTTAAGTTCGCATTTATAGACTGCGGAAAAAAAAGACAGACGTATATCACGGCCTGCTGGAATATAGTAAACACAGAAAACAGTTTAAAGGAACAATGTTGAAGATAGATATTTTTGTTTTGCAAATTTGCCGTCTTTGAACAGAAACCAAGATGGAGATTTTATTGCAACTAATTAGAAATTCGTCTTTCAGGTATGTAATAAACGATCTTCACACAAAATAATGTACGATACACGAGCGGTATGTTTTCTTTCAATTCTCGGAAATTAAAAAAGCTCAACTACGTTTCGCTTTTTCAAACTTTTCCTCGAACGTGAAAACTTCAACATACCGCTCTTGTAACGCATATTACTATTGGGCAACTACTAAATATACATAGGCCAAATAGAAATGATCGGGACGAAGTTGAAATACAAACTGCTGAGCCATTTATACCCGAACCCACACTTTCTGAAGTCGAAATTGCGATAGAAAATCTGAAAAAAAAATTATAAGTCTCCAGCTATCGATCAAATTCCAGCAGAATTAATACAAGAGGGTGGAAGCGCATTATCTAACGAAATTTATAAGCTTGTACTTGCTATTTGGGAAAAGGAAATTGTACCAGAAGAATGGAAGGAATTCATAATCGTACCTATCTTTAAGAAGGGGGACAAGACTAACTGTAGTAACTTTCGAGGAATATCACTTTTGTTGACGTCGTACAAAATTTTGTCCAACATTCTTTCGAGAAGATTAACTCCGTATGTAAATGAAATTATTGGGGATCATCAGTGTGGCTTTAGGCGTATTAGATCAACTATAGATCAGATATTTTGTATTCGACAGATAATGGAGAAAAAATGGGAGTATAAGGGTACACTGCATCAGTTATTCATAGATTTCAAAAACGCATATGACTCGGTTAAGGGAGAAGTTTTATATGATATTCTTATTGAATTTGGTATTCCCAAGAAACTAGTTCGATTAATTAAAATGTGTCTCAGTGAAACGTACAGCAGAGTCCGTATAGGTCAGTTTCTATCAGATGCGTTTCCAATTTACTGCGGGCTAAAGCAAGGAGATGCACTATTACCTTTACTCTTTAACTTTGCTGTAGATTATGCCATTAGGAATGTCCAGGATAACAGAGAGGGTTTGGAACTGAACGTGTTACATCAGCTGCTTGTCTATACGGATGGCGTGAAAATGTTAGGAGAAAATCCACAAACGATTAGGGAAAACACGGGAATTTTACTTGAAGCAAGTAAAGAGATAGGTTTAGAAGTAAATCCCGAAAAGACAAAGTATATGATTATGTATCGTGACGTGAATATTGTACGAAATGGAAATATAAAAATTAGAAATTTATCCTTTGAAGAGGTGGAAAAATTCAAATACCTGGGAGCAACAGTAACAAATATAAATGATACTCGGGAGGAAATTAAACACAGAATAAATATGGGAAATGCGTGTTATTATTCGGTTGAGAAGCTTTTATCATCCAGTCTGCTGTCAAAAAAATCTCGAAGTTAGAATTTATAAAACAGTTATATTACCGGTTGTTCTGTATGGTTGTGAAACTTGGACTCTCACTTTGAGAGAGGAACATAGGTTAAGGGGTTTTTTTTTTTTCAACATGAAATTCATAGGTTAAGGGTGTTTGATAATAAGGTGCTTAGGAAAATATTTGGGGCTAAGAGGGATGAAGTTACAGGAGAATGGAGAAAGTTACACAACACAGAACTGCACGCATTGTATTTTGCACTTGACGTAATTAGGAACATTAAATTCAGACATTTGAGATGGGCAGGGCATGTAGCACGTATGGGCGAATCCAGAAATGCATAGAGTGCGTTAGTTGGGTGGCCGGAGAGAAAAATACTTTTGGGGGGACAGAGACGTAGATGGGAGGATATTATTAAAATGGATTTGAGGGAGGTGGAATATGATGATAGAGACTGGATTAATCTTGCTCAGGATAGTGACCAATGAGGGGCTTATGTGAGGGCGGCAGTGAACCTTAAAAGCCAGTAAATAAGTAAGTTAGTTAAGGGGGGTCTCTTAAGGATTATTACATACCGAAAGGTAGAGATGATGTTTCAAATAGACTACTTGATTATTTATACATATATAACAGTTGCCAAAGTATATGGAAGTTCAGTCAGATATAAACAACTCTGGCGATTCAAGGATGCTTGACGTCCGGGTCTTCGGAGTGATCGACGTCTCGAAACATTCACAACCAGTCTTTACGTCAACGATGCAACGTATAGAACATTGTCATGGGGGTTATCGGCTTTGCGGGCGCTGTTAGTCTTGCTTTCTCGATCGTTGGTCATCTCTACAGGGTGTTCAGTTCAAAGTGTGTCACGGCTCGCTGTATGCCGTCACGTGGCTAGTCGATGAGCCTAGAGAATTCAATCTTCCTACACTTCCGCAGAGGTGTATTACTTATCTGCCAGAGAAGTTGCCTAGCAAGTACGGCGTTCATTCAGAAGAGTACTTACCGATACGTACCGTAAAGTCGTAGTGACAGGAATGTGAACTGTTTCGAAACATGTACTGAGGTGAGTTTTTTCTTACTGTCGGGGAGAGGGTTAAGACGATTACTTACGTATTTGTTGACATTAACGTCGTAGGTTAACATGGACACGGAGCATTTGATTTGTGTTGTGGAATGTTGCCGTACGCAAAATACCCTGCGTACGACTTGGCCGCGCAAAACACAGTTCGAAAGAGGTTATGGTAGCACACAGACCGTACAGGCCGCCATCTGTTGCTACGACGTTCAAGTTATACCGTACACGTTCTCAAGTTCAGATCGAACGCCTTGATTAATGGGCAACTTCTCTGACACAAAAGCTGAAACTCGCTTCAAATCGCTGACTCATCAACAGTGACGTCATGACACACTTTGAAATGAACACCCAGTAGTATGATCTACTTAAAATTAATATTTACAATTGTGTTCTAAGATTTCTGAAAACTTTTATACAACAATATGCTTAAGTAAATACTTAAATGTATATCACACGATACATTTGTTTAAAATTGAACCATCGTAGGCAAGTGTAGCTTGTTTGACTGTTTTCTCGGTAGATGGTGGTAGATGTTTTTCGTATAACTTTAACATTATCAACCTATGGAATGATATACGATTATTTTGTAAATCAGTGCGTATTGAAGACAAAAATGGTAAGTTCATGGTTGTGAAAGGTAATATGTTGATGTACGACGGTTGTTACAGTAGCTTTGAACCACAAAACCCACTGCCTGGCCCAGTGGGAATATAAACCATATCAGAGATCTATGAGGCGTTAGCTGTCACCCTAACCAACAGAGCAAACTGGCCCGAAACCTAACCACACATACGACCATGGCCGTGTACGGATTGCTTGCGTCAGAGCACAGTATGGCCTGTCGAGCAAACTCGTGAAGCCTGTTCACTATTGCAACTGGGAAATTTACTACAGATGTAACACAGATGGCTACAATATATTATATCGCTGAGGTGTCTAGAGGACGCGGAGGAAGATACCTGCAGCAAGAGGTTCAAGTACAGTACTTACTTACTTACTGGCTTTTAAAGAACCCGGAGGTTCATTGCCGCCCTCACATAAGCCCGCCATTGGTCCCTATCCTGAGCAAGATTAATCCATTCTCTATCATCATATCCCACCTCCCTCAAATCCATTTTAATATTATATTCCCACCTACGTCTCGGCCTCCCTAAAGGTCTTTTTCCCTCCGGTCTCCCAACTAACACTCTATATGCATTTCTGGATTCGCCCATACGTGCTATATGCCCTGCCCATCTCAAACGTCTGGATTTAATGTTCCTAATTACGTCAGGTGAAGAATACAATGCGAGCATTTCTGTGTTGTGTAGCTTTCTCCATTCTCCTGTAACTTCATCCCTCTTAGCCCTAAATATTTTCCTAACCACCTTATTCTCAAACACCCTTAATCTCTGTTCCTCTCTCAAAGTGAGAGTCCAAGTTTCACAACCATAAAGAACAACCGGTAATATAACTGTTTTATAAAGTCAAACTTTTAGATTTTTCGACAGCAGCCTAGATGACAAAAGCTTCTCAACCGAATAATAACAGGCATTTCCCATATTCATTCTGTGTTTAATTTCCTCCCGAGTATCATTTATATTTGTTACTGTTGCTCCCAGATATTTGAACTTCTCCACCTCTTCAAAAGATAAATTTCCAATTTTTATATTTCCATTTAGTACAATATTCTTGTCACGAGACATAATCATACACTTTGTCTTTTCGGGATTTACTTCCAAACTTATCTCTTTTTTTGCTTCCAGTAAAATTCCCGTGTTTCCCTAATTGTTTGTGGATTTTCTCCTAACGTACTCACGTCATCCGCATAGACAAGCAGCTGATGTAACCCGTTCAATTCCAAACCCTCTCTGTTATAGTGATGTGACCAGTAAAAATCTGGACCATGTTGATAGGATTTTTTTACGTAAGTTGAACTCATGGAAGAATCGTAGAAACGTCTGCAGTAAAATTGATTCTTTGTGTAACATTCTGGAGATGAAATTATCTGCATAATTATGAGTGTCTGATATTTTCACCTCGAAAATTGAAGAAGATGCTACTGTGGTTATTAAGGTGTTTCTTTAAGTTCTTAGAAAATTAGAAACTATTCCCATACTGGATAGCAGCACCTGCATATGGCAGAGAATCTGAGTCCCAGTATCTCGCGGTATGCGACCCAAATCTATGTGGAACATTCCAAGCATAACACAAAATAATCAAGTGCTAACATTTCGTAATACCAGCCGTACCTCTCTCCCGACAAGTCTGCAAATCCTTTCACATAGAAATATGCTAGCACTGTTAGAAGCTGGCCATATGGTTGACTTTGGATTTCTTACACGTTTTACTCAGACAAAAATTAAATATCCACTCAGAGCTTTGAAATTTGATCGATATATATAATTGAAACTCCTAGCAGAATAGGGTTAAGTAGCCTAATTCCGTGACATATTTAATAAAGTTTATATTTATGACAGAATTGTAATAAAATTTTCAAATAATACCTAAATGACGTTATTTGGACCTTTAGCTACAGTTTGTACAACATTCAGTGCCAACAGTTTCACAAGTTTGGTATATAATATATGATTCTTTATTGTTACACAGGGCTTCTAAATCCGTGACAGGGATCCAAATTCCGTGATAGTGGTTTTCTAATTCCGTGAGTGATATCCTAATTCCGTGATACTAAAATAATCCTCATTAACTGCTCAGAAAACAAACGCGTATTTGGAAAACACATTAAAGTCATGGTATATTGTTTTAATGTGGATTAAGCAAGAAATTGCAACATACAAAAAGGGCGTAAGTGACAGAGTTCATAGAAAATACTTGTGTAACTACTAGAATACATATTACATATTAATATATTATAAACAAAATAAACTGAAAGTTAAATTCAATACAAAATTAAATTTGAATAAATTGAATTATAACAAAATTATTTCTCATTATTTATATTCCTAACAACAGCAGTAATTAAGTCAAATACTGTACATGACCTATTATGTTATTATAATTATAATTGATGTTTTGTATAACTTATTTCTATTATTATTTGGGACTAAGAGGGATGAAGTTACAGAAGAATGAAAAAAGTTACACAACGCAGATCTACACGCATTGTATTCTTCACCTGATATAATTAGGAACATTAAATCCAGACATTTCAGAAGGGCAGGACATGTAGCACATATGTATGAATCCAGAAATGCATATATAGTGTTAGTTGGGAGGCCGGAGGGAAAAAAGCCTTTGCGGAGGCCGAGACGTAGGTGGGAGGATAGTATTAAAATGGATTTGAGGGAGATGGGATATGATGGTAGAGACTGGATTAATCTTGCTCAGGATAGGGATCAATGGCGGACTTATGTGAGGGCGGCAATGAACCTCCGGGTTCTATAAAAGCCATAAGTAAGTAAGAGTAAAAAAAGTAATATTTTTAGAAGCGAAATAACACTGAATATATGATTTGTGTGTGCGAAATAACACCGAAATAAACCAAGTTCTACACAGAAATTTTAGATTTTTATTCGCGGTGAAACAGCATACCTAAGCATTCGTTATACTGGTGTCGATGTTTTACTGCTGCATTTGTTTTTAATTCTGTGTTACTTCGAATGCCCTGTAACATAGCAACGAGTGAAAGAACAGACCGGCGTGAGATCTTCGTTGCAGCTAGCCGGGGAGGATGGATCTGCACAAGAAAACAATGCAAATAAGAGAGACCAGCTCTCCTCGTGCCTGTAGATTCAGGTGATCGGTGTACATGATTTGCAAGGCGATGTATGGTTCGGGAGAGTACATGATGAGTCCCTTGTGATGGCAACGGAGCTGAGCGACCATTATGTCCGGCGCAGCATCCAGCGGCTTGATTTACTGCTCCGGCCTCCCACTTCATGTACCGCCACGCCGCACAGGTTGCGGCAAAACTCTCGTCACCGTGCAGTCGGTCTCTCTATTACTGATATTAGTTCGTTTCGTATCCTAGACACATTCAGAACCTGAAATTTCAATCCTGCTAGCCTTATGTGAACAAGATTTTCACAATTCAAGACGTGTACAGTCAAATTAACGCCAAAACTTGTTCATGTGTCATAATAGTTTGGCAGATTTTCACATTTCATAAAAATCTAATGGCTATTAGTAATAAGTGATAGCTTGTATCTGCGAAAATGGTCATTTAGTTTAACTACACTGTTATTTACATGAACTATATTATCATTATGGTTTGTACTCGTGTAGATGATCTTACAAAGCAAAAAAAAAAAAAAAAATAGACTACATAAAAAGCTATGGCGAAACGTGAAGTCAAGACCACGGGATGCATTATGCAACTACGCTATTTTCTCTCAAGAATTTGGGCGTGACTAGATATTATTTCTTGTTTTTTATTATTATTATTATTATTATTATTATTATTATTATTATTATTATTAATGGTTATAATTAATGATTGATTGATTCTTTTATACATAACACCTACCTGAGAATTCCCGTGAAAGGTTTTCGTGGTCAAAGAATTTTCTTCACTAAATTATTTAAATCCCTTTCTCCAATAGCCAGATGTATTAAAAGTGCCAATTTGCAAGATCTGATTTGATTTTACTTATGCATGATATTCCTTACTTGTTATTTAATATCTTTTATTATTTGTTAGATATTGCCATTTATTTTGTTGCATTTGGTGATGGTTAATGTTGACCATTATATTGATTGTATTTGATCTCACTGCCATTTTCTGTCATTCATTGTCATAATCATTTGTTCTGTTTTGTTTTTTTTTTATTTTGTGCTAAACTGTAATTGGCCTTGTGCTGTTATTTTGCACATTAATATTTGAAATAAATAAATAAATAAATAAATAAATAAATAAATAAATAAATAAAATAAATTATTATTATTTTATTATTATTATTATTGGTTTTGGTGTTTATTAAATAAATAAATAAATAAATAAATTAAATTTATAATTAAATTATTAAATTAAATAATAATTATATCATTACTATTATTTATATTATATTTATTAATTATTAAATTACCAATAATTATTATGTTATAATTATTATTTTATTATTATTTCATTATTATTATTGGTATTGGTATTGTATGGAATGAACTTGGATCCATTTAATGTGTAGTATATCTTTTGAGTTTTTATGTCAGTTTTATTAATTTATGCCATTTGTTAAAATATATGTATCATACTATTCTTGTCAATTGCATATCTTTACAATATTACTTATAGACTGTTATATTGATTGTATTTCATCTCACTGCCATTTTCTATCATTCATTCTCATCATCATTTGTTGATTTGTTTTGTTTCTTGTGCTAAACAGTAATTGGCCTTGTGCTGTTGTTTTGCACGTTAATATCCTAAATAAATAAAAATAAAATAAAATAAATTGGTGTTTATTATAATTATCATTACTCTTATTATTTATATTAATATTATCATTATCATTATTATTATTACTATTATTATTATCATTATCATTATTATTATTACTATTATTATTATCATTATCATTACTATTATTATTTATATATAATTATTAATATTATTATTGGTTTATTATTATTATCAATACTATTATTTATATTATATTTATTATTTATCATTATTATTACTATTACTATTGTTATATTATTATTATAACTATTATCTTTATTATTTATTATTATTATTATTATTATTATTATTATTATTGGTATTGGTGTTTTATTATCATTATTACTATTGTTATTATCATTATTATTACTACTATTATTGTTATAATTATCGTTATTATTATCATTATCATTATTACTATTTTGTTGTTAACTCAGTTATTTTATTTGTACCATAGTTGTTCATTTTATTTGTATCACTGTGCTGGAATTTTGTATTGGCTGTTGTCCAGCAAATAAATATAATTAAATAATTAAATAAAAAATGAATAAATTATTATTTATATTATTATCATTATTATTACTGTTATTATTGTTATAATTATTATCATTATTATTAGTGTTTTATTGTTATTTTGGTATTGCTGTTTATTATAATTATCATTACTCTTATTAATTATATTAATATTATCATCATTATTATTATTACTATTATTATTATCATTATCATTACTATTATTATTTATATTATTATCATTATTATTACTACTATTATTATAATTATTGTTATTATTATTATTATTATTATTATTATTATTATTGTTAATTATCATTACATTATTTAATTTATTATTTATCATTATTATTCATTGTTATTTAATATTTTATTATTATCTTTATTATTACTATTATTATAATAATTATTTTTATTAATATTATTATTATTATTATTATTATTATTATTATTATTATTAATTATTATTGGTATTGGTGTTTTATTATCATTATCATTACTATTATTAATTATATTATTATTATTATTAATATTGGTGTTTTATTATCATTATCATTAATTAAATATATTATTATCATTATTACCATTGTTATTATTATATTAATTATTATCATTATTACTATTTGTTGTTAACTCAATATTTAATTTGTACCATAGTTGTTCATTTTAATGTATTAATTGTATCACTGTTGGAATTTTATTAATGGCTGTTGTCCAGCACATAAATTCAATAAATAATTAAATAAAAAATGAATAAATTATTATTTATATTATTATCATTATTATTATTTATTATTGTTATTTATTATTATTATTATTATTATTGTACAGAATAAAGTTATATTGTTTAAATTTCAAAATGTAATTCCGTGGACTTACCAGTATACTTTCTCGCATATATGTGAATTCTCGAAATTCCCCTTCGGAGTCATGAAACTTGCACCGTCAATGAATTCGTGAAGCCATAACAAAATTTAGTGCTAGTTAAATTTTATTCATTCTTTCGAATCCAGTTAAAGTCTTTTCAGTGAAGAGAAGGCCTTATGGCCTTAATCCTGTCAGATTAAATAAATAAATAAATTTTAAACGGGTTTCAAGCATTAATTTTATTTTGCTGTCCACTTAATTTCTCCTCTTTTTGCAACTTCATGAGTTTCATCGTAGAAAACAATATTAAGTAACAGAATGTGTAATCTTTTTGCTAGAAATATAGAAAAGTTACTTGTGTTGTATTGTGACTAGTGTTGAGTCCAGCCCATGTAGATCTATTAACTTCATTTTTATTCTGTGCACTGTAAAACTTGTAGTTATTTAGTTCTTGCATTCAGGTAGATGTTAATAATAATAATTTATTTTATTTTTTTTTTATTTTTAGAATATTAACGTGCAAAACAACAGCACAAGGCCAATTACAGTTTAGCACAAGATACAAAACAAAACAAAACAAAACAACAAATGATGATGAGAATGAATGATAGAAAATGGCAGTGAGATAAAATACAATCAATATAATAGTCAACATTAATCATTGACCAAATGCAACAAAATAAATAGCACAAATAATTATTAAAATTAGTACAGTGAGATAATTAAAATAATGGCAATTAAATAAAATGAATTACAAATGAATTAAAGAAATCATATAAATGAAGACAGGAATCATATAAGTAGTATTGTAAAGATATGCAAATGACGAGAATAGTATGATACGTATCTAAAGAAATGGCATAAATTAATAAAAAAAACTCATAGACATAAAATAATCATAATAATAATAATAATAATTTATTTAATTTTATTTATTTATTTATTTAGTATTAACGTAAAAACAACAGCACAAGGCCAATAAATAATAATTTTATTTATTTTAATAATAATATTTTATTTATTTTTATATATATTTATTTATTTACTATTGTTTATTGTGCTGTACAACAGCCAGAGGCCAATAACAGTTCAGTACAAATAATAATAATAATAATAATAATAATAATAATAATAATTTTTTATTTTATTTTTATTTATTTATTTATTTATTTAGAATATTAACGTGCAAAAACAACAGCACAAGGCCAATTACAGTAATAATAATAATAATAATAATAATTTATTTTATTTTTATTTATTTATTTATTTAGAATATTAACGTGCAAAAACAACAGCACAAGGCCAATTACAGGCACAAGGCCAATTACAATAATAATAATAATAACAATAATAGTAATAATAATAATATTAATAATAATAATAAGAAGAAGAAGAAGAATAAGAGTTTGGAACCAAATCATTCGTGATATATATAGCATTTTCTGTTCCATACCAAATGTGCTGCAAATAATACAAAAGATCCTTCTTTTTCTGTGAGTTTGGTACCATGTCAAGTTGAAATGTGCGAGATATTCATTGCTACTGTTCTGAAAGGAACTTCATTGATCACACTCTGGTATTCAGTTGTTTCAAGTTTCCTTGGAGACCATAAATCGAATGGATTTATACTCCTCTTTCCGATTATACGCGTATGATGTCACGTGACTTCCATTCCGGACTTGAAGTATAATGTGACATTCCAAAACAATGATGAAAAATGTGTTTGAACTACAAGATTTGTATCCAGTCAAACGATGTTAGCGACCATGGTAACGTTCCCATTATACGGGCATTAATTCTTCCACTACCTACTTCACGTATAAAAAGTTAAAATAGAGGTGGGGGGCAGGGGGAGAATGAAGACAGAGAAAGGAGAGCGAAAGAGAGGACGGAGAAGTTTTCCCAGCAAATTACAAAACTCCATATTTCATCTCCTGCAATGGCAAAACTTTCTTTTTTAGTTATTTTTTGGTACTGTTACATTCTTTATAAGGTCACAAAAGTAACAAATCTTTCTCTATATATAACTTCCATTTCCTTTTCTATTATGGTATAATAAACATTCTCAAATCCCACGCAATTTCACAAGGCAAACTCGGAGGTAAGCTACTGGACATGCGGCATACAACATAGGCTATTGTTCGTAATGTTTTCGTACCATCCTTGGTAAAGCACCGACAATTGAATGCAAGTCACGTCGATAGATCGATTCGTCCACTGACTTCGCATGTGACAAGATATTAGCTGGAGTTCCAATTTTTTTTTTTTTTTTATCTTTTGCTCGGCGGAAAGCTGTTATTAAAGACACCTGTATGCTCTCATCTCTTAGCTACTCCAGAATTTTTTTTTGTTATTTTTACCCCATTTCGGTCTCTTTTCTCTGATCTATAAAAATGACTTAAGTCACGATCTTTCGCTTCTTTATTCTGACAGCTTCCAGCCATTAGAATCTCAGAAAAACTCTATTTCAGAAATTTGTTACGAATATGAAATAACCTTTCGTTTTATGGTGTAAAAGAAAAGGAATTTTCCATAAATCACGTGTGCTATGCATGTAATAAAAATAGCTAGAATCACACTTATTCTTTAAATATTTCTAAAACAAATGTTCTGCGCTCTTCATTAATAAACTTTCTCGTATGTAATCGTGAAAACTTTATAACTAATTCAACAGTTCATAGCATAAATACACGTCAAAAAATTTAGTATTTAGTATTAATATATATTTATTTATTTAACCTAGTAGAGATAAGGCCGTCAGGTCTTCTCTGCCTCTCTACCAGGAGAAATGATTTTCATACTTCATCGGCAAGTCTATCAAAAAGAATTGCGTTACCGTATATGGCAGTAATAGTACATTATGCAACGAGCCTATAATGGTAGTAATTAAGACGCGAGTATGTTTATGAAACGAGCGCAAGCGAGTTTCATAATTTTCATACGAGCGTCTTAATTACCATTAGGCATATAGACAAGTTTCATACGACTTTTTATGCTCGACCATATTTCTAACTTGAAATTATTCATAAGTATTCATGTTATTCTTACCTGACTGGGGACCGGAAGTGACCTTGTGCAATATCTCGTAAATTGTGAGATGTGCGCAGACGCGAAAGTATTGATTTTTTCCGAGGAACAAGTGTCATTGACCTTGATATAATCTAGAGAGTAAAATGAACATTAATCTTGATACAACCTGGAAATTGATTTAGACATTGAAAAACGAGATGACAAATTGAATTTATTTGAATTTTATTTACAATTAACGCTAATTATTATAGTAACAGAACACAACCTTCTGCGACAGTATTGGATTTCCAGCCTCCGAGACGTTTCGCTAGTTGTCTTTCGATTGCATATCCGAGAATAATCGATACTTGCGCTTTCATATTGCTACAATGGTGCTTTCTGATTGGTGGAAAACCTGAACTTTAATGAATAGGTGTACTTTAATGAGGTCCATTAAAGGGCTGCTACCAGGTGTATAATTACTACATTTCGGCATGGTCGAGCATAAAAAATTGTTAATAGTCTCGCTATGGATATAAAAATTGAAACTCAAAACATAAGATTATTTAGGCCCAAATTAAAGAAGTACCTAATTTCTCACGCCTTCTATTCTGTAGGTGAATTCTTGACATTCAGTAACGCTTCATGAAATCGATACTAAAACTTTGTGTTGTACTAGTAGACTATATTGTAAACATCTTCTGTATACATTTCAACTAGACTGTGGCTATAAATTCTAGCTGTGAAGCAATGTACGAATGTCATGGAATGTTAATAAAAAACAATAGTCGGTCACTTCAATAGACTATGTCATCATATAAATGTTTATATCCTTAGAAAACTTTCTGAAAATCCTTCAATTTTTTCTTATTCATTGGGACCTTTCCACTGGGATAAACCTTCTGCAATGACAGTGCAGGAACATAAGTAGGCGGCAAGAATGTCGGCGAAATAGTGGTTTAAACCTTTCCCATTTCTTTCTAAAAAATCAGGTTGTGTTCGCGATTCCCATTTTGATGCTATCGTGTAAGAATAAGTCAAGGGGGAACACAGAACCGCATCCCGTTCCTCGGTACGGCCATTATTTCCGGAATTACAGACCGAAATACTTTGGGTAACGAAAAAATGAGTCAAAAAAAAAAGTGAGACGGATTTGCTCGATTTTCGTGGTGATTATCAGGGACCATGCGGGGATGCTACAGTTAAAAGGGCGGGCCTCTGAGTCGCTTCGTTCTCCGTGTATAGAGAAAAGTCTGTTTTGGAAGCCCGAAATGACCGATTTTTGAAACTTTGCGGGCCCCTCCCGTCCAAACTCAAGAGTATAGAGAGTTGCCTTTTACACCAATTGTTTTCACGTAAATCGATGAACATGAATCCATTTTACTAAATAAAGTGCGAAATCTTACTTTCACATTTTCATCTTCTTATTCCATGTCCATTGTATCTAAAGAAAATGACGCTCCTTCATAAAAATTGTTCATGTAATTAATGTATTAATCAGGTTATTTGTAATTATACCATAAAATGTTTAAATTAAATTATGATTTCAGTAGATAATGAAAACGTATTTCTGTTATAATAACAAGAGAAAAGCGCAGTATATGTAATTAACATTTTTAAACCTGTATTTCGCTTTTCTCGTGACGAGAATATTGTACGAAATGGAAATATAAAAATTGGAAATTTATCTTTTGAAGAGGTGGAGAAGTTCAAATATTGTGGAGCAACAGTAACAAATATAAATGATACTCGGGAGGAAATTAAACTCAGAATAAATATGGGAAATGCCTGTTATTATTCGGTTGAGAAGCTTTTATCATCCAGTCTGCTGTCAAAAAATCTAAAAGTTAGAATTTATAAAAAAATTATATTACCGGTTGTTCTTTATGGTTGTGAAACTTGGACTCTCACTTTGAGAGAGGAAGATAGGTTAAGGGTGTTTGAGAATAAGGTGCTTAGGAAAATATTTAGGGCTAAGTGGGATGAAGTTACAGGAGAATGGAGAAAGTTGCACAACACAGAACTGTACGCATTGCATTCTTCACCTGTTAGGAACATTAAATGCAGACGTTTGAGATGGGCAGGGCATGTAGCACGTATGGGCGAATCCAGAAATGCATATAGAGTGTTAGTTGGGAGACCGGAGGGAAAAAGACCTTTAGGGAGGCCGAGACGTAGATGGGAAGATAATATTAAAATGGATTTGAGGGAGGTGGGATATGATGATAGAGAATGGATTAATCTAGCTCAGGATAGGGACCGGTGGCGGGCTTATGTGAGGGCGGCAATGAACCTCCGGGTTCCTTAAAAGCCAGCAAGTAAGTAAATATTTCGCTTTTCTCAATTGGCAATACTGAATAACAATCGATTTCTTTATTGCAGTAATCGTTATTAATCTATTTCGACTTCAAAATGTCTTAGGTTAGATATTCATAAATGTACACTTATTAACAATTGTTAGCATATTTTAGGGATATATTATTTTTTTTTATTCAAAATAGTCCTAATAAATGTCACTTAGAGATTAGATTTCCCAAATTCCACTGGCTTCGCTCATTTATTAAAATCTCATACCTTGTGATATTACTTTTTGATTGCTGTAACTCAGTTAGCCTAATAAACCAGGTGACCCGGGTTCGATTCCCGGTCGAGCATTACCTGATTTCTTTTTCAAATCAAGTCCAATATGAGCAAATGCTGGGTAACTTTCGGTGTTGGATCGGACTCATTTCACCAGCATTATCACCTTCATCTCATGCAGACGCTAAATAACCTAAGATGTTGATAAATAAAATTCGATTAAATAACCTACTAAAAAAACTCACATCATCAGTGAATGATCAGAATGAACAGTCGGTTTTCGAGTCATCATTATTTACGTTAAATATCTCCACATTAAATACAGTTAAAGGGAAATGTGTAACTTTTATCCTGAACAGTGGCAAGTGGAAAACTGGTTTGTCAGTCCAATCCTGGACGATTCGTTGGGAATCTTATTACGTTTGTACATTGGATAATGGAAAAATAAATTGTGCAATTCAAGATCACACTTGCAATGTCATCTCAGAGTTCTGAATAACAACAGTGACAGGTGATGACGGAATAGCTTTAGTAGCGTGACCTGGAACGTACTGTATTTCGTGAGCTGGTATGTAGTACCCTACGTTACCAAAGCAACTACTTCTTTGCCTTGTTTAAAAGTATAGATATTTAAAGATGTTTAATTTATCTCGAATTTTTTGTAAGATTTATTTGTAGCTGTATGAAATGTAGGTAATAATATCTGAATTTTAATTTGAGAAAATGTCGAATTATTGTGCTGGTGCAAAAGTACATAGCGTTTTTTTTTTCGCTGTGGTGAATTTTTTTAAAAGAAGACAGAAATTAATCAGCAATGCCTTATATTCTCCTACATTATCTATGGTTCTCTTTCAACGCTAAGGTAGTTTTTCGTTTCTGCGTCTGAAGAAATATGCTGGTCTGGAGTTAAACAAGTCGTCATGTCAAGTTTGTAAAGCATCTCCATTATCTTGAAGATTGTTGGATAGAGAACGGAAAAGGCGGAAATTTGAGGGCGCAAGATCGGGAGAGTATGGAGGAAGTGGAATCACTTCCCAACCAAGTTCCTTGGATAGCTGCTTTCGTCATGTTAGCGGAGTACAGGCATGCATTATCGTGTTGCAGCAGCACTTGATGCAGTCCTCCCGGTCGTTTTTCTTCAATTGCGGCCGCAAAGCGTGTGAGTTGTTGGCAGTAAATATCGGTAGTTATGGAAACTTTCCTAGGAAGCAATTCGTAGTACACGACGTATTCTTTATCCCACTAGATGAAAAACACCATATTCTATGGATAGACATTGACTTTTATACGGGGTGTTGTGTGTTAAAACGACTGAACTATTTTTTTGCAGTGCTTTCTGCGATGGCAATCTCTTCACACACGGTACAACCGCTGTCTTTGCTCCTCTAATAAACTCAAACAGAAGAGTATGTCGGAAATGTTGGTTTACGTGCAGTTTACCTAGCCTTATTTCAGTCTATAACCTAGTTTGGAATATTAGGATGGGGTAGTATTTATAAAAACAACCTTAATCCACTAAATATATTACAGGAAGGAATAATTATATTATGTATAAAAAAACTTTTGGTTATTCTACCGGTTTTTTTTAAGTCTTGAAAATACATCAAATTTATAGCAATGTATCATTAAATTTTATACGTAAAAATCACACATATTTCTGATCATATAGTCACAAATACAAAACCAAAGGCATGGATACAATATGTTTGTTTGAATGAGCACTGCTTTCAACCATACTACTGGTAGGATGGAAGAGAAGGCCTTATGGCCTTAATCCTGCCAGATGAAATGGATGAATAAATAAATAAATAGATAAATAAATAAATAAATAAATAAAATCAGCCCCAGAATTTATAACAAATTAATAAAGAAATACCCACATCTATTTAACTCCAACAGTTTCAAATTTAAAAATGTATGTAAGCAAATTTGTTATGAGTAGGCCTAACTATTAATTTTTTAGATGTTATTTTATTGTAATTTATGCGTGTAACTTTATTATGTATCTCCCATTAGCGCGATATCACTCTCTTTTAGGGGAGTACTAGAATTTATATTGACAATTTTATATCTCCAAAAGTTATGTTTGCCACTTGGTCCTTTATACAGGATGGAAGTGAAATAGCCCTCCAGATTTTCAAAGCGAATAGCTCATGTTATATGTAACAGAAAAAGTGTAATACCATTTTGGTGGTAACTCTATAGTTTTCTTATTAAAAATATTTTTTCCCAAATGTTTAACACCCTCTTATTCGGTAACTGTTGGCGAGTAGGATCGTGATCTTTGTCCATATCGATAGAAAATCTAATAAAGAATAATTGTCCTTCTGGTATATGTCAATAGTGTGGGCGGTTTTCGTGTAAATTTAATTTAAAAGCTACTCATTTGAAGCCACTGAATGGTGCGATCAAGTTGCAACTTTGTAGCCAGAAAGGGAGATGGGGGTAGTTCACTAAGGCTGACTGACCTGAGTTCGTTGACCTCTTACATCTGTATTACGAGAAGAAAGAAAACTATGTTAGCGGTATTGCCAGACGGCTGAAACTTTCAACTAAATTTTTTATTGATTAAAGTTCTCGTTAACACTTTGTTAAAAACATAAAATTTACTCTGTCACACGTTAAAAGTGTTAAAATTGTTAAAAAGGTATTTACCTTCGACAGACGGCCCGTTTCGACGCTATGTGTCGTCGTCTTCAGTGTCTCTTGAACCACTGGTGATTTTGGCTCTGCGATGTGCAGTTGTCGATGGTAGGGGTGGGGGTGTGTTGCTCCTATGGTGGAGGTTGGCTGTCTGTATGCTATGACGTACTCTGACGTCAAACAATGTGTGCATATTGAACTGTAGTTGCGTGTTAAGTATATATTGTGGGTGTGCTATTGTATTCTTATATATTTCGTACTGTTCTAGGATGTTTAACTGTGAACTTTTTGGTGTGATGTGTAAAATTTCCATATCTGTTTCTATATTATTGTAGTCATTATTGTCGATTTTTTAATTAAATGTGCATTTAATCACAAAACGTAATATAGGTTTTCTATTCATTTATTATTCAAAATGTTCAGAATTCCGACAGTTGTTCAAAAAATTCAAAATTGTTCAAAATATTCAACATTTCGAAAATTGTTCAAAATATTCATAATTTCGAAAATTGCTCAAAATGTTCAGAATTTGGAAAATTCACCCTATCGTCCATTTCAATTTGCAGGATTATTTCACTTGCACACTGTATATTTAAACGTTTCAATTGTTTGGGAAATTTTAAGTGTCGCGATATCTGAAAAATCCATATATCGACAACTTAGTATTATAAATGTGCCATTTTCATAGTAGGGGAGAGTTGGGTAGTATCGGACATCGGGTAATATCGGACAGTGAGTTTCTTTCATCTACCCCAGATGATAGTACCTGAATGACATGGTTATGTTTCTGTGATGTCGCATACAGAAACGTAATAATGTTATTCAGGTAGATGAAAGAAACACACTGCACTGTCCGATATTACCCGATGTTCGATACTACCCAACTCTACCCTAAAGATTACAATAATTCTGTTCATTTTGTGTATGCTGTCCTTAAACGAAAAAAGTAGTTCCCTCGCTAGGAACACAGCCTCCGATATTACCTGATGTCCGATACTACCCAACTCTCTCCTAAAGATTACAATAATTCTGTTCATTTGTGTATGCTGTCCTTAAACGAAAAATGTAGTTCCCTCGCTAGGAAGACGGCCTCCGATATTACCTGATGTCCGATACTACCCAACTCTCTCCTAAAGATTACAATAATTCTGTTCATTTTGTGTATGCTGTCCTTAAACGAAAAAAGTAGTTCCCTCGCTAGGAAGACGGCCTCCAATATTACCTGATGTCCGATACTACCCAACTCTCTCCTAAAGATTACAATAATTCTGTTCATTTTGTGTATGCTGTCCTTAAACGAAGAAAGTAGTTCCGTCGCTAGGAACACGGCCTCTTTAAGTAACAGGCTAGTTGAGAGCGGTATTCGAACGTTGAGGCACGCCCTGTGGGATGCAAACTGTTGCAGCCACTGCTTGGCTTCCCAGCTTCATTTCCCGTCGCACGATTCAGGCCCCATCAGAACCGTCCCATCCATCAAGAGGAGCCGGCGGTAGAATGGGTTCGGGCCGCAGAGAAGGATGGCAAGGAAAGGGAATTGCAGGATAAGAAAGACAGACAGGTAACGGAAGAAGGATGAGGCAGGGCGATAGGGCAGAATCAGCGGAAATGAGAAATATTGACTCAGAAAGAAAATATAAAGCCTGGAATAAGAATAGAATGAAGTTGTGAAGTGAGAACTGGAGAAATAACGCGACGACAGTCATTCTTTATGTGTTGTGTGGTGGCATCAACATAAATAATCAGTGTCAGGCAAAAGACACAGATGTTCATATTACAACTGTTTGGCATTTCGTTCGTTTAACAAAATATGTTTGTTCTAGCCTCTTCTAGCATCCCTTAAATTTTTGTGCATAGACTTTTGGAACATTCTGTATATCATGTGGTGGGCATCAACATATTATACTGTAATCGGTGTCAGAAAAATGATACAGATTTTGACGTTAAAAGTTTTAGGCATTTTGTAAATATGGTCTTATGTATCGCGATAACAATTTTAAGGGGAGAGGATGGTATTTTTTGGTGAAAAATGAGTAAATTAAAAAAAAATCTTTAAAATACTCTCTGATATGTGTGGAATGCATAGAATAACATTTTGTGGGTATTTGTGCCCTTATCGGATGTTAAGTCGCCATTTTTAAACTTCCTGCGTTATGGACTTTTAAATCACTCTCCCACTTTTATTGTTGTTTCCTGTAAATTAAATTTTCAATTTTTTCTTTAAAATAACCTTTGATATGTGTGGAATGGATTGCATAACATTTTGTGGGTATTTGTGCCATTACCGGATGTTGAGACGTCATTTTTAAACTTCCTGCGCTACGGATTTTTAAATCACACGCTCGATTTTATCGGTTTCCTTTAACTTCATTTTTTTCGCTACATTGCCAAACAAAAATGGATATAATTTCTGAACTATTAAAGATACATACATGAAATTTAGAACACATATTCTTTAGACTGTTAGGATACTTTTCCCTGTAACAGAATTTTGTTAATTGATTTCATTTTAAAAATATGTCCGTTTGTTTGCAAGAAAGGAAATCAGAAAATTGTTATTAAATTTAAATTGCTTATTTTACAAACGTAGGGACTAATATCAAAATTCTGTTACAGACAGTTTGTAGAACATGCTTTTGCAAATATATTGCAAAAACTGTTTGAATCTATCTTTAAAAACGGTTTAGATATATCGGTTTTAGTACAATTCCTGCATTGGGTACATTTTTTTCAAATTTGGGCCCCCAAATATTTTTTTTTTCAAAATATTTTTATTTGGTTGAGTTGCCACAGCTATGAGCTCTCTACGTACAAAAAATTAATTTTTTACACCAAATAGGAAAAAAGTTTTAAAAAATTCCATCCTCTCCCCTTAAATATTAAATAGCATTCGGGAGGAAGAATAAAGTTATTGTATGAAGCCGGAACTGCAGAAATAATACCATGCATACATACTGTGGCATCAGACATTTTAGGTATTTCGCAGAAATTCCGTTGCTTATCATATTAGTGTAGGTACTTGTATGTCACAATATAAAAACCAATACTTTTAACAACTCTAAAACACCGTGAATTATATAAAACTGCACATCAATAAAATTATTTAGTTTCGTCAAAATGGAAGCAAACTTTCGCTTTCAGCTGTACACAAAAATAATTTCTTTAATCGAAGAGACAGACATACAAACAATTTATAGAGGTAGAGACAGACAAGGATAGAAAGACCTTAAGGCAGATATAGCTTACACTGAGTGAACCGTAACTAATGTAATTAATTTCAGGGGGATATTCTTTGAGATATTTGAAACAAAAAGTTGAATACAGTTTTGCTCGTTTTTGCTCCTTTCCGAGATAAAAATTATTTTATATGAAACATTTCATAGAATGTTTTGGGAAAGTCATTGGCAGCTGAGAGTCCCGCGCCGTGGCGTCGTGGCATAAGGCATCCTGCCTAGGACTCGCGTTACAGAATGCGCGCTGGTTCGAGTCCTCATGGGGGAAGAAATTTTCTCATGAAATTTCGGCCAGTGTATGGGGCCGGTGCCCACCCAGCATCGTGATGCACTTGGGGAGCTACGATAGGTAGCGAAATCTGGTTGCGAAAGTCAGCTATAGCGGCTGGGGGGATCATCGTGCTAACCACAAGATACCTCCATTCTGGTTGGATGATTGTCCACCTCTGCTTCGGCATGTGGGCGTGAGGCCAGCTGCCGGCTGGTCGGTCTAGGCCCTCCACGGGCTGTAGCGCCACGTATTATTATTATTATTATTATTATTATTATTATTATTATTATTATTATTATTATTATTATTATTATTGGCAGCTGATAAATATAGAGACGGACAAAAAGATTTGAGATAGAAATGGGCATACTGAGAGATTAATATTTAATATTAATTGTTATCATAACATGTATTCTGCAGGACCAAAAAATAATAATCTTTACTTAGATACTGAGAAATGCATAAGGAGATACGAGGGAGAGTCAAAAAGTAACCTTAATATTGGTTTTATTAATTGAATATGTACAATAAGACTACAAACACTTCATCACGTTTCAACATAGTCCCCACTACGTCCAATGCAAGTGTTCCTGTTGTATGTTGAAAAGTGATGAATTGTTTGTAGTCTTATTGTACATATTCAGTTAATAAAACAATTATTAAGGTTACATTTTGACTCTTCCTCGTATAATGAGAAATATAGAGAAAAGACGAGACATAATGAGAAATAGACAGCAAAAAAGGGACATATTGACAAATATAGAGACATATAAAAGATAGGTACTTAGAAATAAACCACTAGAGACAGAATTAGATGTATTTAGAAATATAGAAACAGAATTATACTTATTTAGAAGTATGGAGACAGAATTATGTATGCTTAGAAATATTTATTTATTTATTTATTTATTTATTTATTTTGGAATATGTATGATAAAAACTTTCTTGTGTTAAATTTTAACGTACCTTGTTAACATGTTTCGACTATTTTCGGTCGTCTTCAGAACTGGTCGTTGTTGGTCTTGGCGCCTCTTGTTTCCTGTGTGGGTGCGTTCGTAGTGTAGAGTCAAAGAGTGTATGTTTTGAAATTGAGTTGTGTGTTGAGAATATCGTTGGGATGTGTTTTCGTGTGTCTGTATATTTCATATTGTTCTAGTGTGTTGAGTTTCAGGCTTTTTGGTTGGATGTGCAGTATTTCCATGTCTGTGTTGATGTCTCTGTAGGTGTGTTTGGCATTTGTGATGTGTTCTGCACCTAACATCAACACAGACATGAAAATACTGCACATCCAACCAAAAAGCCAGAAACTCAACACACTAGAACAATATGAAATATACAGACACACGAAAACACACCCCCAACGATATTCTCAACACACAACTCAATTTCAAAACACATACACTCTTTGACTCTACACTACGAACGCACTCACACAGGACACAAGAGGCGCCAAGACCAACAACGACCAGTTCTGAAGATGACCGAAATAGGTCGAAACATGTTAACAAGGTACGTTAAAATTTAACACAAGAAAGTTCTTACCATACATATTCCGAAGTGATACTATGTTAAAAGTTGTGTAATCAAGTTGTATTTATTTATTTATTTATTTATTTATTTATTTATTTATTTCGTCGATCTTTGTTCACGTCATGGCGGATTAGACGTGTTGCAGTTCTTAATCCGACATCACTGCTTAGAAATATAGAGACAGAACTGTACATACTTAAAAATATAGAGTCAGAATTATACTTAATTATAGAAATACAGAGACAGAGTAATATAGATTCAGAATTATACATACTTAGAAATATAGAGACAGAATTAAACATTCTTAGAACTATAGAGACAGAGTTATACATACCGATAAATAGAAATATAGGGGAGAGTTGGGTAGTATCGGACATCGGGTAATATCGGACAGTGCGTTTCTTTCATCTACCACTATATGGTAGTACCTGAATGACATGGTTACGTTTCTCTATACGACATCACAGAAACGTAACCATGTCAATCAGGTACTATCATCGTGTGGTAGATGAAAGAAACTCACTGTCCGATATTACCCGATGTCCGATACTACCCGACTCTCCCTAGAGATAGAATAATATAGTGCCAGAATTATACATACTTAGAAATATAGAGATAGAGAAAGGTAGAAGAAAAGATATAGGAAAATGATATCGAAAGAAGTACAGTGAGACTGAGTTAGTTATATATAAAGAAGGACCAATAGGTAAAGAGACAGACAAAACATAATCACAAAAAACATAAGAATACAACACAAACACAAGAACACAAAAAATACATCACACTAACATACGAAAAAAAACAAAAAATTGCAACCTCATTCAAAATTGCAACCGCATCAAATTCAAAACATTAAATTACAAACAAACAAATACATACATACAACAAATAACAACTTCTACTACAAAGACATCTCAACACACAAAGAAATATAACAAATGTAATAATTTTCAATTAGTTTTACCACAGTAATTAAAATTAAAGTAATTGTTAGATATATTTTGTGTAAAATCAAATGTAACCCAAACCCTTTAACCAGTATACTTCTGACATAGGACAGACAGGCAGATCGTTTCAAACATGTTACAAAGAACACATCACAGCCCTAACAGAATTACAAAACTCCTCCACATATGCAGAACACATCACAAATGCTAACCACACTGACAGAGACATCAATACAGACATGGAAATCCTACACATCCAACCAAAAAGCCAGAAACTAAACACACTAGAACAATATGAAATATACAAACACACGAAAACACACCCCAACGAAATTCTCAACACACAACTCAACTTCAAAATACACACACTCTTTGACTCTACACTATACCACACGAACGCATCCTCACAGGAAACAGAAGAAGAGGCGCCAAGACCAACAACGACCAGTTCTGAAGATGACCCATAAATAGATAGAAACATGTAAACGAGGTATGTTGAAATTTAACACAGGAAAGTCTTACCATACATATTCCGAAGTGATACAGTGTTAAAAGTTGTGTAATCAAGATGTATAAAAATAGGTATATTTGATAGAGAGACGAGAATCGAAATAAATGCAAGGGGGAAAGGAGTCAAGTAGAGACACACATAGAAAAGGTATAGAGATATAAAATATACATATCTGTCATCATAGTTAGAAAGATATTTATTTATTTATTTAAATTCAAATATACAGAATAAAGAAATATAATTACAAAACAAACAAAGAGAAATACAAATAAAATAATACAAGCAATATAAAAAGAAGATACAGTAGTATTAACAAAATTTGAGACCGAATGAGCAGCGGTCGCATTTCAGATATAATATTAAAATAAAAAATAATAATAATATAAATAAATAAGTAAAATAAAATAGTAACTAAAATATAATTACAGCGGCAATAGAATTATATAATATTAACACTAGAGAAGAATAATATCCTGCGAACACGTGAAAAGTAGGACTAATATATATTTCAAAAACGAATTATAGAATACAAATATAATATAGGTTGATTAATTCATACACATAGGCTATAAATTTATTTAATCAAATTGAAGATATTAACACGTTTCTAATTTTCTTGTTATATGTTAGTGGGTTACATGTTAGAAGTTCTGGGTGTAATTTAGTTAAAGCATTGTACAACCGAGGGCCAAAATTTATGCTATGCTTTAGACCAGCAGATGTGAGACATTTAGGTTCTACTAATGTTGAATTAATATTTCGTCTTGTGTCATAATTGTGTGTCTGTAATACAAACACTACGATTTTTATGATAAAATTTTAACAGCGTATAGGCCTACTGTATATAATTATGAGGGAAAGATATATATAAACATAAAATCTGTGATGAGAGTCATACCGAAAGATTGAGACATCCATAGTAATAGACATCTGTGTGGTATATAGAGGCAGATAGAGATGGAGAGTGTCGTGTGGTTGACGTACTGCGTGCGGTATCTGATGCGTTATACGTCACCGTCAGCTCCCACGACGCCCTGAGTGTCTCTGTTGAGCAATACAATTTTGCGCGCGAACTCGCGTCGTCTGGTGACGATCCATCCTGTCTTGATTCCGCTCTAAAGCGGGCTGATTACATCTGGCAACCACGTACGGGTATACGACCGGGCGGCCTGCGAGTGAGTGATGGCTAGCGCAGTCTTCAGATGAGATTCCACACAAATGTGCGACTATGAAGCTGGTTTACAGCTGCTGTCAGACGAACGGGCCGCCGCCACGCAAGCCTTCTGAATCATGGACTTCTTCCACGGCCAGCTTCCGAACAGGAAATAAGCGTTATCTGATGCTTATTCATGTTCGTAAGGTTCCCATAAAACTTTATACACCCAGAAGTCGATCAAATCTATATTTTCAGATGCGTGTTTCGTAATTCACTGAAGAAATGGGAAAATCTAGTACTGATATTTCATTCAGGCATTCATCTTTTACAGAACTCACTGCTAATTTACAGAGTTATTTCGTGCTGTATGTTCCATTTAGAAAATTCATGTCTGTAGTCCGTAACTTTTAATAAGCCTTCATTGTCAAGCTTAAAATGTAATGCTTTTATGAAAATTGCCAAGGAACATAACTCAAAGAACACTGAGGTATCTTATTCACTTGTTAACAGTGGTGTACTTCTAATTTAAAAAGTTCCTTGGCTCTAAGATTTTGGTAGTAGGACATTTGGTACAAACAGAAAAATCCAGTGACATTTGGTACAATCCATATGGTTATTTATGTTCGTAGAGCTCCTCATAAAACTTTATATATTCAGAAATATATCAAGTCCATATTTTCAGAGGCGTGGTGAATAATTCCCTGAAGAAGTGGGGAAAATATCGTATTGATGTTTCATTCATGTTACTTATCTCTTACTGAGCTTGCTGCTAATTTACAGAATTATTTTGTGCTGTATGTTGCATTTAGAAAATTCATACTTGAGATGTTCGTAGCTTTTAAGCTTAAAATATAATGCTTTAATGAAAATTGCCAAGGAATATCACTCAAAGAACACTGAGGTATCTTATTCAAAAGTGTTAGCAATGGTGTATTTCTAAACAGAAAAGTTCCCTGGTTCTGAGTTGTTGGATATAAACCAAGTCTGAGAGATTTTTGTAACATAAAAAAATATGTCTGTTTTTATCTCTTGTATGTAAACGGACTTTTTTGACGCACTGTATAAGGAGAAGCAATAAAGTGAACACTAATGTATTGATAGAATTGTGCGTGATATTAATCACAATCAATACTCGGTGTGTGACATATTATTCAGACTTCTTTTCTGTTTCTCTTGTAATTAACAATGAAAACCTGCAAAGTTTTCTTGTAAATTCCATGAAATATTGTGTCCACTTTATAATTACTGACTGCTATCTTAAATAAGTCATTTTGTAGTTCTAGCGCGTAGGTGACTTTAAAATTAGGTCTCCCAAAATTTTAAATATTAAAGAAGCAGCTCAAATATTAAAGAGAGTGCATAATTTACAACGAGACTCAAAACCGGCTTCAGGAATAAATATTGTGTGTAAATTATAGTACTTAATATCGTGTTAAGGTACATATTAAAATTTAAAAATCTTTAATTAAAACCTTGGGCGAAGAAGATTAAAAAATTTAATACTAAAACTTTCACCAAAAAATGTAATATATATGAACCTATGCTTGTTTTACATTTCTTGGTAAAAACGTGCAACACAGCTGTGTCTCATACAGTATCAAGAAAATATATAGTTTTATTTTTTTTTTAAGTAACACCTTACCAGATTGTGCTGTGAACGTATATTACGATTATGATGTGAAACGAGAAGAGTAAACCGAGAGGAAAGGTAGTTGAGTGTGGGATTATGTATAATTCGATATAGCAGGCAAAGAGAATGTACTAAACGTCTATCTTACAGAAGAGTCATAGAAAATATTCTGATATCTGATCATGTCGGCTGATATTGAAAATAAATCGGACGAAAAATTATGTACACGATGAAGTTTTTGAGAAAGTTCAACACTTACGTCGCTATATAAAATGTCACAGTAGTCAAAGTGAGGCACCACAAGGGTCTGTACTAGGATTTCTTTGAGTTAGATGTACTAAACGCCGATCTTACAGAAGAGTCATAGGAAATATTCCGATATCTGATCATGGCGGCGGATATTGAAAATAAATCGGACGGAGACATCATGTACACGATGAAGTTTTTGAGAAAGTTCAACACTTAGGTCGCTATATAAAACGTCACAGTAGTCAAAGTGAGGCACCACAAGGGTCTGTACTAGGATTTCTTTGAGTTTAGATTTACTAAACGCCCATCTTACAGAAAAGTCGTAGAAGATATTCCGATATCTGATCATATCGGCGGATATTGAAAATAAATCGGACGGAGACATCATGTACACGATGACGTTTTTGAGAAAGTTCAACACTTAGATCGCTATATAAAACGTCATAGTAGTCAAAGTGAGGCACCACAAGAGTCTGTACTAGGATTTCTTTGAGTTTAGGTGTACTAAACGCGTATCCTACAGAAGAGTCGTAGAAAATATTCCGATATCTGATCATATCGGCGGATATTGAAAATAAATCGGACGCGGCGGAGACATCATGTACACGATGAAGTTTTTGAGAAAGTTCACTTAAGTCGCTATATAAAACGTCACAGTAGTCAAAGTGAGGCACCACAAGGGTCTGTACTAGGATTTCTTTGAGTTTAGATGTACTAAACGCGTATCTTACAGAAGAGTCATAGAAAATATTCCGATATCTGATCATTTCGGTGGATATTGAAAATAAATCGAACGCGGCGGAGACATCATGTACACGATGATGTTTTTGAGAAAGTTCAACACTTAAGTCGCTATATAAAACGTCACAGTAGTCAAAGTGAGGTACCACAAGGGTCTGTTCTAGGATTTGTTTGAGTTTAGTACGAAGGAATTTTTTCAGACGCTTCAAAGAAAGACGGTGACGATAATAATGATGATTATAGTATTTAACTATTATTTTAACTTTTAAGACATACTATAGACTACTTAGATAGGCGTATTCCTTTTCGTGAAGTTTACTCCAACTGTGAACTTTATCCCTTTGTGCGGTGTATCCTTTTCATTATTTTTTTTTATCTCTGGACATGTTAAAGGCTTTTCGCTCTTTCAGCATGTCATCACCCCATTAATAAATATAAATACATAAATAGTTTTTCAGAAGTCCCAACAAGGCAACACAGTAGTACTAATCTGAATGTGGTGGGTATGCCTTCGCCCAGCGGGAGTCGGCAGCTATCAGCAAGTACTGACAAGTGATGTTTTATGAATCACACCCACACCCCCACCCCAGCCCCTTCTTACTTGTTACTCCGCTGTCGCAACGCTTTGCGTGCAGCGAGCCAGCCCTGAATTAATGATGGCGCCCCAGTTGCTTAAGATACATTGAATTTCACACGAGCGAATTAATACGTTCTCTAAACTTCTCATTTAAGTCACAAGATACAAAATAATCGATATCACAGGGTGGTAGCGGGAGGACTTTCAAAGGAAGGTTTGCAGCAAAATAGCGCTTCTTTATCCGAGTATAAGGAGAAGCATGTAGACTTTTCATAGCGTGGCATGAATAACCTAAGTGTCTATGTTTATGCAAGAAGTGAAATGTAATTCATGCATATACGTAAATATATATGTTATAGTCAGAACGCGAAATCCGTCAAAACCCGAAGTTTCTAGAAAATTCTAGTTCTGACAAAGCTCTTTAGGAAATTCTAGTTTTAACTTACGTGATTCAGTTACATCTAGACATAAGTATGGATCTTTATAAAATTCTAGTTCTGACTAATATAATTAAGTTAGATCTAAAAATAACTTATTGTTATTAGTAAAAGGAAATTCTAATTTTCACTTACGTAATTCAGTTACATCTAGAAATAACTAAGGCTCTTTAGAAAATTCTAGTTGTGACTAATATAATTAAGTTAGATCTAGAAATAACTTATTGTTAATAGTAAAAGGAAATTCTAGTTTTCACTTACGTAATTCAGTTACATCTAGAAATAACTATGGCTCTTTAGAAAATTCTAGTTGTGACTAATATAATTAAGTTAGATCTAGAAATAACTTATTGTTATTAGTAAAAGGAAATTCTAGTTTTCTTTAATTCAGAATCTAAAATTCTTTAGTTGTGACTAACATAATTAAGTTAGATCTAGAAATAATTTATTGTTATTAGTAAAAGGAAATTCTAGTTTTCACTTACGTAATTCAGTTACATCTAGAAATAACTTATTACTAAAATAACTTTAGGATATTGGTACATGAACATTATTATTGCTATTGTCGTTGGTATTGTTGTTATTGAAACATAAAATAATTTTATTTCACAAATAATTATGTTATGGAAAGCTCAAACATTATAATTTTTGTTGTTGAATTACGAATAATTATGTTACAGAACTCAATATTATTATTTTTTTGTCCCGCAAGTCACTTGTTGCCACAAGGTATGCTATTGTGGCATTTAGAGTTGCAGAGAACTTTTTTCTTCACATACAAGCAACATTTCGAAACAATTTTTTTTTGCAAGTACAACAGAACTTTTGTTCCACTTCCGGTGACTTCTTTCTTTGCTGCAGTCCTTAGAGAAATTTCTGCATCTTGCACCTGTTCTCGTGTCGAGAAAATTAGAGGATATACTACTCTACATCAAATTCGGATCTGAAAGAAAAATTGTGTACCGGGTGTTCATGACATTAAATACACTGTCAGTTTTTAAAGTTCAGTGGACCTATCTGCAATATAGTTTATTCAAAATTTCATCCTTTGTTCCAATTCTGTACAGGTCATCGTCATTTGTCTCAAGCAAGACTTCTAGGAGGTTTCGGAAATCGGCCTTTCCCCGGACAACCGAAACGCGTAGTATGATGCTATCCCCTATACCAGTGACGTCAAAGCAAGCGCATTTTTCTGACCTTGACGTCGTGCGCGGGCATTATGCGCTAGGTGTGCTAGGAGGAATAAGCAGCTGTTGAATTAAAAAAACAGTGTTGCACAAACTTCAAACGGAACGTGAAATTTTATGTCTTTATTTTTATATGGCTTCTTTCTGTTTGATATTATCTATATTGTCTGTAAAACAAAAGTACTAACACTGATTTCTTAATATTGCAGTTGTGTTTTAAATCTTAATAGCATAATAGAGAGTTAAGAAGGAATATTCACTTAAATTCCATAGCAGTGTAATATTATACTGTATTAAGTGGATGAAACACATCATTCATAAAGAAAATGATATTCCAAAGAAAGAGATTGAGTATGACATGATAAGTTGGAATTTATGTTATGGTATCTTTAGCCCTACAAAAGTAATCAATAAACTAATCAAAACAATATTACAGTACAAAGCAAAGTTACCTAGGTACTGTATCTGTTTTAAATGTAACTAATATTACATAACAAAACTCTTATCGCATTATGCTTTTAAGGTCATATTTTTACAACACATGGGCACATATATTTTGCTTATGATGTAACAGTAGTTGCTTTGTTAATTCATTTCCTTACAAACAATTTCCATGCGAATATTTTCAAAATTTTCAATACACTATCTTCAGTAATACGTATATACGGTATATTAGATTTACGAAGGCATTCTGTAAGGCTACTAAATAAATAGGCCTATGCCTGAAAATTTCATTTTTCTATACGAAAAGGTGAGAAAATATTTGTTTTGAATAAAAAAATCAAACTTGTGAAAAATGAGCATTAAAATTAAAACTTACATTCTTATAATGCACTTACACTTCTCAGGCAAATCTAAAAATTAACATGGATACAGTTTTAATAAGTTCTCTTCCCTTTATCTATTGAATCAGTGCTGGTCATCCCTGAATATAGCTCGACCAAGCGGCATATACCACCTCTTTCGTCTGTCTCTTTCCTTTCCGCTGTAAAGCGATCAGGCTCTCCTGGGCTCTAAAGCGCGCGCTTGCTCCTGTGGGCATCAATTGACATGCCTGCCCTATACCAACAGGAGGAAGCGTTGCATCTTACTTGAAATCATTACAACGGGTGTTTACTAATAACAGTCAGTTATTTCTAGATCTAACTTAATTATTATATTAGCCACAACTAGAATTTCCTAAAGAGCCATAGTTATTTATAGATGTAACTGAATTACTTAAGTTAAAACTAGAGTTTCCTAAAGAGCTTTGTCAGAACTAGAATTTCCTAGAAACTTCGGGTTTTGACGGATTTCGCGTTCTGACTGTAACATATACACTAATGTTTGTGGAAATTGCAACACCAAGAAGAATACATGTGACTGAAATGAAATTCATACCATAGATTAATTCATAGCAATGACTGTACAAATATCTATAATAATTGTAATTGTCCTAAACTACGCCCATCAACCCACGTGAAATATTTAGGTACCTTCATCGATTAAAACTTAAAATGGAATTTTCATATTAACTACTTATGTCTTAAATTACGTAATAGTAATATACGTTACAAGAGCGGTATGTTGACGTTTTCATGGTCGAGGAAAAGATTGAAAAAGCGAAACGTAGTTGAGCTTTTTTAATTTCCGAGAACATGAAAACAAACACACCGCTCGTGTATCGTACATTATTTTGTGCGAAGATCGTTTATTACATACCTGAATGACGAATTTCTAATTAGTTGCAATGAAATCTCCATGTTGGTTTCTGTTTAATGACGGCAACTTCAGATAACCAAATTTCTTTCTTCAACATTGTTGCTATAAAATGTTTTCTGTGTTTACTATACTCCAGCGGGCCGTGATATACGTCTGTCTTTTTTTTCCCCAGTCTATAAATGCGAACTTAAAACTAACGGTAAGTTTATGTAATGATTTATTTTTCATTTTAATATTTTAGCAATATTATTTATATAACATATTGCAGTAATAACATCGGCATCTGGAATCTCGTTGATTTTTTCACGGCTTCTTTAATGTTACTTGTATCAGGAATTCAATAAGTTTCGTGGAGTAGTAGACTTTACTTAATTTTTGCAAATATTTAAAAACAATAATTAACATTGCAATTTAGGTGAAATTGCAGTGGTAAGTTTCCAATTTATATTTATTACTATGTTAAACGTCTCTAAAAATAATATGTTAAAAGCCTAAAGCAGTAAAATGAATGTCGCGCTTAAGCGGTAAGAAGAGGGAAATTGTTATGTTTGTTACGTTGGGAATACTGAATGTGGTATTTCACACTTACCGCGTATTGGTTCTGTGCGGAAAACAAGCAAATACGCACGATCTCGCACAAAACTCTATACAAATTTGTTCAACTGCGTCGCTTTAATATGCCAGTAAAACTATTGAGAACAACATTTTTAGCCATGGTTCAGTCTTTAATACAGTATGGAATTATAGGATGAGGTGGATTATCACAGAGTACCATTCGCCCATTAATATCACTACAAAAATTATTAAAATATGTATGATAAGAACTTTCTTGTGTTAAATTTTTAACGTACCTTGTTAACATGTTTCGACCCATTTTCGGTCATCTTCGGAACTAGTCCTTGTTGGTCTTGACGCCTCTTGTTTCCTGCGTGGGTGCGTTCGTAGTGTAGAGTCAAAGAGTGTATGTGTTTTGAAATTGAGTTGTGTGTTGAGAATATCGTTGGGGTGTGTTTTCGTGTGTCTGTATATTTCATATTGTTCTAGTGTGTTGAGTTTCTGGCATTTTGGTTGGATGTGCAGTATTTCCATGTCTGTATTGATGTCTCTGTAGGTGTGGTTAGCATTTGTGATGTGTTTTGTGGAGGTGTTTTGTAATTTTGTTATTGTTGTGATGTGTTCTTTGCAACTTCTACATAGGACAGACAGGCAGATCATTTCAAACACGTTACAAAGAACACATCACAGCCATAACAAAATTACAAAACACCTCCACATATGCAGAACGCATTACAAATGCCAACCACGCCTACAGAGACATCAACACAGATATGGAAATACTGCACATCCAACCAAAAAGCCAGAAACTCAACACACTAGAACAACATGAAATATACAGACACACGAAAACACACCCCAACGATATTCTCAACACACAACTCAATTTCAAAACACATACACTCTTTGACTCTACACTACGAACGCCAAGATCAACGACCACTTCCGAAGATGACCGAAAATAGGTCGAAACATGTTAACAAGGTACGTTAAAAATTTAATACAAGAAAGTTCTTATCATACATATTCCGAAGTGATACAGTGTTAAAAGTTGTGTAATCAAGATGTATATATTAAAATATGTTTAAGAAGAAAACTTGATCATCCAAATTATTTCATATATAAAGAATTTAATGTTTTAAATATCAAGCAAATTTATATGTATACTATTTTTAATCACTACCATAAATATCATAATTGACAATATCATCGGTTTCCAGCTAAATCCAGTATTGTTTTACAATCAGTAGAGTTGGTAGACTTACATTTATGAACGATAGGCGACACTGACGATTATCTTCGCATCTATTCATACAAGTAATAATAGAGAAGCTAGACTTACACGAACAAATTATCTACTACTATCGATTAGAGGGAGGGTCAGACATCTTTGAACGTCAGAAATCATACCAATCCCAAGAAAATCAGCAGTAATATGTTTGTTTACAAAGATTCCACTCGAACTCGGGTCTTTTGCCTGAAAATCCGGTATTATAACTGCTCGATTAAACATTTGAGATAGAAAATTGCATTTCAGATACGCATCAGGACCTTGGCGGATGTTTTTACCGCAGACTGTACAGTACGTAAGGAGAGTTCATAGTTGAAGGCATGCGCCACAAGGAGGCAGCACTTGACGAGACCCCACGCTAGGATACGATAGATTACGAGTAAATCCCCTTCCACTGCCTTCCCCGTCTTACTTTACAATGACGCATTGGGCCGGGCGTGTTTTCCTTCTACAGACCTAACCTAACCTCTCTCTTTTTATCAACCAATCAATCATAGTGGAGTTTAGTCCAGGATACTGGTGAGGAGCGCGAGAAAAGCGACAGAGAGGTCGAGAGGGGTGAGGGGGCGAGAGGTTGATGATCCACACCCAGAGGTTTCTGCTCAATTTTCCAAATCGAGGTTCAATATACATTCTCGTGTGGTGTATGATGGAGTTTCCACTCCAGGTCGTCAGGCTCGGCGCTGAATATAGAAGGAGAAAAGAGGAAAGAAATGTAGCCAGCTCCCTGAAAAGATCGCAGAAATGTACATTACAAGCTCGGTTTAAGTCTTCGAAGCATTTCGAAAAGTGTTTGCAAATTCAACAGTTGGGAAGGCTGAAAATTGTGTACAACCTTTAACAATAGTAGTTCTTTCATGTTATTGAACATAGACTTATTATCATTCATACTAGTAAATTTATATAGTTGTTCAGAAGTCATTAATGATTTGTCTCGTAAATTTATTAAGGTTTAAGTTTTTAGAAAAATAATAATAAAGTTCTGTTAATAAAAACAAAAAGCACACATTATTTTCAAAACAACTTCTATTTCAATTGTTTCATTATTGTTGCTATGACAAAAATGAAATAAATAAACAGAGAATGAAGTTATTCTTAAGTGAGTGTTTCTTTATTTCAGTGATTTTATATCTTCATACTAAGGGGGCCGTGTTAAAAACAATTGATGTAGATATGTGATTTTGGTATCATATGTAGGCCTACTTGGAAAAAATTTACGTGAAATGTTTTTTAAGGCATAAAAGCTTAAGGAAATATTAAACTTAATTTTATAGGGGACACTTTACTAAAATTGACAACTTTTTTCCTAATCATTTTTTCAACCAAATTTTGAGAGCATGTTTGCTATGTAAAAGAATAATAAAATCCAAATTTTGGAGTCTCAAATATTTTTGGCTTTGATTTTTTTTTCTACTTTTTATAGAAATATTTTCAAACCCAAATTTTTAGTAGAAGATCTCAATTTTTAAGCTTCCCTTATTTTTGGTTATATTCAAAGACATAGAGAAACATTTATATGTATTCATTTTATGCAATATCTCATTTATGCACTTCGATATTTTACCTTCACTAGATCAGAAGTCAACTCCTGACGAAATGTTTACTATTTAAACAGGCAATAGGCATGCTGTATCGAAACAATCTATTAGAATGTAGCAAACAATACAAAACCCGCATTCATTAAACTTGAACCACTTCACTTCACTTCACGTGACGTCTTTCATCTCGCATACGAACTTGAATGTACATGAGTAAAGGTAACAACTAACATCCTATATCCAGTGATCCTTAAACCTGTAGTCTCGTCTAGGCAATGTTTTGGTGTCTCAACTTCGTCCTCTATTGATCAGTTTTTCAGAGCAGTCTGTCTTAATTGCGTTGACATATGGAATTATACAGGGTGATTCATGAGGATTTACCGTCCCTTACGGAACTTATTTCCGAAGACATTCTGAGCAAAAAAATGGCATATAAACATTTTTTCCAATCTCAATATTTTTAGTGTTACACTAATTTGAAATTGTTCGTAAAATACCATTATTCTTCAGTTTAAAGGGTAAAAGAATATTACAGATAAAGAATGAACTATTCAGGAGTATCATTTCTTTAATTATCTGGTACTCTGACGCTAAAAATGTGTTGTAAAGTCCATAGTTGCTTCGTACAGGTTTTTTTTTTCGATTTTTAACTACAAAATTACATTTTCTTACGCATTTATCACAACAATTCTTACAAATCACGCAACTCCTGTAAATTCTTCATGACTGTACATTACGATGCATAATTAAACTGTAAAGAATCAAGTTCCTAAAGTAGTATGATTTGTAACTTTTTTTGTCATAAGTGCGTAAGAATGATGTCATTTTTAGTTAAAAATTGAAAAATAAACTCTGTACAAAGCAATTAACAACACATTTTTAGCTTCAGAACACTAGCCAATTAAAGAAATGACACTTCTGAATAGTTCATTCTCTATTTGTAATATTATTTTACCCTTAAAACTAAAGAAATAAGGTTTTTACAAACAACTTCAAATTAGTGTAACTCTGAAAATATTGAGATTAGGACAAATGTTTATATGACTATTTTTTTGCTCAGAATGTCTTCGGAAATAAGCTCCGTAAGTGACGGTAAATCCTCGTGAATCACCCTGTATAATACTCTATAATATGTCAACATCGAAAATTCTGAAATATTCCTTACCTGTGAGAGTTTTTCACAAAGAACGATTCCAGGAAACGCCCGTCTATACACATAACATTGCAAATATTTCACTAACGATGTGTTTTATATGTGAATGCTGAAGTACGAGAATTAATCGAATATTTTCTTTGTTTCTAGGGAAATTTTGGACCCTGCGTTTGATGTAATTTTTACGCTGCTCCATTGTTTCATGTAAGTACTCCTGATACTTCTTAAAGGGAACTTGTAACTATACAGTAGAGTATAACATCCAACATTTGTCGTAAATAGATCCATAAGTATGAATTATGAACGATATTTGCATTGTAAGATAGATGCTGGTGCGTTTCATATGAGTTACAACCGTTCATTTGATATCAGGATGTGGGTCTGTATGTGTGTGTATTGACTTTCTGTAGCTATGGCAACGTCGAAACTTACTATGTGGAACCTATATCGTCTATCATTAAGCATGAATCTTTATTCAATTTAGTTACATAACTTTGTAACTATTTTTTGTTTTCTGCTTGTATCTTATCATGGTACAAAATTTGAAGGAAACATATCTTGGTAACTGTAAAAAATATCGTTAAACTTTTAATGAAATAAAATACGAGTACATAAACCAACCATAACGAGAATACAGAATACCCTGAACTCTTATCACTAAACAAATGGAGAAACTCTTTATCAAACGACATACTCATTTCCATGGTAACCGCTTTCGCTTTAGTTTACAACGAAGATCCCAGACTATACACTTTTGTGTACTATAGCCTTTGTATTTTTTTTTTCATAGTTGAGAAAAATAAACAGCTTTAATCATATAATTCTATTACTATGTATTTCAATCATGATGCACACTGAAAGTTTTGTCTTATTGCTGAAGTCTCGAACCACATCGATGTTTTATTACTATAGTATGCTTGGTTACTATAGTAACGGAACTTTTTACTTCAGAAAAATACTGCTGGCAAAGATTTCTTACAGTATACAATAATATTCACTCACTCACTCACTTACTCACGTGATTTCTTCTGCTATTGAAAGTATTCAAATCACCAAGTGTTGAGAACATTCTTAATTTAAAAAAAAATTGAAAAATTGACAACTAAAAGGTTAATATATTTTTTCTATTTTTTCTCTAAAAGTAATCGGAAAAATCTGAAAAGTATGTGTCATATTTTACATACATCTATCAGGAATAAATTAAATATAAATTTTAGGGGTTAGGTAGGCCTACAGCTTACAGCAGTACAATTTTGGAAATAATCAACATTTTTTCCTCCATTACTGTATCTTGTACAACAATTAAAATTAGTATGTGTAAAACACTGTCCTTCTGCTATATGAAAAAAAAATATATATATATATATATTTACGACTTAAAAAAAAAGATTTACATTTTTTTCCAATATTCAGTTTACTGTGCACTGAATATAATTAAAAAACCATCCATCATTCTGTGATGAAATTATTTGTGTGTATTTATGCATGTCATGTCTACAATGTGACGCAAGATCATTTCTCTACCTTTGATAGATTGTCTGATAAAAATAAATTAATTTTTAAAAAATTGTCAAATATCAGTATTTTCTTCTATCAAAAATGAAAAAAAAAATATATATATATTTATATTAAGGAATGTAGTTGAAAGAGCATGATATTGTGAACATGAGTTTCAGCAATAAAATAAAAGAGAGAGAACATGAAAAAGTTAATAAGGTTATAAGTTATGAGGGAAACGCTTCATCACCGCACAGTAAACTGGCACCATTTTTAATTTTGAAAAAAAAATATATATATATATATATATTTTATATATATAATTTTTTTAACTAATAATTTTTTTTTCGTACAGCAGAAGGACAGTGTTTTAGACATAACAATTTTCATTATTGTACAATGTACGTAATGGAGGAAAAAATGTTTAATATTTCCAAACATTTTACTGCTGTAAAAATTATTTAAACTTTGAAAATTGGGACAATTATAATTCAGTATTAAAAAAACAAAAATGAATTATAAGTTAAATTAAAATTTGTGTATTGTTTGTCCAAATAGTAAGAAATACCTGGTAAAAGTTTCAGATTAATTGGTGTAAAAATGTAGAAGTTAGAGATTTTAAAGCTTCATGGTCTTCATTTCTGAACACCCTGTTTTTAGAACGTCTTATTTGCGTAAACCCAGAATTAAATTAATCACAGAATATCTTGCACTCCGCTTTGATAGTTTCTATATCTTTTTTCTTCTCTGATTCTCCTAAACGTATCGAAATATCAGCTTCTCCTTTCATCTGTTTTTATACATCTTTCCTCCTTATCCGCCACCTTATTGTTCTCCCCATGTCTTTGTCACTTCCATCACTTGCAATATAAGAAACCAGTCTGGGCGGGCGAGAAGAGGATTCGCTGTCATAGAAGAAAAAAGGAAGGTTCCAGAACAATCAAACTGAGTAATAGAAGGGAATGGATGGCTCAAGCTATTGCATCCAATGCTCAGCTTCTTCTTGACACAGATATCGCTCAGCTTCTCGTGTTGATCAGTGAACTTCTTCCAGTGACGTGGCGATGCAGCTTATAAGAGAATGGGTGCTTCCCAACATTGATTATGTGGTCATTGTTTACTTCAACTCTAGGATTTAATTTTTATTCTGTAACAATGATCGTCAGATTAATTAAAATTTAGATCAATAGGGCAGACTCGGCTAAATTCCTGATACTAAGATTTTAGCGCAAAAGAAAGGTTCAAATTAAAAAAATAGTGCTTTTAATCTACGCATATTTTTAGTGTTCAGGAAGTTATATGTCAGCATTTTTACCTGAAATAAATTTATACAACAATAAGCAAGCAAGGAGTATAAATAAACAATTAAAATTGAGATCAATAGGGCAGATTTGGCTAAATTCGTGACGCTAAGATTTTAGCGCCAAAGAAAGGTTCAAATAAAAAAATGTTTTTAATGTACGCACATTTTTATATTTCAGGAAGTTACACGTCAGCATTTTACCTGAAATAAATTGATACAATAATAAGCAAGAAAGGAGTACAAATAAACAATTAAAATTTAGATCAATAAGGCAGACTCGGCTAATTTCGTGATACTAAGATTTTAGCGAAAGATTCAAATTAAAAAATAGGAATGTACGTTCAAATAAAAAAATAAATTCATGTTTTAAAACAATGTGGGACACGCACATTTTTAGGTTTCAGGAAGTTACATATCAGATGGCTGGATGATTTTGACCTAACAAAAGTTGGAAATAAACACGAGCATTAGACAGGAGTGATTGGTCAGATGTTCTGAATAATAAAATGCCAATGATGATGATGATGGAGTACAAATAAACAATTAAAATTTAGATCAATAAGGCAGACTCGGCTAATTTCGTGATACTAAGATTTTAGCGCAAAAGGAAGGTTCAAATAAAAAAAATAGTGTTTTCAATGTACGCACATTTTTAGGTTTCAGGAAGTTACATATCAGCATTTTTACCTGAAATAAATTTGTACAATAATAAACAAGCAAGGAGTACAAATAAACAATTAAAATTTAGATCAATAGGACAGACTCGGCTAAATTCGTGCCATTTTAACGCAAAAGAAAGGTTCAAATAAAAAAAAATGTGTTTTTAATTAAAATTTTTAGATTTCAAAGTTACACGTCAGCATCTTTACCTGAAATAAATTTGTACAATAATAAACAAGCAAGGAGTACAAATAAACAATTAAAATTTAGATCAATAGGGTAGACTCGGCTAAATTCGTGATACTAAGATTTTAGCGCAAAAGAAAGGTTCAAATAAAAAAATAGTGTTTTTAATGTACGCACATTTTTAGATTTCAAGAAGTTACACGTCAGCATTTTTACCTGAAATAAAATTGTACAATAATAAACAAGCAATACAAATAAAAACTAAAATTTAGATTTTTAATGTGCCATTTTAGCGCAAAAGAAAGGTTCAAATTTTGTTTTTAATGTATTTTTAGATTTGAGGAAGTTACATGTCAGCATTTTTACCTGAAATAAATTTATGCAATAATAAACAAACAAACAGTACAAATAAACAGACAAATTTAGCACTCTAGAAGGGTTGGTATAATTTCGTGATAGTAAAAGAGTATTTTCGTGGTAGTCCTGCAATTCAAAATGTCTACGAATATTCAGTAAAATTCCTCAGCCAGATTCAAACCCAAACAATTAAAATTATTTCTGTAAATTTATAATAATAATAATAATAATAATAATAATAATAATTTATTGCCAGAACAAAGATACATATATAATTGCTTTTTTATATAAATACTTTCTAGCACCCCCATACTCGTGGTCAGGGAGCATTCCACATAATATTAAGACATTTTATTAAATACCATTATAAAAAAGAAGAAAAATAAATCATCCGGCCTTAATTAAGGAGGACCACGAGAATCCGGAAATTAGTAGCAAATAAATATAATTAATTAAATATGAATATTGTTATGAAAGTAAAATGTACTAATTAAGAACCATTGATTATCATTTATAAAATAAAATCTTAGAAGATGACCTTAAATTATATTTATAAATAAAAGATTTTATTTAAAATTAGCATATCCTTAATTAAGACCTTCTGAATAGGATAAGTGAAACTGCATATCTGCAGGGAATCTTTAAGAATTTGCGAGATGATTTTTCGAATTTTAAAAGATGGTATTGATAATTTGTTTAAAAAAATTATATGTAAATTTTGGTAAAGAACTCCGAGCACCAAAAAATAAACCTGTCACTGACCAATTGAAGAGAGGGATGTTATACTTGGCATTAAGATAGAGAATATAAGGTTCATAAATGGCCCTCTTTTCATGATCAACCTGATGAGCTTGGTTTAGATCTCTCTCCATTATTATACCAACAACAAATGTAACATCCATGTTTCTGCCACATACAATGCCACACACAATACAAAGCACTTAACTAGTCTCTTTCTTAGTTCTTTATCCAGAAGTCAGCAGAAGTTGCTCCTTTTTCTATTAAAATCTTCCTTGGCCATTGCTATTCTTCTTTTGACTTCTTGGCAGCAGCTCATGTTACTGCTTATAGTACATCTCAAGTATTTGAAGCTGTCCACTTGCTCTACTGCCTCATTTAGAATTCTCAAGTTTATCTTCTTTATATTTCTTCCTATGACCATGCTCTTCGTGTTATTTGCATTTATCTCCATCCCATACTGTTCACAGCTGTCATTTAGCTCCAGTAGCATATCCTTTAGTGTCATTTTCTCTTATTACATTTAATAAGTAAAGTTGTATTTAATGATAAAATTTATTTAAACGTGTTTTGTGAAAGAATTTAGAATATAGCATACGTTTGAATTAATACCTGATATCATAACAAAAACACTTTCTGGCTATAAGAAGACTATTTTCCAAGAAAATAATGTTTTTCAGTGTTACTATAATATTATGAACTGCACTTTATGAAGACCGCGAATATTACTTATGCATTGCAAAACAAATCTATTTTATTTAGGGTAAATTAGGGTCTGTTGGACAGTCGGGCATGTTGGACACTTTGTACTTCAACGTGTTAACTCGCCACTCTTGGCCACCACATTCTACTAGAAGTCAATGAAGGAAGTAGCTCCACTCGTGGTTACTTCCGTCATTGGCTTCTAGCAGAATGTGGTGCCCACAAGTGGCGAGGTAACACGTTAAAGTACAAAGTGTCCAACATGCCCGACTGTCCAATAGACTCTAATTTACCCTATTTTTACTTGATTTTTTAGCGACGCTGTATCAACTACTAGGTTATTATCGTCCATGGGAATGGTGTTAGTGAGTTGGTATTTGGAGAGATGAGGCCGAAGATTCGCCATAGATTACCTGACATTCGCTTTACGCCTTACTGAACCAGGTAATCAGGCCAAGCGGGAATCGAACTCACGCCCTAGCGCAACTCCTGATCGGAAGGGAAGCGTCTTAGCTGAATGGGCTACTCCGGTGGCTGTCAAATTTGTTCAAGTGAGATTGTAAATAATGTTGTTTATCTCTTTGGGGCTGGCTGGTTGGCTATGATACGCCACTGCATCTTTTTTTTCCCTTATAAATTGCAAACGGGAGTATATTCGATATGAGAATTTGTTCACCACCCATGCAATCTGCTGGAATTGATAGTAATTCTACCAGATCTTGGAAGAGAGCGGAAATTTTCTGAAATACATTCTTGCTGCATTCGTTCAGAGAGATGCGACTTCACTTCACCTGAGTGAATGAACATGTGAAAGTGGTTTAACATTTTTTAATAGTTGCAGTTTTCTTTATCAGATAATCTTGTGAATAATATAACTGATTCTCGTTCAAGCAATAAACACATCAGAGTTAAACCAGATTTAAAAGTGAAAGGATTTTCGTCGAATACCTATTATTATTGCGTGGAATGTTTATGATGTTTATTATTTTTATTTTAAGCATGACTGGATTTGGAAGGATGTTTTAGGATTTCAAATGAAAGTTTGATGTTTCTTTCATATCTGTATTTGAAGTCCCCGCATTTAAATTTAACAAGCCAGAGCCTTGTCCTTAACTACTTCATAATCGCGTTTTTCATTCCACGAGGATTAGTATAGAGACAACAATGCAAATGATAGTAGAAACGATTCACACACCAATATGACGCCAATGAGTTGTTTGAAAATGTAATCAATAATTGGCCTGATATGTCAGAATTTAATTCATTTGAAAATTAGTACCACAGTTAAGTATTTCAGAATCAAATAGTATTACATTAACTATTTCCGCCTTTATACCCCCCGCATTTGATACCACCCCCATTTGTGTGCGATTAATAAAAAATGAATTACAGTGCCACATTCATGTGTTTCTTCAATTTTTCGTGGATGGCTGGACAAATTTTCAGTCAATTTCTGAAACCAAGCGACAAATATCCTGTCAGTTTTTAAAAACAAGCTACAAATTTCTTGGGCAAATTTCCTGTCTGTTTCTGAAACGAAGCGACAAATTTTCTTCAGGTTCTCAAGCCAAGTGAAAAATTTCCTGTCCATTATGAAACCAAGCGACAAATTTCGTGTCAGATTTCAAACCAAGCGACAAGTTTCGAGTCAATTTCTGAAACCAATCGACAAATGTCTTGTCAGTTTCTCAAATCAAGCGACAAATTTGCTGTTAGTTTCTCAAACCAAGCGACAAATTTCCTGTCATTTTTTTAAACCAAGCGAAAAATTTCCTGTCATTTTCTTAAACCAAGCGACAAATTTTCCGTCAATTTCTCAAACCAAGCGACAAATTTTCCGTCATTTTCTCAAACCAAGCGACAAATTTTCTCTCAGTTTCTCAAACCAAGCGACAAATTTCCTCTCAATTTCTGAAACCAAACGACAAATACCTTGTCAGTTTCTCAAACCAAGCGGCAAATTTCCTCTCAATTTCTGAAACCAAACGACAAATACCTTGTCAGTTTCTCAAACCAAGCGGCAAATTTCCTCTCAATTTCTGAAACCAAGCGACAAATACCTTGTCAGTTTCTCAAACCAAGCGACAAATTTCCTGTCATTTTCTTAAATCAAGCGAAAAATTTCCTGTAATTTTCTTAAACCAAGCGACAAATTTTCCGTCAATTTCTCAAACCAAGCGACAAATTTTCCGTCATTTTCTCAAACCAAGCGACAAATTTTCTCTCAGTTTCTCAAACGAAGCGACAGATTTCCTGTCATTTTCTTAAACCAAGCGACAAATTTTCTGTCAATTTCTCAAACCAAGCGACAAATTTTCCGCCATTTTCTCAAACCAAGCGACAAATTTTCTCTCAGTTTCTCAAACGAAGCGACAGATTTCCTGTCATTTTCTTAAACCAAGCGACAAATTTTCTGTCAATTTCTCAAACCAAGCGACAAATTTTCCGCCATTTTCTCAAACCAAGCGACAAATTTTCCGTCATTTTCTCAAACCAAGCGACAAATTTTCTGTCAGTTTCTCAAACCAAGTGACTTTCATGAAATATGAGTCACATAACTGGTTGTGTTTATCGAAAAGAAGGGCTGATCTAATATTAGTTAGGAAACAAAAGTAGTAGTTCAGGAATGAATGTAACTCTGAAGGCTAACTGTAACATAACTTTTTACCTCTCTTCTGGGTATAAAGTATATGATTTCATTGTCTGCGTAGAATAGTTTGCCAGGGAAATATCATAGCTAACATGAGGAAAACATGATTTGTTGTTACACGTATATAGAACTTCTAATGAGAACTGATTACCTGACATTCGTTACAGCGATTTCTTTCTTTAACTTGGTACATAACTAATTAGAAACACAATTACAGATTTTAGAATTTCTGCTTTGAAGACGGAGAACATTTTTGGATTACTGTAATTTAGTGAACTTACATCACGTGGTGTGGAATGTAAATCACGAAACTTCCGGTTGTGTCGGCACATGTGCGGGTAGTTCCTGCCTGAACTGGATCTGTTGAGCAATAAAATGATAATCGCACACACAATACAGACGTTACCGGCCAGAACCTCACGGACAGGAAAGTTTTATTACTGCTGGCCTGCATCTAAATGAAGTTCGTTCCGCTATGCTAATTTATGTTCAGACGTCCACGTGACTGACAGATGACAGCACGATCACTCAACTATGGTTCGCAATTTATGGCGGACGCCCTCGGCCATTGCAGCACCCGCTGCGACCTGCAGCGAAGAGTCCCAGTGACCTTCCACTCTTCTGTCGCATATGAGGTACCAAATAAATGTACCTTCATTGTACGGTATTTTAATGTTCTTAATATAAATGTAAGGAGTTCAGGACTATCAGCCTGATATCGCACTCGGCGAAGATTCTCCTGTGAATATTGAATCGACGTTTATATTCTAAGACTAGTGGCTTGTGCAGCAAATGCTGCAAGCTGAGTTCATTAGACGTTCAAATAAACATTTTTCAGATTTATTTTCAATGAAGAATACCAGACATTCTGAAAGTTATTTGCTTCCATAATAATGAAAGATACTCTCTCTCTCGAGGCAATACTGAAGAGAACCACGCATATAAATATCTACACCACACCGCCATTAAATATATGAAAAAGACCCAACCCCACTGGATTAATAACTATAAAAATATTTGAGGTTTGAAAGTAATGTAATTTTCCCTAAGATAGGTTACTAGCCTTATCGTTAGGTAGTCCAGTAGTGGGGCTGCCACTTTTAGCCTCTGGACAGGCTTGTAATGCAGCATTTCCTCTGCATTTGATGAAACAGTTATACCGCTAATACACAGTAACCAATGCCTCGAACAAGTGCAAAATTTCAATTATCTGGGTTGTGAAATATCTTATCAAAAAGAAAAAGATGTGAACAAGAAAATTACCAAATTTACACAAATTCTAGGAATAATAAACAATACATTAAAAGCTAAATTAGTACAAAAATCTACAAGAATAAAAATATATAATACACTAGCATTACCCTCCCTTTTATACGGAAGCGAGATTTGGACATTAAAGAAAAAAGACATGAACAGAATCAAAGCAACGGAAATGAAATATTTCAGGAGGACATCGGGATATACTCTTTTAGACCGAAAAAGGAATGGAGAAATTTTAGAACAATTAGAAGTAGAGTCAGTAGAAGAAAAAATCAGCAGATACAAATTCAATTTTCTAGATCATGCAAGAAGAATGGAAAATTCAAGAATCCCAAAAATTGTGATGCAATATAAACCTAGAGGACATCGTCGACCAGGAAGACCTTTAAAAAGACTCCTAGATGGGACCGAAATAGGTCTACAGAGGCCTAATTCGTGAAGGATGATGATGATGATGATGATGATGATGATAAAAAATATTTTATTTTTAATAACATTATCTTACGTAAGTTTTATAGCTTTCAGTAACAAATGTATATCATTTTACCTTTTAGGTGTGTTTGCAAATTATATGTAATACGCTTTGTCAAATCTGGCAACCTTTTCATAAGGGAAGCTAAATTTATATTATTATATTATATATACCATATAGCCGCCACTCAGTAAATATAGAAATCAAAATCTAATTTAAGTTATTCTCTACATCTACTTATATAACCCCAAAAAGTTTCACTTTCATATCATCAATATAGCATTAATATGTATAATTAATGAAAAATAGCCTCGTCATGGCATTAACTACAATAATATTTCATTTCTAATGGTAATAATGTTATCTAACCACCTCAAGTTTTGTAGATTTTAATATCCAAAATACAGCTGTACCCAGAAGATTACACACCACAGAATCGAACGTGTAAATTATTTTTAGTAAGTTAAGTTTTTAATAACCAATTTAATTTGAACTCTAAATATGTCAGAATTCTTGCAGATAATGGCCTTCGTGTAATATTGTTTACTATAGTGTATGTTTTGTTTTATTCTGAAATGCAATTAGCTAGTTCTCAAAACTGACGACAGATGGATTTTGCAAAATAGGAAAATTATGTTGAAAAATTGACATTTTACTGAAAACTATTTTTCTGAAAAACGTTCAGTTCCAGGCTTCAAAATGAGGGGTCATTTATTAAAATCCTTTCAGCCGTTTTCCCGTAATTTCCATTACCAGTTGAAATTATATATATAGATAGAAGGACAGTTGGAAGAAGAGCAGTTTGTCTTCAGGAAGGAAAAAGGTACGAGAGATGCAATTGGACTACTACGAACAATCGGCGAAAGATCTAGAGAAGAATAAAGAAGTGTATGCAGTATTTGTGGACTTAGAAAAGACGTTTGACAGAGTGGATTGGAACAAACTAATGGACATCCTGAAGAAAATAAGTGTGAATAAGGTTTTGAGGTGCCAAAATATAATTTCCACAGACACAACTTTTCACCTGGTGCCTTTTTCTTAGCCTCCGCATATGATCCACATATGAAGAGTCCACTGCAAGAATGATAGATGTCACTTTCTTGTCGAAAATGAACCAAGACTGTCAATGCAGAGCTTAAGACATATAGAATGTACATACAGAGTTATATGGCATTAACACTGATAGTCATGGTCCAGTAATGATCGGAAAATCTCAGTTAAGCTTTGAGCGCTAAGCATTTCAAACTTTCAATCGCTTCTCCTGCAAAATGTATTCCAAATGACATCCATCATTCTTGCAGTGCACTCTTCATATCTTAATGTCGTCAATCATTTCATATCTTCTTTTGTTCCGAACTCTTCTCCCGTTTACCATTCCTTCCAGTGCATCCTTTATAGGCAGTTTCTTCTCAGCCAGTGATCCAACTAATTCCATTTTCTCTTCCTGATCTGTTTCAGCTTTAAAGAAACGTCTTCATCTGACTTATAATAAATTTCAATTTCTTACATGCACTTTATCCAGATGATTAACACAAGATGTGTTTGTTGTGGATATGCTTAATGAAATTGGCAACGGCGAATAGTTTTAGATCACAGAGTTAAATTTTGCCAGCCACAAAACATATGGCATTTTTCTTTGGACATCAGTCTTGTATAATTAATAATTATTAATGAAAATTGTTGTATTTGTTCAACTGTAACAGTCTTTTTCTTTCTCTGCCTCAAACTTACATACGAAAAACTTTCAAAGTTTTATTTTCATCTGGCACCAATATTATATTTCCACCTCTCTTTATTTGAAAAACATAATCTTCTGAAAGCTCACCATGACTTTTGAGACACTGTGCATTGTTGTGACTATATATTATGACGGTCAATTCCTAAGTTATCCCCAATAACTAGTGAGCAAAAGACTTGGTTACAAGTCAAGAATCGAATGTGTTTTTTTTTCTCTATCTGAACTATACTGAAAGAAGAGTAGCTACTTTACTCCTGTAGTCTCTGCTACCGTGATCGCACATCTGCAGTCTTGTATGCAGAGACTCTAGGAGTGGGTTTATAAGGACGAGAGCACGCTAACTTTATGGTACGCTAAATTCCGGGCTACGATGTATCTTCTCAGGTCACTCAGAAAGTAATGCCCCACATATATCTTTCTCGGCCAAATGCATCTTATATACAGAGTGTTCGCTCTAAGGTTGGCCATTAACCCACTCTCCTTTGACCTCGCCAGCTAGAACCTCGGAATTGGCGACGTCGGGAGAAATTCTACGAGGAAAGCGCTTAAGGCAATGTCTTGCTCTTCCCGCTTTCTCTTCATCCCTGGTGCCTACTTCCACGCGATTTTAAACATCTTAACGTAAGTTAGTAGCAACTGGAATACAGGTTACAAATAAAACAGAATTAAGTTACAAACCATATGAAAGATAATAAAAAACGAGATATGAGGTTGCTTTCGAAGTCTTTCTACCTTTTTTTTATTTAAAATGACTATAGTTGTTTGAGTAAAACAAAAAATGGTAGCTTCCTACAAATTTGTTGTTACTATATATATATATATATATATATATATATATATATATATATATATATATATATATATAATTTGAACTGGTAATGGAAATTACGGGAAAACTGCCGAACGGATTATAATAAATGACCCCTCATTTTGAAGCTTGGAATCCAAAGTTTTTGAAAAAAAAAATAGTAGTTTTCAGTGAAATGTCAATTTTTCAACATAATAATTTTCCTATTTTCTAAAATCCGTCTGTCGTCAGTAATTGCATTTGAGAATAAAACAAAACACACACTAGAGTAAACAATATTACACGAAAATGGAAAAGTTGAGACGGTGTCGGGTGGAGTTCCCGGGTAGCTCAGTGGTAGAGCGCTGGTACGTTCAACCAGAGGTCCCGGGATCGATACCCGGCCCCGGAACAATTTTTCCCTTTAAATTATTCAAATCTGCTTTACAGGGAGCTTCACCTGAAAGACTAGATTTGCACAATATTACACGAAGGACATGATCTGCAAGAATGCTCACATATTTAGAGCTCATATTAAATTGGTTATTAAAAACTTCAAAGACTTGCTAAAAATAATTTACAGATCTGATTCTGTGGTGTGTAATTTTCTGAGTACAGCTGTGTATTGGATATTAAAAACTACAAACTTGAGGTGGTTTGATGACATTATTACCATTAGAAATTAAATATTATTGTAGTTAATGCCATGATGTGACTGTTTTTATTTCATTACACATATTAATGCTATATTGATGATATGAAAGTGAAACGTTTTGGGGTTAACTTACATAAATAGATGTAGAGAATATCTTAAATTAGATCTTGATTTCTATAATTCACTGAGTGGCGGCTATATAGTATATGTTACTGAAAACTATAAAACTTACATTATTAAAAATCAAATATTTTATAGTTATTAATCAAGTGGAGTTGCGTCTTTTTCATATATTTAATGGCGGTGTGGTGTAGATATTTATATGCGTCATTCTCTTCAGTATTGGCTCGAGAGAGCGCAAAAATTACAGTTCTTAAGGAAAGACCAAAAGTTATTACGTACTGATAAAATAAGAGGCCTACAAGATTTTGTAGTCTCCCGATCATTTCAGCAAGATCTCTTAGCAGGATAAAATGATTTTACTCTCTACATTTTAAGGTACTTTACGAAACATGCAGCAGCTATACCAAGATGCTATGTCTTTTGTTGGAAAACATAGCAAACCTGATGTATATATATTTTTTAACTTTCACCTACAATCCACAATGACCTGAAATAGCTACTGCTTTACTCCCACATGAAAAACCGCCTGATCGTCCTGACATTGTTACTTGGGTTTTCGCTTTCAAACTAAAAAACTGAAGGTGTACAGGTTCAAGAAAATGTATTTGGGATAAAAAAACATTCAGGGGGAGTATGTTTCATTATTATGGAAGCAAATAACTTTCAGAATATCTGGTATTCTTCATTGAAAATAAATCTGAAAAATGTTTATTTGAACGTCTAATGAACTTAGTTTGCAGCATTTGCTGCACAAGCCACTAGTATTCATATAATTATTTCTCTACATAGTCGCCCTGGCGATCAATAAAATCTCTCCAAACAGGAGAAAAGTTTTTTTATACCGTCACTGTAGAATATTTAACTTTGACGACAGAATCACAGCCTCACTTCTGTCTGCACTACATCAGAATCAAGAGACGGCCCTCTCAGGTGTTTTTTAAGTAAACAAATTGAATAATTATATAAATAAGATAGACATCTTCCTTAAAAAATATAATTTAATTTTCAATACATTTAGCTGCGTGAAGTTACCTTCAAACCTAAGAATGATTTTAAGTATAGCACAACGTAAATTTTCTATTAATTTACTAACTAGGAAATTTAATTTACGTTGAGCACAACATACACAATATGAAAATATAACACGTAGTAATTGTTGAGTCATAGCATAATACAGTAATTTGAATGCGCCTACCGAAGAAATAGTCTGTACATTTCCTCTAAATCAGCGGTGACCAAAACTCGATCTGCAGTGATTACATGCGACAGACAGCCTATGAAGTAAGGAGACGGAGGAAAGGTACTTGGCATGAAAACTACAACCAGTGGTGGTTTCTTTACTAACATCTTGATCAATCCCGCGGATAAAAATCTCAAGCTTTGCTGTATCAGTAATGTCACTGCTGTCATCAAGAGCCAGTGAATAATATACGATTTTTCTTGCTCCTTTTTTTAACCTTCCTCTTGAATATAAACAGGATTTTTTAAATTCTTCTCTCGATACTTGGTCGAGAAAATCGTAGTTTTTTAAAATTAAAAACTTGTTATGGACAGGTTATTTAAGCTATTTTAATCATTACTCTTTTGAGAAATTCTGTTGTATTAAAAGGCTTTAGCGCACGAGATATTTCAAACCCCACTAGGTAGCTGACTTCCTTACATTTATTTATGCTCGACCATGCCGAAATGTAGTAATTATACACCTGGTAGCAGTCCTTTAATGCATGTCATTAAAGTACACCTATTCATTAAAGTTCAGGTTTTCGATTATTCTCGGATATGCAATCGAAAGACAACTATCGAAAGGTCACGGAGGCTGGGAATCCAATACTGTCGCAGAAGGTTATGTTCTGTTACTATAATAATTAGCGTTAATTGTAAATAATATTCAAATAAATTCAATTTGTCTTCTCGTTTTTAAATGTCGAATTCAATTTCAAGGTTATATCAAGATTAATGTTTATCTTACTCTCTAGATTATATATCAATGTAGTCGACATTCGTAAAAAATCAATACTTTCGCGTCTGCGCACATCTCACAATTCATGAGGTAGGCTATTGCACTCACTCACATAACAATAACATGAATACTTATGAATAATTTCAAGTTAGAAATATGGTCGAGCATAAAAAGTCGTATGAAACTTGCCTATAATGGTAATTAAGACGCTAGTATGAAAATTATGAAACTCGGTTGCGCTCGTTTCATAAACATCCTCGCGTCTTAATTACTACCATTATAGGCTCGTTGCATAATGTACTATTATCTCATCTTTCTCTCCCTGGCTATAATTTAAGACGTGTCAATTCCTGGCGTTTAACAGTTCTTTGACACATAATATTGTATCAGTTTTTCTACAATATTATTATTAAATGAATAACTAATACATAGTTACCGTCATCTAAAAATTAAGAAGATTAAAATTGAGATAGAACCTAATAATTTTATCCTTCTAGGGAAAAGATCTAAATTTTATTATTATTTTTATTTTTTATTATTATTAAATTTAAATATACAGAATACAGAATATAAAAATATAAAAAGATCGAAAAATATCAATATTCATGCAAGTACAGAAGAATTATAGAAACACATACTTAGTGGTCAGTAATAATAATAATAATGATAATAATAATAATAATAATAATAATACATTATTCACCGTGGCAATTAATGTTTATATATACTCCTAATTGAACCGTTGATCAAAGTAAACATATTAAATTTCTTCTGACAGAATAACAAAGAAGTTCTCCTCATTCTTTACGAAACCACCTCTTACTGCTTTTAGATACAGAGTTTGTAGTGCGACATGTTACCACTACTACTTGCCTTCAGTACGAGAATGAAACAAAAAGTACAAAAAATGTACGACCCTCTGTAGTTTCGTATGTGTTTAATCGGGGCGTGTATTGTTTCTTGCCAAAGAGCTCACAGTAGAAGATAATATGCTGCTCTTTCAGTGACGGTAAACATTTACTCATATCTCAGAAGATATTTATTTTACGACTCATGTTTGTAGGACTTTCATTTCTTGTTTTGATGCATACTATCTCCTCTCTAAATATAGGAACCTTTTTATTCAAAACTCCCTGTATATCATAACACAATTCAGAACCGCTGATGATGTAAACATTGGAAATTTGTGATCTATCGAGTGTAGGTATATACCTACTCCAGTTTCTACAACGAAAAAAATAATACTACCACCTTTCAAAAAATGAAATCATATTTTAACATCCCGTATAGTACGTTTTCTTCCAATCGGTATGTGGAACAAGTTTATTGAAAATTGGTTCTGATGTATCGAGGTTAAAAAATCAGGTTTCCTGAGTTCGGGTTCTTTTTCAAGCACTATCCCAACGGAGGGAGGAACGAATTTCAGTAGCCTATCTCTCCATTTGGGATGTGGACCAGTATCAGAAGATCTCTCAGGGGGGCAACGCTCCACTAAACTCGTAGCCTGAGTGAAGACGAAGACAACCGTGTTCATTTGGTGGACACACACACACAGTGCGGACGTCAAGATATAATTAATGAGATTCTGCACTTAGACTCTGTAAACTGCCGTATCCATTTCCCTCAGACTCGCACGCGGTGTATCCAGCCACCATTCAAGTGGATCTCGTCATACTCAAGCTAAGCTCTCACTTCCCCATTCATCTTTACATGTCGCAAAAGGTTATTCCAACCAGGGGTGCCACAAAGTACACGTATACTATTAGGAATAAGTTTACCTTAAAAGTATCATAGGCTATTTGGTTTATAAGATGTCATTCCATTTTCGACCAATGAAGTGTAATGAAATTTTAAATTCCAACCAATGACAGTCATATATCGCGATAATTTTTGCAGCTAGATTTATCATTATCAATTTATCAAAAGCAGGTGCACTTCTTATGTTTAACTCAATATGTTAGTTCGGATAACTGTTTCATCGTAAATCAGCTTCTTGTCTATGCATTATATTTACGCAGATTAGAAGACGATGTTCAAAACGGCGAATGGAAAAAGGCCTGCAAAACAAACAGCGCTCATACGATTGTCTCGTGACTCTTTGTACGAAATGGAAATATAAAAATTGGAGATTTATCGCTCGCCGAAACGTGAAAAATTCAAATATCTTGGAGAATGTAACAAATTTGACACTGTAGGAAATTAAACGACACTCAGTTATCTGTGGAAATGCAGTGTTATTATTCTCAGAACTGTTTCATTGCTTACCTCTGCTGTCCAAAAATCTGGAGGAATCTAAATTTAAAAACAGTTACATTAACATTTAACGATTTACTGCTCGAACTCTGATTGATCTTTCAGGGTGTTTGAGAATAAGGTGCTTAGGAAAATATTTGGGGCTAAGCGGGATGAAGTTACAGGAGAATGGAGAAATTACAAGACAGAACTGCACGCAATGTATTCTTCACCTGACATAATTAGGAACATTAAATCAGACTTTGGATGGGAAAATGATTGCACGTATGTTTGGCTTAAAATTTATATTTGTTCGGAGACCGGTTTTCTAAATCAACCTTTAGGGAGGCCGAGACAGATCGGAGGATAATCTGTAAAATGGATTTTCATTATGATGATAGAGACTGGATTAAGCTTGTCAACAGGATAAAACCTCGTTTTGATGTAGGGCGGATAAATGAAAAATATTCCAAAATGATTTGTACATTTAAGTAGCTATAGAATTATCATTACTTCTTAAAAATGGTTTCTTTATTAATTAATAGTAGTCGCCAACTGTTTCATCGTAAATCGATGAGCATTATATTTACGCAGTGAAGACGACGTTCAAAACGGCGAATCATGTAGACCAGGCCTGCGCGCACTTTCGGAGCGGGAGAGCGGTGTTTACCGCTCGCCGAAACGGAGAGGAAGATACGTCAGAATGACATAGACTTGCTGTAGGTAGAGAGGGAAACGACCACTCAGTTATCTAGTGGAGTGCCTGTGTAGGCCTATTCTCAGTAACTGTTTCACGTTGCTTACCTACTGCTACAGTACAGTATGAAGGAATCTAAAAGACGGAACATAACATATAACATTTAACGATTTACAGCTCGAACTTATTGATTTGCAATGTGACCTAAGGGCTAAAGATCGTTTGAATAATACTACTAGCCTGGTAGAATTTTACAAGACTAAACATTGGCAATAATATCTACGACTACACAGGCTGGCTGTGAAAATGATTGCTATGTTTGGCTCAACATTTATATTTGTGAGAAATTGTTTTCTACAATCAACTTTAATAAAGGCAGACATCGAACATCTGTAACTGATGTTTCATTATGATCAGTAGGCTACTGTTCCTTTCAGCTGTCAACAGCATAAAATCTCGTTTTCATGTACTGATAAATAAAAATATAACAAAATGATATTGTACATTTAAGTAGCTATAGAATATCTATTACTTCTGTAAAAAAATATTTCTTTATTAATTAGTAATAGTCCAAGATAGTTATTCAAACACTGAACGGGAATTCATTTCATAAGCACTAATAGTTTCCTTTTATGTTTATTTTGTAAAGATCCACCCCTTCTTCCAGTCCACTCTTATGCAGAGCGCAGCTAATATCTGCATTCCGCTCATGAGCTGTGAGCCGGCTCGGAGAGCGCAAACCTTGTGCAGGCCTGATGTAGACACAAAATCTTCATGCATAGCTACGTTACAGTTAAGAATTAATGTTTCTTCTGCCATGCAAAGTAACTATAGTTACATTACAGTTAAGAATTAATGTTTCTTCTGCCATGCAAAGTAACTATAGTTACATTACAGTTAAGAATTAATGTTTCTTCTGCCATGCAAAGTAACCATAGTTACATTACAGTTAAGAATTAATGTTTCTTCTGCCATGCAAAGTAACTATAGTTACATTACAGTTAAGAATTAATGTTTCTTCTGCCATGCAAAGTAACTATAGTTACATTACAGTTAAGAATAATGTTTCTTCTGCCATGCAAAGTAACTATAGTTACATTACAGTTAAGAATAATGTTCTTCTGCCATGCAAAGTAACCATAGTTACATTACAGTTAAGAATAATGTTCCTTCTGCCATGCAAAGTAACCATAGTTACATCACAGTTAAGAATAATGTTCCTTCTGCCATGCAAAGTAACCATAGTTACATTACAGTTAAGAATTAATGTTTCTTCTGCCATGCAAAGTAACCATAGTTACATTTCAGTTAAGAATAATGTTCCTTCTGCCAAAATAGACAAATGGAAATGTAAAAATAGTTTTGGGAAATTACAGCTAAGAATAATGTTCCTTCTGCCATGCAAAGTAACCATAGTTACATTACAGTTAAGAATAATGTTCCTTCTGCCATGCAAAGTAACCATAGTTACATTAAGTTAAGAATAATGTTCCTTCTGCCATGCAGTAACCATAGTTAATCAAGTTAGTTAGTTATTTCATAACCATAGTCGATTCAGTTAAGAATAATGTTCCTTCTGCATTTTTTCAAGTAACCATAGTTACATTACAGTTAAGAATAATGTTCCTTCTGCCATGCAAAGTAACCATAGTTACATCCAGTTAAGAATAATGTTCCTTCTGCCATGCAAAGTAACCATAGTTACATCACAGCTAAGAATAATTTTATATCATTCATATTAATTAAGTTTCCTTCTGCCATGCAAAGTAACATAGTTACATTACAGATTGTTTTAAGAATAATTTCCTTCTTTATTTGCAAAGTAACCATAGTTACATTACAGTTAAGAATAATGTTCCTTCTGCCAATGCAAAGTAACCATAGTTACATTACAGTTAGAATTAATGTTCCTTCTGCCATGCTTAAAGTAACCATAGTTACATTACAGTTAAGAATAATGTTCCTTCTGCCAGCTGTTAAATTTATGAACAGTATGAAAATGTTCCTTCTGCCATAATAACCATAGTTACATGATAAGAATAATGTTCCTTCTGCCATGAAAAGTAACCATAGTTAATTTTGCATTACAATTAATGTTCTTCATTAAATAACGTTTACTTTTTTTTTTTTTTGCCAAGTAACCATACATCACAGCTAAGAATAATTTCCTTCTGCCATGCAGTGCCTAGTTAATAAAGTTCATGTCAAAGTAACCATTTCATTACAAACAATAACGTTCCTTCTGGTTTATGTAGTTACATTACAGTTCATTTTTTTCTGGTTTATGTCGATTTCATTTTTTTTTGTAATGTAATGGAGAAATACTTATGTCTCTTTTTCCAAGGGAGCAGATGTTCCGTAAGTTGTCAATAAATTATCAAAAAGGATTGTGGAACTAACTTATGTCACTTTTACCAGGCACTGCAGAGTGAAGAATTAATGTTTCTTCTGCCATGCAAAGTAACCATAGTTACATTTCATTAATTAAAATATATCATTGGGAAAAATAGACAGTCAAGAATGGAAATGCTAAAAATTGGTTTTGGGAAAATAAGCTTGGGAACTTCGGATTGGGAAGAAAAGTTAATGGAAAACTTAACATTGGGAAGAAATGGTTTGAGAAAAAGTCCGGGAATGGTAATAGACATATATGGCACACTTTGATCGAACCATATTGAAAAATTTAGTTGTGATTTTATTATTTCGGAATGTCGATTCATATGAAGAGAAAATATTTTGCATTTTTTTTCAAGTTACTTATTCATTTGTAAACCGAAACAGAAATGAAATATTCAACCCATCATAACTGTAGTTTCATCCCCGAATCTGAGTTGTGTCCCAGATATACCACAGAATTTTTTATCATTCATATGTAATTAAGTTACAATATTAGACACTAGATGGCTCTGATTGTATTTATAAGTAAATATTTTAATTCTTTATTTACAAATATGCTACAGTATACCGCGACAGAATACGAAATGTTATTCTTTATTAAATCAAATATATTGTATGCGTTATTTTTATTTTCTTAAATTATGTACTTATTATTTCTATCGGTGAAATATTCTTATTAAATATCAAGATATGTTTTTGTTTCATTTGGAGAAATTAACTCGTGCTTCGAGCTGTTAAATTTATGAACAGTATGAAAACCTCTTGTCATAATACCTATGATGACGATGATGGTCAATATCATGGCATTTTGAAATGTAAAACATATTAATTTTGCGGCGAATGGTATCTTCATTAAAACGCTTTTTTTTTTTTTTTTTTTTTTTTTTTTTTTTTTTTTTTTTTTGTGGAGAATTGTTAGATTTTTCTTTCCGTAGCGCTAGAATGGGGAAGATTCTCCGGAAACATTTTCTTTTCTTAACAAGGCTCTTAATGGCGCTCTTTGGTGCACCTGTAGCCTCTGAGACTTTCTTGAACTTTTTATAAATTAAAGGAGTTTCCACCTTTCTTTTTTGTTATGTGTGCACATTAGCCACTCCTTTCCTTGCCAGACTGCAAAATGTGCCTTTGCACTTCTCTGTTGCTTGGCGACGTGATGTGAGCGATGTTTTTTGCTTATCTGTAACAACATGAAAATATCATCGGAGTCCTTGTTAAACGAATATGAGCAAACTGACTAATAGAAATTATGAAATGCCACATCAAATGGTGTGGTTTTTATTGCACCGTGTCACACATGCAGGAAGGTTAAACATTTTGGAGTTACATACGTATAAGTTTCAAAGGGAGGGAGGGGGGAGGCGGAAAGGAGACGGTGGATGGGGAGAGAGGGAGAGAATTGTTCATGACAGTTTTAAATAAATTGCATTTAAAATATCTAAATCTGGAAGTTTCTGTTTGTTTTAAGTGACGTAATACTTAACACATTACTTAACATTACTGTAAACTTAATTTCTTTTCTAAATTAATTAATTTTTAATTTATTCAAAGATAACTTAAATGGAGATTGAGTTACAGAATGTGTCTTCGTAATAATGCTATTTTTAGTTTATATTAAATGTAAAGGTATCTTTAATGGAAATAGTTTTGTTTTATAAGAATGCACATTCTTTACTGTTATGTAATTATGTAAATAAGCAAAGAAATCAACAGATACTGTAAATGTTAAATAAGTTGCATGGTTTTAAATTTATGGTTAAGAAGGTTATAGCGTAATAAAGAATGTTGAAAACCAAACAATTTGCGTAATACTTTACGTTTTGATGTACAGTAATTTGATCGAAACGTATCTGATGAGGCGTTTTTGTTTACATTCTCCTCTCGCAAATCTTGCGTAGTGGAGTTCCACTCACCCCCATTGCGAAGCAATGACCTCAAAGGGCACTGTTACTGTTTACAGTGTTGCAACACGTTACATTTCGTATTCTCAAAACTACTGGACGTATCAAAAAACTTATTGGACATAACTTGTTCGGATTGACTTGATCTATTACCTCTGTGAATTAAGCTTACAGCAGTAAAATTTTGGAAGTATTCAACATTTTTTTCCTCCATTATTGTATCTTATACAATAATGAAAATTAGTATGTGTAAAACACTGTCCTTCTGCTATATGAAACAAAATATATTTTTACGATTTAAAAAAATTATTTATATATACATTTTTTTCAAAATTCAGTTCACTGTGCAGTGATAAAGTACGCTACAATGTTACACACAAAACTGAATAACCAATTTTCATTATTGTACAAGATACAGTAATGGAGGAAAAAATGTTGATTGTTTTCAAAAAAAATTACTGCTGTAAGTTGTACGTAACCCCTTAATGTAATAGGTTCTCTTGCACCCTGTATAATGTGGTGAGGCATTTTCCGTTGACAAGAGACGACGGTTGACAAAGTGATTCGATGTGGTGAGGCACTATATCATGAGAAGAGACATATTTCAAGAGATGTGTTGTGGTGGAACACTATGTTATGAGATATAATATGATGTTATAAGGAAATGTATTATGTGATGCAATGTGTAATGAGGTGAAAGTATATGTGATTAGATGGTGTAGTATTTCATGAGATGAAACGATATGAGACATTATAAGATTCGTATGTGAAAGCTTATGTGACGCTCTGATCTTGGTGTAAGGCTAATACATGTGATGTTGCCAGATATTATGTGATGTAGTGAGTCATTATGTATTAGATAAAGCGATACTTAATATAGTGGACAACAATATTATGAAATGAAGAAATAAACAACTTTATGTGGTGAAGCACTAGATATGTAACAATGTTATTTATCGTTGTGTGAGATGAAACTACGAGATAATATGAGATATTCTTATGTGAAATAGATGCTTTACAATGAGATGAACGGTGAAATTAAAGGCTTATGTGACGCTCTGATCTTGGTGTAAGCCTAATTCATGTGATGTAGTCGTTATGTATTAGATGAAGCGATACTTAATATAGTGGACAACAATGTTATGAAATGAAGAAATAAACAACTTGATATGGTGAAACACTATGTGATGATAGTTACAATGTTATTTGTCGTTGTGTGATGAGATCTGTGTGGTTATATGATGTTACAATATGTGATATATGACTAAATTGGACGTGATATACGACGTGACAACACGTGATGTGATACATTATGGTGAAGACAGCCACAACCATTAATCTACCATCAAAGTACAATCTTAAAAGAGGGAAGAAAATATGCGTTGTCACCTTTTCCTCGTCTGAGTCGTTGTGTTATTTCTCCATTTCCGGTCGTAAACATCATCATGTCTACCCCTGCATGCGATCGACATGAAGGATAGGTACCTCGAGAGCTTCCCATTAATGCGGCTAACATATCGCCGGGCCGCATGTCCACTCCTTTCCCGGCCGTCCACTTGTAAAATACTTGCTATTGCTCGTGATGGATTCCGTCTGAGAACAAACAAACCACTATATCTACATTAAAATGTGTGTAGGAATCGATCTATGCTATTCAGAATGTAATGCATGTCTCGAAGGGGAGAGAGTTAACAGTATATAGGAACAAATCTGCTACGGCGCTACTGCGAGGGTGACAAATGAGGATCACACTGCGTAACGTCCCTCCAGCCCTAATGGATTTCCTTTTCATCCCGTGCAGTAAATGGGAGACGATAGATTCTCTGAGAGAGTAGCTGGTACTGGTCAGGGAGGCTCAGAGTGGGAGGACTACAGGAAGGATGTGTCCTAAAGTACAGCCTGCTGCCGATAATGCTCCAAGAGCACGGTAATCCCTTCTGGAAACTTTTGCTGTTGCTGTTTCGAAAATACAATAATTAAGAAGTTTATTACTCCAATGATTACCATCAAAATATCGTCAAAATCATGAGGGTAGAAGAAATCAGGATGAATTGAGATAACAAGAGTACGAAGTTGAGGCACATTTACTCTGAAGTTAAGTACACACAGAATAATACAGTGTATACAAAGCAGCTGACAAGGTAGTCCCTCCCTTCATACACGCAGACATCATGTCAGTTTAATGGAGCAATATAGACCGAGCAAGGAAAAAACTAAATGTTCATCTGAAGGACAAACGTATATATTACATTGTGTGTATTTATTCACACTGCAAATGGGTATATACCCGGTGGGAGTGGTATCTAATTACACTCTATAATGACAATTAATAATAAACACAATTAATAATAAATCAATAATAATACAAATAATAATAATAATAAGTTAATAATAATAATAATAATAATAATAATAATACAGAGAACATCCTAAATTAAATAAAGCACGATCACTTAACAGTACTACATTATGCAACGAGCCTATAATGGTAGTAATTAAGACGCGAGTATGTTTATGAAACGAGCGCAAGCAAGTTTCATAATTTTCATACGAGCGTCTTAATTACCATTATAGTCAAGTTTCATACGACTTTTTATGCTCGACCATATTTCTAACTTGAAATTATTCAGAAGTATTCATTTTATTCTTATGTGACTGAAGAGCGGAAGTGACCTTGTGCATAGCTCGTAAATTGTGAGATGTGCGCAGACGGAAAGTATTTATTTTTTCCGAGGAACAGATGTCCACATTGACCTTCATATAATCTAGAGAGTAAACTAAATATTAATATTGATATAACATTGAAATTAGATTAGATATTGAAAAACGAGATGACAAATTGAATTTTTTTGAATATTATTTAGCCTACAATTAACGCTAATTATTACAGCAACAGAACATAACCTTCTGCGACAGTATTGGATTTTCAGCCTCCGTGACTTTTCGCTAATTGTCTTTCGATTGCATATCCGAGAATAATCGATACTTGCGGTTTTATAATGGTCCAATCAGTACAATGGAGATTTCTCTTTGGCTGAACAACTGAATTATAATGAATAGGTGTACTTTAATGAGGTGCATTAAAGGGCTACTACCAGGTGTATAATTACTACATTTCGGCATGGTCGAGCATAAAATTACATTTAAAGTAAATCTAATTTGTATCTTAATCCTGAGTTCAAACTAAAACCTGCGAGAATGATATGTTCATACCTACACAAGTACCTTTCAGCACTACAACTCACACACTGCACTGGAACTACGACACATTTCACTGATTCTATCTCGATTTCACTAACACATCAAAAAAATTTCACTCTTCAAATACTTTGCACTGCCACTATAAACTATAAAACTTCACTGACAGAAACACACTTCACTTACACAACACACTTCACTGATACAACACACTTCTTCACTGATACAATATTTCATATAACAAAACATCAATTACATGTATAATATACTACCGTCTATCAGTAAAGTCCTTAAGCCTATTTTTAAATACATTTTGGTTATTGGTAAAGTCTTTAGTAAGTCTGCAGGTAAAGCATTCCAGTCCCTGATAGTACGATTGAGAAAAGAAAACTTTCCAGTGCCCGTCCTCTGTCTTCTTTCCCTCAATTTATATGAGTGGTCGTTTCTTGAAAGATAATTGTTTGGAATACGTTGCATTATCTTTGTAATAATAATAATAATCATCATCATAATAATAGTAATAATAATACTTCACTTACAAATAGCTTTTAAGGAACCCGTGGTTCATTGGCGCCCTCATATAAGCCCGCCATCGGTCCCTGTCCTGAGCAAGATTAATCCAGTCTCCATCATCATATCCCACCTCTCTCAAATCCATTTTAATATTATCCTCCCATCTACGTCTCCGTCCCCCTAAGGCCTTTTTCCCTCCGGCCTCCCAACTAACACTCTATATGCATTTCTGGATTCGCCCATACGTGCTACATGCCCTGCCCATCTCAAACGTCTGGATTTAATGTTCCTAATTATGTCAGGTGAAGAATATAATGCGTGCAGTTCTGCGTTGTGTAACTTTCTCCATTCTCCTGTAACTTCATCCCTCTTAACCCCAAATATTTTCCTAAGAACCTTGTTCTCAAGCACTCTTAATCTCTGCTCCTCTCTCAAAGTGAGAGTCCAATTTTCACCACCATAAAGAACAACCGGTAATGTAACTGTTTTATAAATTCTAACTTTCAGATTTTTTGACAGAAGACTAGATGACAAAACTTCTCAACCGAATAATATAACAGGCATTTCCCATATTTATTCTGCTTTTAATTTCCTCCCGGGTGTTCTTTATATTTGTAATAATAATAATAATAATAATAATAATAATAATAATTAATAATAATAATAATAATAATAATAATAATAATAATAATAATAATAATTTATTATGTGCTGGACAACAGCCATTGGCCAATAAATGTCCAGCATAGTGATACAATTAATACATTAAAATGAACCACTAAGGTATAAATTAAATACTTGAGTTAACAACAAAATAAAGAACATAGATTACAATAATTAATTTACAAGAATTAATACTATAAAATATTAGGGAAAGGAGTTGATTCTTAGTACCAATTTGTGTATAAGGATTATCCAAATAAGTCCACACCTGTGGAGTAACGGTTAGCACGTCTGGCCGCGAAACCAGGTGGCCCGGGTTCGATTCCCGGTCGGGGCAAGTTACCTGGTTGAGGTTTTTCCGGGGTTTTCCTTCAACCCAATATGAGCAAATGCTGGGTAACTTTCGGTGTTGGACCCCGGAATCATTTCACCGGCATTATCACCTTCATCTCATTCAGACGCTAAATAACCTAAGCTGTTGATAAAGCGTCGTAAAATAACCTACTAAAATAAAAAAAATAAAATAAATTATCCAAATAATATTAGCAAAGACATTGCCATATTCTAATACTTCTATACATTGAATGGATCGAAATCGCCTACATGTAAGTTAGCATGTTTAATAATCTGGAGACCGGCGAGGAAGATTTAATAATAATAATAATAATAATAATAATAATAATAATAATAATAATAATAATAATAATGACGTAGGTGGAACTCACACTTTAAATCAGAATATTGTTGGTGACACTTAATATAATGACAATTTATATTGGTTTTGAAAAGCCATGAAAAATGTGCATTTAATATTTCTTTCATACTCACAAACAAACATTTTCCCTCCCATTGCGAACGAAGTTTCTTTTCTTCAATGCTTTATATTTTCCCGTGTTAAGTACGCATAAACCCGAACGACACACAAATTCACGCTACAGGAGAGCGACCATTTTCTTTGTCATTGGGTGTACATATCAGCCAGAACCTCAATTAGAGGTTGGCATATACTGTAATTATTGTATTTTATTTGTGGACATGTTGTCTTTTTTCAAAATAACCATTCAAAGATAGCTGGAAGTTTGCAATTGAAATAGAGTTAATATTGTAAAGGTATATAATTGCCATCAATAGAAGAACCCAGAAAGCGATGATCTTAGACCCTACGATTTGCTTTGAACGAGACACGAATCAAGCACTGCAGATAAATGATGACAAGCGAGCTAAATATGCACCTTGTCTTCCATACCTCAGTGAAAAATGTTGCATTTCGCTTTACAACTGGGATGTTACAGGCTTACTATTTGGAGCGAGGGGTGATTTACCAAAATTTACATGTAATATCCTTAAATCCTTTAAAGTTCCCTTTTATGAGGTTCAGATCATTGTGATGGAAATTCTGAAGGCATCTCTTCAAATTCTACACTATCATCTATATGTTAACACATAAATTTTTGTTTTAATGTACAAATCGAATAATTATTTTACTCGTTTCATTTTCCTTTATAGTTTTATGTTTGTTAATTCCGGATCCCAGTGGTCAACCTCACTTGAGGACGGATGATTTTAAATACTTCTTAGTAGTTGCCTAAATTCGTATTTTATCAGTGTTATTAACGGTTTGAATACAGGCTCATTTTCCAGGTTTCGTGTACATAGCCCGCTCATACCGACCTACTTTAAGCACAGATTTGTTTGTTTTCCTTTTAGAATTTATTCCTCTGTGAAACATAAGTGAAATATAGTATTTACAATTTTATTCACCATGCTGAATTTCTATGCATAACAAATTGCATTACACAGTGTATATGTCAAAGACAATGAAAACTTCTTAAGTAATTTACAATTTACTTTCGTAGCATTATTTAGAGACACGGTAATTTTAAAAATTGAGAATAAGTGACTTACCATTCTCGAATATTACCTCATTAATCAAGACTTATGACGGACTGACAGCCATCTTAAGCAAAGTCTGTTCTTGTCGCCGTACCGACAGGAGCAATTTCAAATTGGAATTTATGGAATTCCTCCATCCCGGCGTCGACAATATGAAACACACTTTGCACACGCTTTGCGGAGTGCGCCAACTTTTCCCCACTTTTTTTTTTTTTTGCCTTTCTTCGAGGATTTATGGTTGAAAACTGCATGGAATTCCAATGCTCCTAGTACCAAAATTAAAATTCCAGTTTACAGAAACTGCAGGTCTGTCTCCGAGAGAAGCTACCAGCTTACAATATACTATGGAGGGGAATTCCAAGTTTGTATTATTTTATAAACATTTAACCATTGACATTACTTTGACATTAGTTTTTATTTTTATTTATTCTTTAGATACATTTAAATCCATTATAGAAATGTATATTAAATACATTAAAAACTATTACACACATTAAAAAATACCCTGAATATATTAAACAATTAATTTAAATGAATTTATCCCCATATGGGCAATGGTTATGTTCGGGGCTTTAAAATTTGTATTATAGGTACGTAGAAAGAAGAAGAAGAAAAAATAAACAATAAATTTAGGTGATAAAACGAAAATAGCATAGATTTCAGTTATGGCCAAATATGTAATTACAATTTGGTTAGAACTAATTTTAATCTATACTAATAATAAATCTGTAGCCGAAATTTTTCTGGTAATTTTCGATTTTCCAAAAATAATTGGTCCTAACATATATAATTAACAACCCTGAAACCGAAAATCACTTTTTTGAAATGTTTGTTTGTATGTCTGTCTGTCTATATGTTTGTTACCTTTTCACGCGATAATGGCTGAACGGATTTCGATGTAAATTGGAATATAAATTAAGTTCGTTGTAACTTAGATTTTAGGCTATATGGCATTCAAAATACATTATTTAAAAGGGGGGTTATAAGGGGGCCTGAATTAAATGAATCGAAATATCTCGCTTATTATTGATTTTTATGAAAAATGTTACATAACAAAAGTTTCTTTAAAAATAATTTTCGATAAGTTTTATTCCTTGAAAAAGTTTGATAGGACTGATATTTAATGATATAAATGAGTTTTAAAATTAAAATAACTGCCATCTGAGGCCGTGTAATGAATTAAAAAACAAATGACCTCGTCTATAAGGGGCCTTGGACAGCAACACTCGAAAGCTATGAAAGATAGCCTACAGATAATGTTTCTGTGTTTGTATGAAGTAATATCAGAAGCTAATTTAAACGATTTGTATAATTAATTATTATTTCACCATTGGAAAGTGTAGTTTCTCTAGATGGACATAATGCTATAATGTTATTACAGTAACTTCTGATATAATATAATATAATTTAAGTTATTTGAAGGGTTCACAACCATAGTGGGCCATTTACTGAATACGTAGAAAACAAGGGTTAAAATTAAGTTATTACCATAATTCAATGGAAACCTGTAACAAGTAAAATAAAATATACACATTAAATCTAAATGATGTCAATCTTCATTAAACCATGGTTGCATGTAATAAAAAATTAAGAAACAGGTTAAAGGAATTGTTATTGCAGCAAATGAGTGTCTCTGGATCAAAATGATCGCATTTTAATTATTTGCAAATACAATTTAAATTAAGTAACATAATAAACGATTTATCCTTCTATCAAACACGAATGTTCCCTGGATCAAATGTCCTATTTTAATTATGTAATTACTTTATATTTATTTCTAACGGGTGCAGCGGAGTGCACGGGTACGGCTAGTAATTAAATAAGATTAATACGAGTATTTAACCATTAATTAAATTATCTACCCCTATGCTACTAATGTCTTTAATTTTAAGTTTAAATTTCACTGTACTTATATTTCCTAAATCCGGGTACTGAGAAATTAATTTGTTGCAAAGTTTTAAGCCATAGTCGAAGCTATGTTTCATTCCAGCAGCCGTTGAACTTTTCGATTCTGTGGATTCAAATAATAATAATAATTATAATAATAATAATTAATAATTAATAATAATTTTATTTATTTAATCTGGCAGAGCTAAGGCCAGTAGGCCTTCTCTTCCGCCCAGCCAGACTCTAATTCCTGTTCCTTCTCGTATTAAAATTATGCCAATACGTGTTGAAATTTTTCTTGTAAATGTATAAAATCAATCCTATCAAATCAATAATATTGACTATTACAATTTTACTACGTCATACAACTTTTGAGTCGACCTGGTTGGCAAGTTTGTATAGCGCTGGCCTTCTATGCCCAAGGTTGCGGGTTCGATCCCGGGCCAGGTCGATGGCATTTAAGTGTGCTTAAATGCGACAGTCTCATGTCAGTAGATTTACTGGGATGTAAAAGAACTCCTGCGGGACAAAATTCCGGCACATCCGGCGACGCTGATATAACCTCTGCAGTTGCGAGCGTCGTTAAATAAAAAAAAAACAAAACAATACAACTTTTGTCCAATAAAATGGTACGGAATGACGTGTTTCATCCAATCATTTCTGATATCCTACAATTTTTATCACTTCCCTAGCATTTGTTTTTATCACCTCTAGCATTTGTTTGTTTTTATCACCTCACTAACATTTGTTTCTTTGTTTGCCAATATTTGAATAATTGCACCTTTTAAAATGATTCATGTTTATTTCATCAGATTTAATTAAAACTTTTCTGTCATTTATCTTGTTTATATTATTTAGGTTATGTTAAAGCTTCTGCTGTATAAGATTATGGATAGTCACATATCACAGATTGTTTTATATATATTGATAATTGAAGTGGAATGCAACCGTTTAAAAAAATGAAACAATCAACAAAGCCTTCTTGACTAGTAATCGTTCATAGACTTCAATGAAGATTGTATAGTTGGCACAACTGGTAAGAAGAGAACAGCTCATCATAACACACTACTGTCATCTAGCGGAATATTTGTAATGATGAGATGATTCGATAATAGTCCCTACATTTGAAGTCAGTTTAGTGTTTTCGTATATGAATATAGTTTATTGTATTAGAGTACTTTGTTTCTTCTAACATTTATATATTTCCTTCTAATCGTGTAATAGTCAATTAAATCCCACTCGAGTTTTGATTTTTGTCTAGATAAATCAAAATCTCTAGGAGATGACTGTAGATAAAATTGTCATTAATAACTACGCCTTACAAAATATCGATAAAATTAAATCAACAAACAGAATTTAGAAAATATTGGTAAAATGAAATATTCAACGAGCAATTGAAAATTATGAAATGTTGACAAAATTGACTGCATAGTAATAAGCCACCGACGTAGCTCAGGCTGTAGCGCGTTTGTCCGCTTATCCGGGATAGCGCTTGGGCGTGGTTCGATTCCTGCTTGAGCGTATCATCTTGCTAGGTTTTTTTCCGAGGTTTTCCTAAACGTAAAGCGAAAATTTACATTTCAATTGAACGTGATTGTCACTGCCAATGACCTTATGCCCAACACATACCAGAAACAACAGAATAACAAACGACTCCTGCAGCGTAAGTATCGGACAACGTAAATAATGACTCTCTATTCTCAGTTTCAAAAACGTTAGACTCACAAAACACTTTTTTTTCTAGTAAAACCTTGACAGTTACAGGAAAGTACTATTTGACTAGGCCTATTTATGTTCTGCCAGCAGTATATTTTTTGTCAGTTTACATCGTTTACACCCTGTATAACTTTCGCTTTATAGTACTCTATATACTAACGGAAATATGAAGTATCGTTTTCTTTGAACTGATTTTTTCCCCGACATTAAATATTGTTCTATAGTATTTGGCTTTGTTTCTTTGCTAATTGAATTTGTGTTTCGTATAAAGTAGGAAAGAAATGCGACTACTGCAGGAATGTTTTGAAGGGAATCGTGGCACACAAATGCAATGATTTTTAACGCACTGAAAAGTACACAAAGCACATTAATGCCAATACTTGACTGAAAGCCATGTAATGCTTCAGCATATAGACGTCACAAAAGTCTACATACGCGGGGCTTCTCTCAATGAAAGGGATCAAAGGGGGAGCTCAAGATCCTCCGGTATTTGCTCTCTGTAAGCATAGATTCCTTGTTTCTATTGCACAGTACACCGAGTGTATACATAACTAACATCCCGTGACGTGCGTCGTATATACATTGCTTTATCACATACAATACACATCCGGGAAGCACCTACATAATCCTCATGTCTGTCTGTCCGCTTAAAATTACCCGGCTCAAATTGGACGGAATTTTAAAAAGATTAATATCTTGAAAAATTGACTAAAATTTTATCAACTTAGAAAAATATTGTGATAATTCAGATTGTCAATGTTATAATACCATATGATACAATATAATATTTATTCAGTCATATGACAAATCAATTTCAAAAAACTAATGACACTTATCCATATATGTAATCATTATGTTCTATACAATGAAAATTATGAACGTTTTCGCTCTTCGAGCATCATCAGGCTCTTTGTATAATATCTTATATCTGGTATCTGTAAAATACAATGATAATTTAATGAAAATGAACTGTTTAAAAGTTAACTCCATATGTCTGAATATTCTTAATATGTTAAAATTACAAACTGTAACTGCATTGCGATAATACATAAAATTTAAATTTAGATAAACCTCATTTAAACTTCATAATACTGATGTATATATGTCCAAGTCAAACCATTGAAACAAGATCGACATATATAATCAATTTGAGTTTAAATGAGTAAAATGATGAAAATTTCACAATTTAATATCATCTGCAATGCAGTTACAGAACTATGTTACAGGGAGAAAAAACACTATTTTAGATATATCATAAAATATTTTATGCTCGACCATGCCGAAATGTAGTAATTATACACCTGGTAGCAGACCTTTATTGCATGTCATTAAAGTACACCTACTCATTAAAGGTCAATCTTTCAGCCAATGACGACTCAGGTTACAACTGTTCAGCCAATGACAGGTCAACTTTCTACCGTTATAAAACCGCAAATATCGATTATTCTCGGATATGCAATCGTTAAGAATTAGCGAAAAGTCACGGAGGCTGGAAATCCAATACTTCGCAGAAGGTTATGTTCTATTACTATAATAATTAGCGTTAATTGTAAATATTCAAATAAATTCAATTTGTCATCTCGTTTTTCAATGTCTAATTTAATTTCAATGTTATCTCTGTAAAGTTCTTGTGGCCTAGCAAGGTCAATAATGAACATCTGTTCCTCGAAAAAATCAATACTTTCCGCGTCTGCGGACATCTCACAAGCATTGGTCAAGGTCAGATACAAAGAAAATTAATAATATCAAGTTAAAAGATGGTCGAGCATAAAAAGTCGTATGAAACTCGCCTATAATGGTAATTAAGAAGCTCGTATGAAAATTATGAAACTCGCTTGCGCTCGTTTCATAAATATCCATACTCGCTTCTTAATTACCTTCAGTATTCGTTGCAAAGACTATTAAACAGTTCATTTTCATTAAATTGTCATTGTATTTTACTAACGAGACCAGATATAAGATATTATACAAAGAGTTGATGATGCCTGCTGGGCAAATTTGTAATTTTCATTTTATAGAACATAATGATACATACATGGATAAGTGTCATTATTTTTGTAAAATTGATTTGTCATATGACTGAATAAATAACACAATATTATATTGTATCACATGGTATTATAAAATTTTATCTACTGAATCAAAATTTTAATTAAATCGATCAATACTCTCTACTATTTATTGAATTTCGTCTTAGTCCTATAGTAGCTATTAAAAGCTGTGTTTTGTTGACCACTTTACATTATATTATTTTTCCGTGCATAAATTATCCAGATATTGGGCCTAAGGATACATTGAGATTCAATCGTAATTTCATTGACAGTTTGAGCTAGTTCTTGCTGTTATATACAGCGTGGAAGGTAAGGTAGTACATTAATTGTATGGTGTGATTCCTTAAAATATAACGAACAATAAAGTCTAATATCATTTTGCTAGTTTTTGCGAGGTTTTTGAAGAAATAATACTTTTATGCCGACATTTCGATCGCGAATTTTACGAATACTGTTTAAAATCGCTGTACGTCCAACTGCACACTAATGCAATGTAAACATCACAACAGCTGATCAGTTGCGAGTGCTACGCAAACCGTCTCGACAGCGATGCCAGATTTTTAGACCTTCTGTACGTGACTCGACAATCAATGTTTCTTTTCAATCGATTAATTCGAAATCTGTGAATTTTGTAATTAAAGTGCTGCTGCAACGTGAACATAACAAACGTTTTCTTCTTTGTTACACGAGAAATTAAACTCTATTTTAAACAGTATTGGTAAAATTCGCGATCGAAATGTCGGCATAAAAGTATTATTTCTTCAAAACCTCGCAAAAACGAGCAAAATGAAATTAGACTTTTTGTTCGTTATATTTCAAGGAATCACATCCTACAATTAATGTACTACCTTACCTTCCTCACTGTATATACAGGGTGATTCACGAGATTTACCGTCACTTACGGAGCTTATTTCCGAAGACATTCTGAACAAAAATGTCATATAAACATTTGTCCTAATCTAAAGATTTTCAGAATTACACTAATTTGAAGTTGTTACTAAAATAGCTTTTTCATTTAGTTTTAAGGGTAAAAAAATATTACAAATAGAGAATAAACTGTCCAGAAGTGTCATTTCTTTAATTGGCTAGTGTTCTGAAGCTAAAAATGTGTTCTTAATTGCTTTGTACAGATTTTGTTTTTTCAATGTTTAACTAAAAATTACATCATTCTTATGCACTTATCACAAAAAATTGTTACAAATCATACCACTTCAGGAACTTGATTCTTTACAGTTTAATTATGCATCCTAATGTACACAGTCTTGAAGAATTTACAAGAGAGGCCTTAAAGAATTTACAAGAGAGGCGCGATTTGTAACAATTGTTTGTGATAAATGCGTGAAAGAAATGTAATTTTGTAGTTAATTCTTTATTGAAAAAAATCTGTAAACCTAAAGTATATTTTACAAACAACTTTAAATTAGAAATTCACAACAAATTTTTAGCCTCGGAATACTAGCTAATTAAACTCCAAATGATACTTCTGAATAGTTCATTCTTTATCTGTAATATTCTTTCACTCTTAAAACCAAAGAAAAATATTTTTTTACAAACAACTTTAAATTAGCTTGTAACTTGTTAATACTATTCCATATTTATACCTCCACTTTTATAAAGAAAATATGTTAAATTTTGAGGAAATTATTTTTCTTTCAAACGCTATAGAACATCTTACGAACTTCTAAGTCCGGCGTAACGTTCACAGGAACATTTAGCAATAAACATGACGGTACTTTACGTTCAGTATTTAAAACATGTAGAATTCAAAACGAAAATAAACGAAATGGTATTCCATATTTGTGACACTTCCTCTAAGTTAAAATGTAAAAATGTCTGTTTTGCTATAAAATCAATTCAATGTTTAGGGCCTATATATATTTTTAAGTAGGTTATTTTACGGCACTTTATCAACAGCTTAGGTTATTTAGCATCTGAATGAGATGGTGATAATGCCGGTGAAATGAGTCCGGGGTCCAACACCGAAAGTTGCTCATATTGGGTTGAGGGAAAAAACCTCAACCAGGTAACTTCAATGTTAATAATATATATTCTTAATATAATAGCCACTTATATGGGATAAACTGAATTTCTAAGTTAGAATAAAAATACCACGATGATATTTTCATTGCGGCATTTCTCATGAAATCGTACATTTTTTGGCACCACATTTAAAAATTAAAGAAAATATTTAAAATTGCCAAAAAGTCGGTAGTGAGTCCCCTTAAGGGGACACTCAACTATATTTTGGAACTTTTTTCCTATTTGACCAATCTTTTTGAAATTTGGAGGAAAATTTTAATATACACATGGAAAGTAACATGCAAAATCTCAGCTCATTAATTAATTTAATTTAATTTATTTAAATTTAAATATACAGACAAAAGAATATAATTACAAACAAACAAGAGAAATAGAAATAAAATATTACAATCAATATAAAAAAGGAGATACAGTAGTATTAACAATACTTTTCAAAATAAAAAATGTTTCAAATTTTAATCAGTGGTTAATTGAAATATCATTTTAATTATCATTTTTTATTTTTTGGCTTTGTGCATTTGACTGTGCCTTCTCAATGAATAGGGGAAGAATTCTGTATATTGATTTAGTTCTGTCACGTAAATTAGTGTAAAAATTTAATTTTTTATTTCTATGAAATTAAATTTTAAATTTTTTAATGATTAAAAAATCATAAATAGCTTCAAAAAGATAATATTGTAAAACTGATACACAAAATGACATATTTTCTCCAATTTTTAAGTTAAGTGTCCCCTTAAATCAAAAGCAAACTTTAAGGTCACCCTGTATTACTCCGTATTTGAATTTAATGTCTTTTTGATTATAATTGAAATAATGCTCCATCAGTGGCCACCTATGTAATAAAGTTCTAATTGTATTAAAATTAGTTGCAAAGAAGATGGCATGTTACCTGAAAAGTTGCTCCGCTTTAGCTTCAATTAAGAACAGTGTGTGCATCATGTAAATTGCAAACCTAGGGACGCGGCATCTTCAATCAACGAATGTAATTTGCGCATCAACTTTGTGACATAATGGACGTGATGTAAAAATTACCGAGCCTTGGACGTCGTCATCATCTTTTGGTGGAGTTTCCTTTGATACCTATAAAGCAGCTGCCTCATTAATGCTCTCAAATTACCGCATCAGACATTCTGTCCTTTATACAAAGGAATATTTTCAAAAAAGAAAGTTGAAGTCTATTTTAAGAGCTTTTCGTGCTGCCCTCATTTTTATATTTTGTCGCCATCAACACACAAATCCATCTTCCACTTCGACAACTCCTTGGCGTGTAGAGGCACGGACTTCTTTTGTCACATTGAGTAGGAAAAAAAGTTTTTCCTCCCCGATTCTTCACTTTCAAGGCTGTAAATCAAATGATGGAGTGATGTGAAAGGGAGTTGGAATGGCTATTCCCAACATATCGCATTAGAAAAAATATATTTCCCTTCTCTTTGAAAGTAGGTCACTATTCGCTACATAATAGCAGCTTCAGAAAATAGAACGAATTTAAATATTTAGCATATTTGACAAGAATTTATGGTCTTAATGTTATGGTGTCATATTTAATTCTCAGCATTCGCTACAGTCCCTGAATCTTGCACCGTAAATTGAGAAACTACTACATTTTCCTGCTAAATGTAAACTCATGCCTATAAAAATTGTTTAATTCAGTTTTGACACCATATTTTCTCTAATTACGGTTCATAATAGTAATTAGGATCTAAAATAAGACCATTGTTTGAAAAATGTATTTTTGGGGCATATTTGAGTCGAAGGCTATGGCAGCTTTACAAACTGTCAGTATGGATATAAGGTTTGACGTTACCAACATTTAAAAAAAAAATTCAGTCTGGTAATAATTTATGCTAAAAGAGAGTAAAGTAGGATTTTATTCACGAGTGCAGAAATTTGATCTGAACAAATGTAACTTTTCTTTGTGAAAAAGAATTTTAAAATATTGCATTTGTTCGGATAACATTTCAGCACAGTAAAGGATAAAATATAAAAATTTGATCTGAACAAATGTAACATTTTCTTCTGAAAAGGAATTTTAAAATATCTATATTACATTTGTTCAAATAAAATTTATACACATTTAAAGGATAAAATATAAAAATTTGATCTGAACAAATTTTTTCTTCTGAAAAGGAATTTTAAAATATCTATATTATATTTGTTCAAATAAAATTTATACACATTTAAAGGATAAAATATAAAAATTTGATTTGAACAAATGTAACATTTCTTCTGAAAAGGAATTTTAAAATATCTATATTACATTTGTTCAAATAAAATTTATACACATTTAAAGGATAAAATATAAAAATTTGATCTGAACAAATGTAACATTTTCTTCTGAAAAGGAATTTTAAAATATCTATATTACATTTGTTCAAATAAAATTTATACACATTTAAAGGATAAAATATAAAAATTTGATCTGAACAAATGTAACATTTTCTTCTGAAAAGGAATTTTAAAATATCTATATTACATTTGTTCAAATAAAATTTATACACATTTAAAGGATAAAATATAAAAATTTGATCTGAACAAATGTAACATTTTCTTCTGAAAAGGATTTTTAAAATATCTATATTACATTTGTTCAAATAAAATTTATACACATTTAAAGGATAAAATATAAAAATTTGATTTGAACAAATGTAACATTTTGTTCTGAAAAGGAATTTTGAAATATCTGTATTACATTTGTTCAAATCAAATTTCTGCACATTTAAAGGATAAACTATAAAATTTTGATCTGAACAAATGTACTTTTCGTTCTGAAAAGAAATTTTAAAATACCTTTATTACATTTTTTCGGATAAAATTTGTGCATAAATAAGGATAAAATATAAAAATTTGATCTGAACAAATGTAACATTTTCTTCTGAAAAGGAATTTTAAAATATCTATATTACATTTGTTCAAATAAAATTTATACACATTTAAAGGATAAAATATAAAAATTTGATTTGAACAAATGTAACATTTTGTTCTGAAAAGGAATTTTGAAATATCTGTATTACATTTGTTCAAATCAAATTTCTGCACATTTAAAGGATAAACTATAAAATTTTGATCTGAACAAATGTACTTTTCGTTCTGAAAAGAAATTTTAAAATACCTTTATTACATTTTTTCGGATAAAATTTGTGCATAAATAAGGATAAAATATAAAAATTTGATCTGAACAAATGTAACATTTTCTTCTGAAAAGGAATTTTAAAATATCTATATTACATTTGTTCAAATAAAATTTATACACATTTAAAGGATAAAATATAAAAATTTGATTTGAACAAATGTAACATTTTGTTCTGAAAAGGAATTTTGAAATATCTGTATTACATTTGTTCAAATCAAATTTCTGCACATTTAAAGGATAAACTATAAAATTTTGATCTGAACAAATGTACTTTTCGTTCTGAAAAGAAATTTTAAAATACCTTTATTACATTTTTTCGGATAAAATTTGTGCATAAATAAGGATAAAATATAAAATTTGATCTGAACAAATGTAACATTTTCTTCTGAAAAGGAATTTTAAAATATCTATATTACATTTGTTCAAATAAAATTTATACACATTTAAAGGATAAAATATAAAAATTTGATTTGAACAAATGTAACATTTTGTTCTGAAAAGGAATTTTGAAATATCTGTATTACATTTGTTCAAATCAAATTTCTGCACATTTAAAGGATAAACTATAAAATTTTGATCTGAACAAATGTACTTTTCGTTCTGAAAAGAAATTTTAAAATACCTTTATTACATTTTTTCGGATAAAATTTGTGCATAAATAAGGATAAAATATAAAAATTTGATCTGAACAAATGTAAATTTCGTTCTGAAAAGAAGTTTTAAATTATCTTTATGCTCGACCATGCCGAAATGTAGTAATTATACACCTGGTAGCAGTCCTTTAATGCAAGTCATTAAAGTACACCTATTCATTAAAGTTCAGGTTTTCGATTATTCTCGGATATGCAATCGAAAGACGAGGGAAACGTCACGGAGGCTGGAAATCCAATACTGTCGCAGAAGGTTATGTTCTGTTACTATAATAATTAGCGTTAATTGTAAATAATATTCAAATAAATTCAATTTGTCATCTCGTTTTTCAATTCTAAATCAATTTCCAGGTTATATCAAAATTAGTTCATGTTATTCTCTAGATTATATCAACGTCAATGACAGTATTATTCCTCGGAAAAAATCAATACTTTCACGTCTACGCACATTACACAATTTACTAGCTATGCACAAGGTCACTTCCGTTCTTCAGTCAGATGCGAATAAAATGAATACTTCTGAATAATTTCAAGTTAGAAATATGGTCGAGCATAAAAAGTCGTATGAAACTTGCCTATAATGGTAATTAAGACGCTCGTATGAAAATTATGAAACTCGCTTGCGCTCGTTTCATAAACAAACATACTCGCGTCTTAATTACTATCATTATAGGCTCGTTGCATAATGTACTAGTATTACATTTGTTCTGATCAAATTTCTGCACATTCAAAGGATAAAATATAAAAATTTGATCTAAACAAATGTAACTTTTCGTTCTGAAAAAGAATTTTAAAATACCTCTATTACATTTTGTTCGGATCAAATTTCTGCACATTTAAAGAATAAAATATAAAAATGTTATATGAACAAACGTAAATTTCGTTCTGAAAAGGATTTTTAAAATATCTCTATTACATTTGTTCTGATCAAATTTCTGCACATTCAAAGGATAAAATGTAAGATTTGATCTACGGACAAATGTAAATTTCATTCTCGAAAGAAATTTTAAAATATTACATTTTTTCGGATCAAATTTCTTCACATTTAAAGAAAAAAACTTAAAATTCATTGCGTCATTTATTATCATAATACACTGCTCTCTTAAAATAACTGAACATATTCGGAATTCAATCAATGGCTTTCCCAAACACGTTGTGAAATGTTTCATATAAAATAATTTTTTATTTCGAAAAGGAAGATAAAACAAGCAGATTTGTATGAAACTTTTTTGTTTGAAATATCTCAATGAATAACTCCCTTTTATTAATGATATTAGTTACTGTTCACTATGTATTATAGTCTCTATCTTGTAAAATAGGACACCTCTTGTGTTAGTATGGCGCCGAATCGACCGTCTGCCATGGTAGCTGATCCTGGCAGTTTGTACAAAGACTGATGTAATGGAGAATGGATATAATTTGTTTAAGATTCGATAAACTTTCAAGTAACATGTCATTGTGTCATATGTAAACATATGTAAACTATTTGGCTAACATTTTCATTCATCCAATCGCATAGCATAATTACAGGGAAGATCCTCCGCTACATGTCTTGTTCACACATGGAACGTTAGGGGATCAAACAAGAGAAGGCGACATTTCGTAATGCACGCTGGCAGTTAGCTGTTCTTTAGCTTTTGTGTTAATCTGCGTTTTCCTGCTGGATATCCATTGCCACAAGCTCTGTCACTTGTGCTAGACTGGAGAGATATGGAGAAATGAAGCCTCTAAAAGTCTAAATATGGGAGCAGAGGGGATAGAAGGACGATCCAGGTCTAATTTGCGTCGAGTACAATGCCGCATTTCAGAAGGAGTTTAATTGAACTTGACTGTTGATATTGTAACTATCACTTTCACTCCAGCAACACGATATCCTCGTGTACACATCGAGCTGTTCCATATGCATCAAGTTGGATGTCTCGAGGGGGCTCCTCTGACGCGAAGACGTTCTGAGGTGACCCTTCAGAGAGCAGCACTGGCCAGTCCAGGGTCTCGAACTGGAAGAATGGCTTGAATTCAGACCAAAATAATATTGGTATATAATTCAAAAGTACAGGGTGTACCAATGAAACGGGAGATTTTTAAACAGTGAAATGAAACTTTAGATATTGTATTAAATTAACGTTTAGAGGAAATGTCACAAATATGGAATAATATTTTCTTTTTTCATTTTGGAACCTACGATATTTTGAACACTAGTGTAAAATTATCGTCCCGTTTATGCTAAATGTCTCTGGAATGGTCAACATATTAGTTCGTAAGATGTAAACCAGGCATGTTAGAAATCAGACACTATTTAGTATCAAATGCGGTCTGTGCAGAATTTCATTCAGTGTTGCTCTTACTAGTTCTTATTGAGGGATGTACAAGAAAGCTTCTGCGCTTCTAAAGTTCAATTAAATTGACATTTGGACATTATAAACATACTTACAAAGGAAAAACACAATTATTGTCATTGTCTATTATTGAAAAAATTGTAACACAAGAAACAATAGACTTATACAGATACAATTCAAAATAAGTCGTTTGTAAATAAATTATTTACTGTATACAATATTAGAAGAAAATATAAATAATGCAGTCCACACCTGTGGAGTAACGGTTAGCACGTCTAGCCGCGAAACCAGGTTTAATTCGATTCCCGGTCGGGGCAAGTTACCTGGTTGAGGTTTTTCCGGGGTTTTCCCTCAACCAAATATGAGCAAATGCTGGGTAAATTTCGTGCTGCTGAACCCCGGACTCATTTCACCGGCATTATCACCTTCATCTCATTCAGACGATAAATAACAAAGAGCTGTTGATAATTAAATCGAAAATATTACTAAAAAATAAATAATTGGGATGGTAATTTCAGCAACAAAAAAAAACAACACAGTATTTCATTTTACAGGTAAGACCCATTATTTCAAAGTAAGATCTTTCATTGTTCCTCAAGCATTATTGGGACCATTGGTGCACAAATGTTAAAGAAATATTTCACTCCCAATTACATGCAATAGGACATTTTGACGGTTTTACATTGGTATCCTTTCCTTGCTGTATATTAATATAAATTCATATTATTATTAATAAATTGGATAAATTAAACTTGAATTTAAATTTATATATAGTTTATTTGGAAAACGTTGAGAGCAAGTATCAAAGTTGGGAGCGTTACTGAATTGAAAAATTAAAAGAGTACTTCACAAGCTGTGAAGCGGGACATTTTCTTTATGTCAGGTTTAAAGATTTATTAACGTAAGTATATTAAGATAATATAGTAACGTGAGATGGAAAATTCGCCATTATGTATTATTTTTTTCCAGAACATTTTTCCGCACAAATAGTTATTTCTTCCTTTTAGACTCAAACCCTCAATGGAATATTCTCATCAATTTCAGCTTATCAAATAAAAGTTGTAAGTCGTCTAACCAGATAAATTAGTACAGACTCAAAACAACATCATTGTTATGTTCGTTTTGCCGTGATCACTGATTAAGAAAATGGAAAATGGCAATATCATATTTTGAAACTTTACTAATCTGATTTAAATTCTCACATCATTACTAGTCCACATGATATGAAGACCTTTCATTTTAAAATAATTACTATTGGCTGAGGAAAACATCATAACAGTTACGTTATGTGATTCCTGATTTCTCTTCTTCGTTATATCTGTGGACTCCTCACTTTATTTTCATGATTCAAATCAAGCTCAATGAGCACCCGTACTGATCTGTGTTACTGAAACAAAAGCTGATCTGCTACTATAGGTTTGGAAGCCCTGTCGCGTTCCCCTCCAATATTCAGTCCCTCCAGGTAGGGGAATAGGAACTGCCTTTTATTGCACAATGTCTAAGTGCACAATGTGTACACTGCACATATTAGGGTTTTGAAATGTGATGTAAACTATTTGGAAATAATAATTTCTCCAAAATCTAACGTAATTACTTCATAGAAATGGAGGTACAAATATGGAATACTATTAACAAGTTACAAGATTAACAAAATTGCAAAGTCAAAATGGTCTCTATTAAGAAAAGCACAGAACAAGCATTTAGAATCTTTACTAGAAGCTGTTTTCCCAGCCGTAATACTGAATCCAGGTGAATCGTCTCTCACGTCTTTTCTCGAAATTGTTGTATGGCTTCTTGCATTGACTTTTCATTCCATTGTTTTATAAGTTTGTTGGAAGGTGAGGTTTTGGTGTAAGCCATAACTTCAAAACATAACATAATTAGGGTAAACATAGGTAATTTCGTGATAATATCATGAAAATTAATTTAAAATGCAAACCTGTAAATATATCCTTATTCCGATTTTTTCATCTAAAAGACGATAATTTGCTGTACAAATCTGGAGACATAAAAGATTGGACACGTTCTTGAATAAGTGCCAAAAACTATTTTTACAACTTAAGCTAAAAGGTTGGTTATTTCGTGATAACCTTGGTAATTTCGTGATATTACATTGATAATTTCGTGAGAGGTAGAAGAATTGTGGAAAAATTCATTAAAGTCAAATGAAATTCTCATTTATTGTTACAAGACTTCAAACATAGTAATTCCGTCTAATATTCATAGCAAGAAAACATAGAAATACATATCAACACATAATAAGAATGAAATCAAAGGAAATATTGAAATTGAAAAGGAATCTTCTTTGTCCTGAAAGGGTGAACACTTTTATTACGGACTTTACTATAGCCTATTTTACTAGGGTAACTCCAAAACTAATGTATAACATTTGTTTAAAAATTATATTTTTATCCTACAGCTTTGCTATTTTCACAGAATGTACATACATTCTTTAGGAACAAAATGTCATTTTTCCACATAATCCCCGTCCCTTTCAACTGCCTTACATAACTTAGGAACGAGATCCTGTAGACCAGCACGGTAAAAGTCTGGACCAACACGTCTGAGCCACTCTTTAGCAGCGTGCACAAGGGAGTCATATTCTAACCTCGTTCCGCGAAAGGATCCTTCAGTTTACCAAAGCGATGGTAATCGCACGGTGCCAGTTCAGGACTGTAAGGCGGGTGTTTCAGTGTTGTCTATCCGAATTTTCTGATCTGGTCTGTGGTCTTGTGACTGACATATGGCTGTGCGTTGTCTTGCAATAGCAGAACCTCCTGCTTCTCCCGAGGTCGTCGAACACTACTCAGTAGAGCTTGAAGTTTCTTGAGAGTTGCCACATATACGCCGGAATTAATGGTGGTTCCATGTGGTATGATGTCCACAAGCAAGAGTCCTTCTGAATCGAAAAACATAACTTTTCCTACCGAAGGTGCACTTTTGAATTTCCATTTCTTTGGTGAATTTGCATGATGCCACTCCATTGTCTACCTCTGTCTCCGGTCCAAAATGGTGGAGCCATGTTTCATCTTCTGTCATCTGGCACTTATCGTTGGCACTTAGCATGATAACAAATCAAACAGAAGCTACACTGAACTCATTGCGTCCCGCTTTTCTTTTTTTTATCACATCTTATCTTCAGATTTCTAAAATTCATATTGTAATGCAATTTTTAAAATAGTATAAAATGTAACACTTAATGCTCAATAAAATTTCGCCTCAAACAGCTAAGATTTCTATCAGTAAAGCTAAGCCTATATGGCGACTACAGCTATATCTAAAATTCCGAAAACATTTCCTAAAATTTCTTTAAGATATAATAAATCATTGTACCAAATATCATATGCTTACCTTTAGTAATAAGCCTGTAATGTAATTACAAACATCCACAAAATTTGTACGCCTGAGAAGTCGACGCAAACTTGCTCTCTCCAAACATAAAAGCTCACTGAAGCAGCTACAATAGTCACACAAAGCGTAGCTGTATGTTTCTGGAAACCGGATAACATATGCAATCTCTTCGCGGAAATTTGAATCTCGTAACACCATTGGTTAGTTCACGAAAGAGCAAAGAAAAAGTATCACGAAATAACCACTCCCACGAAATTACCAATGTTTACCCTATTTAAAAACGAAATCAATTAAACATACATTTCTATAAACGTAAATTATTTCTCTTTAAAAATAGCCTATCTTATATCATTAGTATTTCTAACATTGAGGTATAACAATGTATATTCAAGAAAAGAACGTCTGGATTTAATGTTCCTAATTATGTCGGGTGAAGAATACAATGCGTGCAATTCTGTGTTGTGTAACTTTCTCCATTCTCCTGGTACTTCATCCCTCTTCGCCCCAAATATTTTCCTAAGCACCTTATTTTCAAAACCCTTAACCTATGTTCCTCTCTCAAAGTGAGAGTCCAAGTTTCACAACCATACAGAAGAATCGGTAATATAAATGTTTTATAAATTCTAACTTTCAGTTTTTTTGACAGCAGACTGGATGACAAAACTTCTCAACCGAATAATAACACGCATTTCCCATATTTATTCTGTGTTTAATTTCCTCCCGAGTATCATTTATATTTGTTACTGTTGCTCCAAGATATTTGAACTTCTCCATCTCTTCAAAAGATAAATTTCCTATTTTTATATTTCCATTTCGTACAATATTCTCGTCAAGAGACATAATCGTATACTTTGTCTTTTCGAGATTTACTTCCAAACCTATCTCTTTACTTGTTTCAAATAAAATTCCCACATTTTCCCAAATCGTTTGTGGATTTTCTCCTAACATATTCACGTCATCCGCATAGACAATTGTATTGTGTATTGTATATGTTTGTACCACTGCCACCGAGTGCTTGTCCACTTGCAGTGTAAATAAATACATACACATATATTTCATATTTATTTATTTATTTATTTATTTATTATTTTGCTACTAATTGTAACATAAAATATAAAATATACAGAAAAACTTTAGCTCGCCCCTGAAAGAGTAGAACTCGTGCTCAGGGGCGGATTCCTGAATTGAAATTAATAATTATACAATACAATTTGTCTTATGTCTACTGTGCAATTATAGTATATAAATTTAAATTTACAATTTTTCAATTTTTATAAAATCCATACATAACTTTTTAAATTTAATACTAGAACTATTAGAATTGACAAGATTAGGGTATTTAAATATAAATTTGTTATACATTCTTGGGCCTAAATTACTACTATAATTAAATACTGTAACAGTGTTGCATTTTGGTTCAAGCAATCTTAAAGAATTCATACCTTTTGTTTCATAACTATGAGAATACAATTCAAAATTATTTCGATTTTTATGTATGAATTTTATTAATACAATAAAATAAATTTGTCTTACGTTAACTACATTAAAGTCTATAAACAAATTTTGAGATGGAAAATCAATAGGTTTATGAAGACATATTTTAATTATTTTCTTCTGTAATAAATAAAGTGGATTAAAATTGGATTTAAATGAGCTACCCCATCCTATAATTCCATACATGATTACCGATTGAAATAAAGTTAAATTTATTGTACGTAATAAACTTATTGACAAGTAATTCCTCAATAAAACAAAATAATATACTATTTTACGTAATTTTTACAGAAGTAATTAATGTGTTGGTTCCATTTTAAATTATTATCGAAAATTATGCCTAAATACTTAACTTCAGAGGACTCTTTAATAATCGGACATTTACACTGTATAAGACAACAGTCAGAATTATGTAACACTTCCTCCACTATTACTACTGCTACTACTACTACTACTACTACTACTACTACTAATAATAATAATAATAATAATAATAATAATAATAATACTATTGCCAATGACACTACTGCTATTGCTACCACTTACAACTACCACAGCTACTACTACCATTACGAAATTTATTGGCTCACGTTAGTGAACCTCGCAGTTGATAGAGCGTAGCTAAAACTCCCATTTATAAAGGGACTGCTCTGTTTGTCCTTCGACTTTCTCTTCAAGAGTTCGGAATCGCAGTTTTGCGAAGAAAGGGAATTGGATAACAGCCCTGAATGGAGGCCAATAAAAGACTGTCCAGGAACAAGTGTTGGGGTAATCCCAGTACTGCTATTTCAATGATTTAAAAATTCGATTTGTAACATTTGACCTTTCTATGGTTTACTGTTAAATTTGTGCCGTTTCCTTGCCTCCCATTCCGATATCGCCCTCTCTCTTATTCGCTCACATCCATTAGGAATCCAAACAATCCCCTGCAAGCAGACATGCAGTTGCTATTGTCTACAGGGGATGAGCGAACCAATAAAGGGAAGCAAACAGGCGGACCACAGATCTAAAGGAAACCGATACTTGACCCCTCGCATGGTCGTTCTTTTCATGTGGGTCAACACAGTGGCGGCATCTTAAGAGAGGACTATACCCTTCGGCTTGTGTACTGGACATTCAGGCAAAATCAAACAAACTTTATTGAAGACTTGAACAGTTTCCACCGAGCGATTAAATCGTAGAGAAGTAAAGCTTAAATCAAATACAGACGTTGGAAACTGCCTTCGGAGCAAGGAGATACAGAGGAAGGCTATACTATGTCAAGTGTTAACAGTTAAAACCCTTCACGGAATATAGGCTACACTTACTGTTATTATTATTATTATTTTGCACTCAGATCTAGAGGAGAATTATATCGTCCTATTACTAGTAAAACCAGTTAAGTCCAGTATTACAAGTTTGTGAAAACAGCAATTAAAACTTTATTGTTCACCTGGAAACCCAGGTCATTTTATAATTATTTTATTGGCTATCCTATTTCTCTTTTGTTTTCCGTTGCTATGGATATTCATATTTAATAAATCCAAAATAATGTGGCTAGCCTGGAAAGCCAGGTCATTTTATAATTATTTTATTGGCTATCTTTTTCCCTTTTGTTTTTCGTTGCTATGGATATTCATTTTTAATAAATCCAAAATAATGTATAACGGCTAGCCTGGAAAAATATTTAATTAAACTCATTTTATAATTATTTTATTGGCTACCTTTTTCTCTTTTGTTTTTCGTTGCTATGGATATTCATTTTTAATAAATCCAAAATAATATGGCTAGCCTGGAAACCCAGGTAATTTTATAATTATTTTATTGGCTATCCTTTTCTCTTTTGTTTTCCGTTGCTATGGATATTAATTTTTAATAAATCCAAAATAATGTAGGTAGCCTGGAAACCTAGGTCATTTTATAACTATTTTATTGGCTATCCTATTTCTCTTTTCTTTTCCGTTTCTATGGATATTAATTTTTTATAAATCCAAAATAATGTAGGTAGCCTGGAAACCTAGGTCATTTTATAATTATTTTATTGGCTATCCTATTTCTCTTTTGTTTTCCGTTGCTATAAATATTCATTCTTTCAACAGAGTGATTTTAGTATTGAGTGAAATTTATTAAAAACTCTTATTAATTAATTGTGTACGCACTGTTCTTGAAGTAATACAAAAGCAACAGGAGATCAAATTACTGCCTTAACTTTGCTTGTGACTTGGTAATTCCCTAGAAACGAACCCCGTTGTTAGTTCGTATGCTTAATGCTTGATTTCCAGCACGCTGTTGCAGTCGTATCGATTGTTCATTTTTCACGTGTAGTTAATTGATAGCACGGTGAACTAGCATTCCTAGTTGCATCGTCCTTCCTGTGGCAGCCATGATGATACCTCTTTAATTTCCTCCGATGGAAATATGTCAATTTCCTGCCCGCCCCTATTGAACCCCTGTTCCCTCACAGCTCCTAATCTCGCAAAAGGTAAGCGGAGATACCATTAGAGATTAAGTATACGGCTATGAAATGGCTTGGAAACACAACTTGGTAACTTACCTGAGGTAACAGCATCGCTGAAGATGAGTTCTGTAATGGCGGCTATAATGCGCACCAAGATGGTTGTACAAACCGGACGGGTTACGATGTACCGAGTAGGCTGTGTTGCTTGTGAAACGACGACCTGACGACCTGTTCGTGTGGTAGAAGTCCATAAAAGAATGAATTAGAGTGAAGTTATGGTTATGTTAGTGAGTAAATTAATAAATGAATGAATGAACGAATTAATAAATACGTTAATTAAAGTAAAATTAATTATGATTGTTTGAATGAGTGAATGGATAAAAGTAAAATGGAGATTATTTAAATCAATCAATGAATGGATGGATTCATGGATGGATGAATAAATGAATACCGGTACATTAATAGTACATTATGCAACGAGCCTATAATGATAGTAATTAAGACGCGAGGATTTTTGTTTATGAAACAGGCGCAAGCGAGTTTCATAATTTTCATACGAGCGTCTTAATTACCATTATAGGCAAGTTTCATACGACTTTTTATGCTCGACCATACAGTAGCGTGCAAATTAATCCGAACAACGTAATTACTTATGCAAAAACACTCAAACGGGATAAAAAAAAAGGATCTAAGACATACCTCAGTAATCTATGTGGCCTCCCTTGTTCCTAATAACAGCTCTGAGACGATTTGGCATGGATTCCACTAATTTCCCACAAATATTCTTCATTTCTTCATCGCGAAACCATACACCAATGAGGGCAGAAATCATCTTCTCCTTTGTAGAACAATCCATTTTTTGCATTCTTCTTTTGCAAATTGACCACAAGTTCTCAATGGGGTTGATGTCGGGTGAGTTGCCTGGTCAGGGAAGTACCTGAATATTCTTCTTGTTGAAGAATTCTGCAGTTTTTCGAGACGTATGTCATGGTGCCAGGTCTTGTTGGAACACACCTCTGCCATCCGGAAATGATTTTTGCAGCTGGGGTACGATTCTGGTTTCCAATAAGTGAATATATTTGTCAGAATTCATCATTACCTTGATAGGTATTAATGCTCAAGGCCCTTCATGTGCAAAACAACTCCAAAACATTACTTTAGGGGGGTATTTGGGTGCTTGTTGGAGATGAGCTGCTGTTACCTTTTCGGATCCTTTCTATACGTAAGAAACATGGTGGCCGTGGACCTCGAAATGAGACTCATCGGAAAAAAGTACATTCTTCCAGTCATTCACTGTCCAGTGTTGATGTAATTTTGCCCACATTAAGCGTTTTTTGCACATAACAGGGGTTAGCAGTTGCTTCTTGATAGGCTTACGAACCCTTCGTCCAGCTTCCAAAAGCCTACGCCGCACTGTTGTGACGTGAATATTCGCCCCAGTGGTATTATAGCCATTAACTCGCGGGTTAAGTCGACAGCAGTTAGTCTAGGATTTAATTTACTTTTCATGACAATTAAACGATCATCTGCAGGTGAAGTCTTCCTTTTCCGGCCACAGTTTCCTTTTTTCTGGGGTGTGATGGATCCAGTCTCCCTGTATCGTTTTATGATCGAATTAACAGTAGCCAAACCGATGTGACATTCTGCAGCAATTTGCCTCTGTGTCATAGAAGAATGCTCTGCTAATGTTATAATTTTAGACCGTTTTCGTGGAGTTGTATCCATTTGTGAAGACGACAGAATGTACACAGAATTGCAGTATAAAGTCTTCAACACAACTGAAATGCTTATAAGTACAAAACGACAGGCAAAATGTCACATGTTATAAAAAAAATAATGACAGACCTTCAACAATGGAATTACACGTACTACAGATGTCAATTAAAGCGGTATGAGCAGCTGTGAGGCCAGCAATGACAGGAAATGTAAAAATATGTCGTGTTCGGATTAATTTGCACGCTACTGTATTTCCAACTTTGAATTATTCAGAAGTATACATTTTATTTGTATCTGACAGAAGATCGGAAGTGACCTTGTTCATAGCTCTTGAATTGTGAGATGTGCGCAGACGCGAAAGTATTGATTTTTCCGAGGAACAATAATGTCATTGACCTTGATGTAATGCAGAGAATGTATAACCTGGAAATTGATTTAGAATTGAAAAACGAGATGACAAATTGAATTTATTTGAATATTATTTACAATTAACGCTAATTATTATAGTAACAGAACATAACCTTCTGCGACAGTATTGGATTTCCAGCCTCCGTGAACTTTCGATAGTTGTCTTTCGATTGCATATCCGAGAATAATCGAAAACCTGAACTTTAGTGAATAGGTGTACTTTAATGACATGCATTAAAGGACTGCTACCAGGTGTATAATTACTACATTTCGGCATGGTCGAGCATTAAATTAATTATGATTATATGAATGAGTTGAGTGAATAAAAGTAAAATGGAGATTATTTAAATCAATGGATGGATGGATGGATGAATGAATACCGGTACATTAAAGTAAAATAAATTAGTGTATGTATGAGTAAATGAATGAAGGTAAAATTGTGGTCATAATGAAAGCAAATAATATTTAATGAATTAACGAAAGAAAGTCAAATTATGATTGAATGAAAAAATGGATGAGTCACATAAATGATCAATAAAAGTAAAGATATAATTATATGAATGAATGAATGTAAAATAATTTAGATAATATAAATGAATGAAAGTGGCATTATGATTAAAAGAATGAATGAATTAATAAATTCTTTACTAAAAATATGCATTACGATTATAAGAAATGGCCTATAGATGAAAGCAAACGTTACGATTACACGAGTGAGTAAATTACTTATATTCCTCTAGACACAGATTTCATTTTGTTACAAATATACGTGTCTTAGTAACCTAATATATTTACGAAATTTGACTTTCATTACACAATTTTTCAGTCACTCTATTTAAAAAAAAAGTCCACACCAGCGGAGTAACGGTCAGCGCGTCTGGCCGCGAAACCAGGTGGCCAGGGTTCGAATCCCGGTCGGGGCAAGTTACCTGGTTGAGGTTTTTTTCCGGGGTTTTCCCTCAACCCAATACGAGCAAATGCTGGGTAACTTTCGGTGCTGGACCCCGGATTCATTTCACCGGCATTATCACCTTCATATCATTCAGACGGTAAATAACCTATATGTTGATACAGCGTCGTAAAATAATCCAATAAAAAATTAAAAAATAAAGTGAAGGTAAATTTTCCAAATCCTACTGGTACAAATTTCATTCAATCAATCAGAATATTATTATACAGCACAACTGTTTTGTTAGCAATAGAACTGTGTATTCACTTTCACTTATTCAGCCGGAACATTTTACGCAGCATCACCGCTATGTTAGGGAGAAAATGTGCATTCAGTTTCATTCAATCTATCGGAATATCTTTTATACAGTATCAATGCTATATTAGGAAGAAAACTGTGCATTCAGTTTTATACAATCAATCTCAATATTTTTATACAACACTATTGCTCTGTTAGGAAGAGAATAAGTACATTTAATTTTTAAAAATTCTACATTACAAAGGAAAATAATTTTTTGAAGATACTATAACATGTTTTTAATTATCTTTTCTCGGTGACATATTTTTTTCTATTGTAATTTGTGGATTTAATATAAAATGCTTACATAAAATTGTTAAATATGGAATAGTGAATATACATAAAAAATTTAGACTCTTAGCTACAAATTGTTGAAGCCTTAGTGATTTATCTCTGATTGAATTTCTGGCTGATATGTACACTTATTATCAAACAGTGCGTCTCATTTCATTATATTTATCAACAGTAATCTCACTAGAGGTTTTGATTTTATCTAAATCTGAGAAAAGCAGATTTATCAAAAAAATCAAAATTCGAGTGGGATTTAATTGACTATTACACGATTAGAAGAAAGTATATAAAGATTAGAAGTAACAAAGTACTCCAGTACAATAAAATATTAATTGACTTACGAAAATAAACCCGTCTTCAAATGTATTATTGCACCATTACGCTAGATGGCAGTTGTGCCAAATATGGAATCTTCATTGAACTCTGTAGAAGGTTACTAGTCAAGAAGGCTTTGTTGATTCAGTTTCATTTTTATTAAGACAGTTGCATTTCACTTCAATTATCCGAATCCCAGTAATCAACGTCACTTGACAGATGATTTTCAATAAATCTTAATATTAAACATTCTCTGATACGTGACTATCCATAATATCATATCCATAATATCATATAGCAGAAGCTATAACATAACCTAACTAATATACACAAGTGTTAGAAAAGTTTTAATTAACGACGATGACATAAAAAATAAACATGACTCATTTTAAAAGGAATAATTATCGAATGTACAATTTTCAAATTTGAATGTGGTTGGTGTTTCAATTGATGTTATATTGGACGTGTTAATAGAAAAACTCGTTTTAATTAACGAATAAATAATTTTAAAATGAATGATTATTGAATGTACAATTTTCATAAATGTGGTTGGTGGTTCAATTGATGTTATATTGGACGTGTGACTCATAATAGAAGTGGAACTCGTTGATTTAGGCACATGGTGTATTCAACTTATTCAGGATTTCAGAATGAATAATTTTAAAAGGAATAATTATTGAATGTACAATTTTCAAATTTGAATGTGGTTGGTGTTCAATTGATGTTATATTGGACGTGTGCGTAATAGAAGTGGAACTCGTTGATTTAGGCCTACATGGTGTATTCAACTTATTCAGGATTTCAGAATGAATAATTTTAAAATGAATAATTATTGAATGTACAATTTTCAAATTTGAATGTGGTTGGTGTTTCAATTGATGTTATATTGGACGTGTGCGTAATAGAAGTGGAACTCGTTGATTTAGGCCTACATGGTGTATTCAACTTATTCAGAATTTCCGAATAAATAATTTTAAAATGAATTATTATTGAATGTACAATTTTCAAATTTGAATGTGGTTGGTGGTTCAATTGATGTTATATTGGACGTGTGCGTAATAGAAGTGGAACTCGTTGATTTAGGCCTACATGGTGTATTCAACTTATTCAGGATTTCAGAATGGTGCTCTTTATTTATTTGTAAATCGGATTTCAGAAGATGCATAGGTATGATCAGTGATTTTTATTAATTCTTTTTCTTGAATGCCAATGCGAGTCATATTTGAAAGTGCTGTGCATCGACTGGAGTGGTTTGTAATTTTATATATATTTTTGACGTCCAGACCAGCGCAGTTTCAAATGTTGGCAAACAAAGAAACAAATGCTAGGGACGCGATAAAATTAAACAAATGCTAGGGACGCGATAAAATTAAACAAATGCTAGGGACGCGATAAAATTAAACAAATGCTAGGGACGCGATAAAATTGTGCGATAAGCAGCCATGATGGGTTGAAATACGTCCTTTCGTACCGTTTTATTGATCAAAAGTAGTATGACGTAGTAAGAGTGTAATAGTCACAGGAAAAACAATTATTATTGCTTTCATACGTGTGCGTTCTGATTAGTGAAATATGTTTATAGTCAGTGATCTATACAGTGGAGAGGGAAAGGAACTGGCTACCCTCCTCCATTAATGTTCTGTTTTAGGTGCCTCATTAGTGATGCCTTATTGGTGTCTCTTATGAGATTCCAACCTATCTTCGAACAATTGACTACACAACAACATAATGATTTGGATGAAGATAATTGCACATTATATTACGGCGGGAAAAAAAATGGGAATTTTTAAAGTTGACATTTCAAGAACATGAACCTTTGCAGACCTTTAATTATGACGTCGTTAGAAAGACTTCTAATCGTGTTACGCACTTGAAACTTTGGAAACGTTTAGAGTAGGGTATTAGGGACGATTCGTAGAAAAAGAAATAGAAAATATTTGTCATAATATTTGCTTTATAGACATCCCTTAAGGGGAGAGGATGGTATTTTTTAAAACGTTTTTCCTATTTGGTGTAAAATAATAATTTTTTGTATGTAGAGAGCTCATAGCTGTAGCAACTCAACCAAAAATAAATAATTTGAAAAAATTATTTGGGGACCCAGATTTGAAAAAAATATATACCAAATGCAGGATTTTACTTAAACCGATATACCTAAACCATTTTTAAAGGTAGATTCATCCAGGTTTTTTGCAATGTACTTGCAAAGGCATGCTCTACAAACTGTCTGTAACAGAATTTTGATATTAGTCCCTACGTTTGTAAAATAAACAATTAAAATTTAATAACACTGTTCTGAATTTCTTTCTTGCAAACAAACGGACGTAGTTTTAAAATGAAATCAATTAACAAAATTCTGTTATAGAGAAAACTTTCCTAATAGTCTAAAGAATGTGTGTTCTAAATTTCATGCATTTATCTTTAATAGTTCAGAAATTATACCCATTTTTATCTGGCATTGTAGCAAAAAAAATGAAGTTCCCGTAAACCGATAAAGGGGGCGAGTGATTTAGAAATCCATAGCGCAGGAAGTTTAAAAATGGCGTCTCAACATCCGATAAGGGCACAAATACCCACAAAATATTATGCTATCCATTCCACACATATCACAGAGTATTTTCAAGAATTTTATGCTCGACCATGCCGAAATGTAGTAATTATACACCTGGTAGCAGACCTTTAATGCATGTCATTAAAGTACACCTACTCATTAAAGGTCAGGTCTTTCAGCCAATGACGACTCAGGTTACAACAGTTCAGCCAATGTCAGGTCAGCTTTCTACCGTTATAAAACCGCAAGTATCGATTATTCTCGGATATGCAATCGAAAGAGAATTAGCGAAAAGTCACGGAGGCTGGAAATCCAATACTGTCGCAGAAGGTTATGTTCTGTTACTATAATAATTAGCGTTAATTGTAAATAATATTCAAATAAATTCAATTTGTCATCTCGTTTTTCAATGTCTAATTTTATTTCAATGTTATCTCTGTAGGTTCTTATGGCCTAGCAAGGTCACTGTGGACATCTGTTCCTCGAAAAAAATCAATACTTTCCGCGTCTGCGCACATCTCACAACATACGGGACATTGCTCCAGGTCAGATACAATAAAATTAATAATATCGTTAGAAATATGGTCGAGCATAAAAAGTCGTATGAAACTCGCCTATAATGGTAATTAAGAAGCTCGTATGGATATTTATGAAACTCGCTTGCGCTCGTTTCATAAATATCCATACTCGCTTCTTAATTACCTTCATTATAGGCTCGTTGCATAATGTACTATTTTTTTTTTAATTTACTTATTTTCCACCAAAAAATACCATCCTCTCTGCTTAAATTTTCAAAGCATTTTTATATAAACGTAAGGACAATTTATTGATCATTTTTCAGCTGTTGTTATATCATGAACATCCACGCCTAGTAATGAGGAATTATGCGTTAACTTAGTAACACATTTTTTATGCCAGAAATTTGTACTTTACATTCCTTCAACTTTTAATGTAGGCCTAATGATATAGATAAGAACATTATGAAGTAATGCAGTGCCTGCCAGACGTCGGGTTGGTTACATGCAGTACAAGTATCCCTTGCTGCGTCCAGTTTGTGAAGTCGTTGTGATCTGGAGGGACTGCCTCCCAGGTGCGGTTTCCTGCCGGGCTGGTCTGGATTGGATCGCTCTCTTCTGCGGCGAGCTAAATTGCGTTGGTGAGACTGAATGCAGAGGAAGCCTACAGTCCGTTAGTCTCGGAGGAACAATTATTTAAAAAAAGGACAATTGCAGCAATTGCCACCACTGATTGACCTGCCTCGTGCATTTAATCATGGGATTGTCCCAGACCCAAAGCTCTGCATTGAGAATCTATCCCACACACATAGTTGGAAAGAATTAGTACTACATCTGAGAGTACTGTCAGAAATTGTAATCCTTTCATTAGCATTCTGTATATTGCATCACATGATTTAGGGGGTTTTTCAGCATTCCTCTTCTTCGTAATATTGCCAGTGATACTTTTATTACTTATGAGTAGGGCCGTTACAACGGTATATTTGTATTAGTCTGAGGTGAATATAAGACGCCGGACAGAATGTAGTCGACGTGTTTCAAGTACAGCAGCGGAAGCGAATTTGACACGCGCCTAAACAAGCACGTTCCGTGTTTCGTATACGATTATTGCGTATTATAAAATCAAGACAAAACAATCATTGTATATAAGGGTTAATATCGGAAAGGTCTAAAATACTGGTGAGGTTGAGAATAAATGTTGGAAAACATACTTAAATTGTCACAAATGGTAAAACATACTTACTTACTTACTTACTTACTGGCTTTTAAGGAACCCGGTGGTTCATTGCCGCCCTCACATAAGCCCGCCATTGGTCCCTATCCTGAGCAAGATTAATCCATTCTCTATCATCATATCCCACCTCCCTCAAATCCATTTTACTATTATCTTCCCATCTACGTCTCGGCCTCCCTAAAGCTCTTTTTCCCTCCGGCCTCCCAACTAACACTATATGCATTTCTGGATCCGCCCATACGTGCTACATGCCCTGCCCATCTCAAACGTCTGGATTTAATGTTCCTAATTATGTCAGGTGAAGATTACAATGCGTTCTGCAGTTCTGTGTTGTGTAACTTTCTCCATTCTGCTGTAACTTCATCCCTCTTAGCACCAAATATTTTGTTAAGGGGACACTCAACTTAAAAATTGGAAAAAAAGTGTGATAGAAATGAAAAATTAAATTTCTACACTAATTTACGTGACAGAACTAAATCGATACGCAGAATTCTTCCCCTATTCATTGAGAAGTCACAGTCAAATGCACAAAGCCAAAAAATAAAAAATGATAATTAAAAGTGATATTTCAATTAATGATTGATTAAAAATTGTAATATGTTTTATTTTGAAAAGTATTGGATCTAATGAGCTCAGATTTTGCATATTACTTTCCATGTGTATATTAAACTTTTTCTCCAAATTTGAAAAAGATTGGTCAGATAGGAAAAAAGTTCCAAAATATAGTTGAGTGTCCCCTTAAGCACCTTATTCTCAAACACCCTTAGGCCTAACCTATGTTCCTCTCTCAAAGTGAGAGTCCAAGTTTCACAACCATACAGAACAACCGGTAATACAACTCTTTTATAAATTCTAAATTTCAGATTTTTTGACAGCAGACTGGATGATAAAAGCTTCTCAACCGAATAATAACAGGCATTTCCCATATTTATTCTGTGTTTAATTTCTTCCCGAGTATCACTTATATTTGTTACTGTTGCTCCAAGATATTTGAACTTCTCCACCTCTTCAAAAGATAAATTTCCAATTTTTATGTTTCCATTTCGTACAATATTCTCGCCAAGAGACATAATCATATACTTTGTCTTTTCGGGATTTACTTCCAAACCTATCTCTTTACTTGCTTCCAGTAAAATTCCCGTGTTTTCCCTAATCGTTTGTGGATTTTCTCCTGTACAACATAAGTCTGAAAATACGTTTTTTTATATATATTTAGAGTTCTGCATTACAGTTGTAGAACGCCGAAAACGTATATGGCGTACAAATTTGCTTTTCTGTATTTAAGTGTTAAATTAATTTATTTATCGCATAAAATTCGTACCTCACTTTTCTTGCATGTTGTTCGTTAGTTTCGGTTCCTGCTGCAAAACACAACAACATTCATTTTCAAAGTTTCAAATGAAAATGACCGCAGAGTGTCGGCCTTGTATGCGGAAAAACTGCGTTCAACATCGGTTGAAACCAAGGGCGCATATGTAAAATATTTCATAAACGTAATAGAACGCACAAATATGTATTCAAACTATTGTTAACTATTTGCTAGGTAGGAAAAGAATATTTTTTCTGTAAAAACTATCAAGTTTTAACCCTATGTTGTATAGGTCTAGACCATTTTTTGATCCTGTAGATCATACTTGCACAAACAGCGCTCAACGAGCGCGCGCTCCTTCGGAGCGGGAGAGCTGTGTTTACCGCTCGCCGAAACGGAGAGGAAGATACGTCAGAATGACATAGACTTGCTATAGGTAGAGGAAGGGAAACGACCACTCAGCTATCTAATGGAGTGCAGTGTGTAGGCCTATTCTCAGTAACTGTTTCACGTTGCTTACCTACTGCTACAGTACAGTATGGAGGAATCTAAAAGACGGAACATAACATATAACATTTAACGATTTACAGCTCGAACTTATTGATCTTCAATGTGACCTAAGGGCTAAAGATAGTTTGAATAATACTACTAGCCTGGTTGAGTTTTACAAGACTAAACATTAGCAGTAATATCCACGACTACACAGGCTGGCTGTGAAAATGATTGCTATGTTTAGCTCAACATTTATATTTGTGAGCAACTGTTTTCTATAATCAACTTTAATAAAGGCAGACATCGAACATCTGTAACTGATGTTTCATTATGATCAGTAGGCTACTGTTCCTTTCAGCTTCCAACAGCATAAAACCTCGTTTTCATGTAGTGATAAATAAAAATATAACAAAATGATATTGTCCATTTAAGTAGCTATAGAATTTCTATTATTTCTGTGAAATAAATATTTCTTTATTAATTAATAATAGTCCAAGATAATTTGCAAACACTGAACGGGTATTAATTTCATAAACACTCGTAATAGTACTTCCTTTTGTGTATATTTTGTACGAGATCCACCCCTTCTTCCAGTCCACCCTTATACAGAGCGCAGCTAATATCTGCATTCCGCTCATGAGCTGTGAACCGGCTCGGAGAGCTCAAATCTAGTGCAGGCCTGCTGTAGATCGTCCTCGACGACTGTGAAAAGGACGGCACTTACACCTCTTACACCCTGTATAAATCGCATGCGTTTCTTGCTTAGAGCTAATACCTAATTATCTAAATCGGATATAGTGTATATTGAGCTACGTATGCAAGTTTTACTCCTGGTTGACTGTATTTTTTTATTTAAGTAGGTTATTTTACGACGCTTTATCAACATCTTTGGTTATTTAGCGTCTGAATGAGATGAAGGTGATAATGCCGGTGAAATGAGTCCGGGGTCCAGCACCGAAAGTTACCCAGCATTTGCTCATATTGGGTTGAGGGAAAACTCCGGAAAAAACCTCGACCAAGTAACTTGTCCCGACAGGGAATTGAACCCTGGCCACCTGGTTTCGCGGCCAAACGCGCTAGTCGTTACTCCACAGGTGTGGACGGTTGACTGTAAGAGAATACCTTACGGCGTTAACTCTGCCAGGTTAAATAAAATTATTATTATTATTATTATTATTATTATTATTATTATTATTATTATTATTATTATTCCCTGCGGGCTAGACTCTGTATTTCCTTAATAAAAACGATCAGATATCATAGCAACGTATCAGTTAATATATTTTCAGTTGAGGCAATTTGGAGAGTAGAACACAGAATTTTGTACACCCCTGCCACAGAGCGCAGTGTAACTCGGAACACAACAGAGTGATGTTTTAGCTTCATGTCCTATGATAACAAAGTTAGGGTTCGTAACTCCGTTATGGCATGACAAGGTAATGAATTAATTATGAGCCCGACATTCTGGGATCATAAGAGGTTCGAGTGATAGCCTGCAGCTCCGAATATTGGTATCAGAGGCTTGAATTCTAATAAGGCTGCGCTTATTTGGGCTTATTTATAGTTTAACACCAGTTAAAACCGTGCATTTTGATGTTACATCTCGTAGAACGATGTAAACCAGAGCGTGATAATTATACAAGGTGAGGCAGAAACAATCAGCCGGGTTAAATTTGACAACGTTCCTATATTTTACCATTATGTGCGAGTCATAGCATTAGTAAATGCAGAGATTTATGAAGATATTATTGGGAAACTTGTCATGGAAGTATTTGTGATTAAAAGAGTTTGCAAGAAGGCGTCTTTTAAATATATTTTTCCACGGGGAAATATTTATCAAAAATAGATTCCGATATAAATATTTTTAAACGAGTTCTCAATGCAAGCATTTTTATAAACAGTTTGATATGGAAGTGATAAAAAAAGTTGAATTTTTTTAAGGAAACACAAAAATTGGAATAATTTCCAAAAATAGTTTGCCAAGAAAATATTAAAAATAGTTGCTCACAGTATCATTTTGCAATGATTTGCTGTGTCTGTGTTTTTAAATTAATTTCCAGGTAAATATTTAAAGCAGTTGCAATTAGGGACATTTTTAAAATTAATTTCTAATGATATTTTATCAAAGATTTTCAAATAAACACTCTTAAAATTTCTTATGGAAGAACTTTTCAAAAATAATTTTCCTCATAAATGTTATCAATAAATGTTCAGTTTGCATGGAAATATTAAATTATAATTTGTAACTGTTGTGTTTAAAGATGTTGTGCAAGGAACTATTTTGGAAAAAATATTTTCATGAAAGTACTGAAAATACTTTGCCATTAAAATTAAATTGAAAAAAAATCAGTTTCTTGTGGTAGTAGTTTTCAAAATCAGTTTCATGAGGAAGAGCTTTTATAAAGTTTCCCATACAAGCTCTTTTTTTTTGTCCACACCTGTGGAGTAACGGTCAGCGCGTCTGGCCGCGAAACCAGGTGGCCTGGGTTCGATTCCCGGTCGGGGCAAGTTACCTAGTTGAGGTTTTTTCCGAGGTTTTCCCTCAACCCAATATGAGCAAGTGCTGGGTAACTTTCGGTGCTGGACCCCGGACTCATTTCACCGGCATTATCACCTTCATCTCATTCAGACGCTAAATAACTTGAGATGTCGATAAAACGTCGTAAAACAACCTATTAAAAAAAAGCTCTTTTTAAAAATAATGTACCAAGTAACTATTTCTGTCAAACAATCTTTCATCGAAACTTTGTAATAGAATTTTGCACGGTAGCATCTTCAAAAAAACTATTTAATATGAAACTATTTTTAAAACAAAATTGCTATGGGAACATTAAAACTTCTAGTTATTAGAAATATGGAAAATAATTTCTCATTAAAGCGTCTTTAAAAAATTTGTCAAATGAAATATTTTTCTTAACTCTCGTGTTGACATATTTGAAATATTTATTACGTAATTAAAAAAAACACTTCGACATAGAAGCATTAAAACATAGCTATTCACGGTAGAAATTTTCGAAACACTTTATCCAGTGGGAATTTTTTTTTAACAATTCGCCAAGAAGATACTAAAAATAGTTTACATTTAAAAGCATTTTAATAATAATTTTCTATGCCACTTCAATGAATGACTAAATTTTGAAAGAGACAACTACAAATGGATGGATAATTTTGGACAGAGATAGCTTAAAATGGATGGCTGATTTTAAAACGACCGCACTTCAGATGGATAACTAAACTTTGAAAAAGAGTACTCCAAATGGATGACTAAATTTGGAAAGATATCACTTCAAATGGGTGACTAACTCTGGAAAGGGATCACTTCAAATGGGTGACTAACTCTGGAAAGGGAACACTTCAAATTGGTGACTAACTCTGGAAAGGGATCACTTCAAATGGATGACTAACTCTGGAAAGGGATCACTTCAAATGGGTGACTAACTCTGGAAAGGGATCACTTCAAATGGGTGACTAACTCTGGAAAGGGATCACTTCAAATGGGTGACTAACTCTGGAAAGGGATCACTTCAAATGGGTGACTAACTCTGGAAAGGGATCGCTTCAAATGGGTGACTAACTCTGGAAAGGGATCACTTCAAATGGGTGACTAACTAAAGGGATCTCTGGGTGAAACTCTGGGGATCACTTCAAATGGGTGACTAACTCTAGAAAGTGATCACTTCAAATGGGTGACTAACTCTGGGGGATCACTTCAAATGGGTGACTAACTCTGGAAAGGGATCACTTCAAATGGGTGACTAACTCTGGAAAGGGATCACTTCAAATGGGTGATCTCTGGAAAGGGGTCACTTCAAATGGGTGACTAACTCTGGAAAGGGATCACTTCAAATGGGTGACTAACTCTGGAAAGGGATCACTTCAAATGGGTGACTAACACTGGAAAGGGATTACTGGGTGAAACACTGGGGATCACTTCAAATGGGTGACTAACTCTGGGGATCACTTCAAATGTGGACTAACTGGAAAGGGATCACTTCAAATGGGTGACTAACTCTGAAAGGGATCACTTCAAATGGGTGACTAACTCTGGAAAGGGATCACTTCAAATGGGTGACTAACTCTGAAAAGGGATCACTTCAAATGGGTGACTAACTCTGAAAAGGATCACTTCAAATGGGTGACCAACTGTGGAAAGAGATGAACAAATTTGGAAAGAAATCAAATAAAATGAATTAGCTTACTAAATTTGGAAATTAGATGACTTGTAATAATTATTTCAATAATCCAAGCATTGCGCCATGCTGACCATATAACAAACGAGTTATATCATTCCTCAATACCTCATTCATTCATTCATTCATTCATTGTGTTCTGTCCAAGGGCAGTTCATTCACTGCAAACCCAGTTTTCTCCAGTCTTCCCTATTTTCTGCCTTCCTCTTTGTCTCCGCATATGATCCATATATCTTAATGTCGTCTATCATCTGATATCTTCTTCTGCCCCGAACTCTTCTCCCGTTCACCATTCCTTCCAATGCATCCTTCAGAAGGTAGTTTCTTCTCAGCCAGTGACTCAACCAATTCCTTTTTCTCTTTCTGGTCAGTTTCAGCATCATTCTTTCTTCACCCACTCTTTCCAACACAGTTTCGTTTCTTACTCTGTCCATTTCACACGCTTCATTCTTCTCCATATCCACATTTGAAATGTTTCTATTCGCTTCTCTTCACTTCGTCGTAATGTCCATGTTTCTGCCCCACAATGCTACACTCCACACAAATGACTTCACTAGTCTCTTCCTTGGTTCTTTTTCCAGAGGTCCGCAGAAGCTGCTCCTTTTTCTATTAAAAGCTTTCTTTGCCATTGCTATCCTCCTTTTGACTTCTTGGCAGCAGCTCATGTTACTGCTTATAGAGTACCTCATGTTGGTTCGTAATTTTCACGCAACTGTAATACTAGAGGAACATTTTCCTTTTTTTCCAAGTATTATTCCAAGTGGCTTTCTATTAGCAACATACGTTGATGTAGAGATTTAAGATTCCGCATTGAAGACGACGAGCTCCACTTGGCGACTTTTTGTAGATTCGCTGAGTCAGGCGTTCAATTCAGACATGAGCTCGAGTCCTTGCTGACTCAGAGGGGATTGTTGTAATGTAGCTTGTCACAAACAAACCCATTTGAGAGTCTGAAGTGGTACGTAATGCATTCTAATATTCGTTTTATGAACTGGGAATATTTTGCGTTTCACTTATCACTGAGGATATTTCGAAGTCTTTAAATATTCTAAGTCTCTACATCATCATCATCATCATCATCATCATCATCATCATCACCACCTCCACTACCATGACATTTTTTTTTACAAAAACAATTTATTAACTTTGAGTGCTAGAGATGAGGAAATATTAACTATTATTAGAATAGATTAGTTTATTTACTTACTGACTTTTAAGGAACCCGGAGGTTCATTGCCGCCCTCACATACGCCCGCCATTGGTCCCTATCCTGAGCAAGATTAATCCAGTCTCTATCATCATGTCCCACCTCCCTCAAATCTATTTTAATAATATCTTCCCATCTACGTCTCGGCCTCCCCAAAGGTCTTTTTCTCTCCGGCCTTCCAACTAACACTCTATATGCATTTCTGGATTCGCCTATACGTGCTACATGCCCTGCCCATCTCAAACGTCTGGATTTAATGTTCCTAATTATGTCAGGTGAAGAATACAATGCGTGTAGTTCTGCGTTGTGTAACTTTCTCCATTCTCCTGTAACTTACCTGGTTGAGGTTTTCTCCCGGGTTTTCCCTCAACCCAATATGAGCAAGTGTTGGACCCCGGACTCATTTTACCTGCATTATTACCTTCATCTCATTCAAACGCCAAATAACCTAAGCTGTTGATAAAGCGTCGTAAAATAACCTACTAAAATAAAAATAAAAATATTAGTATAGATTTTACAAACAAAAGTCGCAAGCATGTGACTTGCAGGAACTTGATGGAACAGTTGGTACCTCGAGACTAGATCTCAAGGCTCTTAGACCGCGAGAATCACGTACAACTTCTTGCATACACCCCTCCCTCCGTCCCCTGCGGAACTTTGAGATGTGATCCTCTACTCTGCATTCTGATTGCTCCTGAAACATAGGTGATCAGTGTAACACTTTTAGTGATGAATTACTTCATAAAACCCCTAAGGAGATAAGCAAAACTTCCAAATTGCAGGCAGCGAACTTCTTCAAACGAGTTTCCGGTGGGAGCATTAGAGTTTTATAGAGGCGTTAAGGAAAAGAAAAAAAACTCTCCTACAATGTAGGAGGAAAATTTGTGGTTACCGTAGATCACACTCTTATCTCTGGTTCAAAGGTTGTGGAATTTTGATACTTATCTGAGGATATTAAATGTTATATTACAAACAAAAAGTTTTGCTATATCCATAAATAATAGATAATTAATTTACTTCATTATGCAATAGAACTGCTGTGTACAATCGGCGAAAAGATACCTCGAGAAGGATAAAAAAAGTTTTATTTAGTATTTAAAGATCTGGAAAAGGCTTTCGACAGAGTGGATTAAAACAAACTGATGAAGATACCGAAGAAAATTGATGTCGATTGGAAAGAGAGAAGGCTGTTCAGTATACTTTATACAAAGTCAACGTAGGAGAAGAATTAATGTCAAAGGGAAGTGTTCAACATCTACGTGGAGGATTTTGTGAAGAACTGTTTTCAGACATGGGAGGAGTGATAGTAGGAGAAATAAGAATAAAGTGCATAAGATTTTCTGATATTATGGCCTTATTAGCAGAAGAGGAGACGATATTAAGGGATATACTACTGGAGATAAATGACAGCTGTGAGCAGAATGGAATGAAGATAAATGCAAATAAGACGAAGAGCATGGTTATCGAGAGAAAAATAAAGAAGGTAAACGTGCACATTCGAAATGAGGCAATGGAACAAGTGGACAGCTTCAAATACTTGGGTGTACTGCAAACAGTAACATGAGCTGTTGCCAGAAAGTCAAAAGGAGGATAGCAATGGCATGTGGACCCCTGGAAAAAGAACTAATGAGAGACTAGTGAAGTGCTTTAGTGAAGTGGCATTGTATGGGGCAGAAACATGGACATTATGACGAAGTGAAGAGAAGCGACTAGAAGCATTTGAAATGTGGATATGTGGAAGAATGGAGCTTGTGAAATGAACAGACAGAATAAGAAATAAAGCTGTGTTGGAAAGAGTGGATGAAGAAATAATGATACTGAAACTTATCAGGAAGAGAAGAAGGAATTGGTTGGGTTGGGAGAAGAGTTTGGGGCGGAAGAAGATATGAGGTGTATAGTTCCAAAAGTCGACATCTGCCATTTTTATGAAAAATGAGTTATGGTCATTTCTTATATCTTTGGGTTGAAATACATTGGAAAAACACTATTTCATCCTCCAAAACTCGATGTTTCTAACATAAATGAAGCTTTAAAATATGGAGTTTTTTCCAAAACCCGACTTATTTTGTTAAGGTATTGTTCCAAAACACGACATATGCAGTTTATTCCAAAGTCACATTTACACTTCCATTGTGTGAACTATGAAGCCAGTAACGTTCCAGAAGTCGACATCTTTGCTCATGACAAAGAAAGTGTGTGATTTCTTTGTGCCACTAGTGTTTTCTTTTAGAATATCATAATTCTTCAGTGCACGGAACTTACTGGGAAAATCGACAAATGGCTCGCATTTCAAACTAAAATTCTGTAAAAGAATCAAGATAAAGGAATAAAAAATGGAGTTGCGATCAGGGGTGAACAAAGCTATAGAAGAATTGTAAATTTGTACAAAGGATTTTGAAAAAGGGAAAACGTGCTCTGGATGGAAAAATCACACTTGCACAAAAACACATGCATAATCTATAAGGAAGAACTAAGTAATGTTAACAAATTACTTAAAGAAATGTTTAAGATAACTGGAGAGACGTGGAAACGTTGGAATATTGCAAAAATATTACAGACCGTATTTATAACGAGGATGAGTATGAAGAAGATTGACTATCTGTGAACCACAGGGAGAAGAGAATTTCAGGATTTAAAATGTACATTTAATGAAAGTTAAATATAATATTCTGATGATATATATAAATAAATGACAATTGTTTATTATATTCCATGGATTAATAGCTTTTTAGTATAAAATGTGGATCATTTATGGGAACTAATGTTATTAGAATTTCCAAAATCCGACATAAATTTTATTATTAGTTCCAAAATCCGACATATATTTTATCGTTAGTTCCAAAATCCGACATATGCAATAGTTAGTTCCAAAACACGACATGTCCAAATTTAATAATCTAATAACTCTTACAAAAATATATACTTTTAGTTCAAACATGTAATTTTATCCTCAGCTTTAATATTAAAGACTATTATAAACATTTCCTGCACATCTCAACACTGGAAATAATACAGATAGTTTTTTTGGCTTTTTCTCTAAACCACTTAGAAAGCAAATGTCGGGTTTTGGAATATACACCTCATATCAGATGATATAAGACATTAAAATATATGGATCATATTCGGAGACAAAGAGGAAGGAAGAAAATACGAAAGATTGGAGAAAACTGGGTTTTCAGTGAAAGACCTACCCTGTGACAGAACACTGGGATTGAATGAATATAGAAGGTGGGTTAAAAGTCGCTTTCCCCAAACATTTCCTCACATTTAATTACATTCAAGTCGCTTGTTCAAGTTTCTGATCTCTTGGCATGACTTCACATGATGGCGGTTGAACATCAGGAAATCTTGTTTCAAAATCTATTATTACCAATGTTGTGTTCTTACTGTACTTCCACCAACGTTGTAGCACAAAAACACGTTGTTCTGTGGTTAATTTGCGATTAATTGCAAGAAACTAGCAATTATTCCATAGAGACACAACCCAACACAATAAAACAAAACAACAACAATAACAAGACATGGTGTCGGAAAAAAACAGTTGACGCACGAACATGGTTGTCAACTCATCACTTATTCCTTTATTCAAGTTATGACATCTGTATATGTGTACAAGTTTAATTTTATAATATGTAATACCAGAACTGGTTGGAGGGTCGTCCAGTTTTCAGTATTCTTTTGTTTGTTGCTACGCGACTGTTGAACGAAACATTTTTTAATTTACTTTCCTAGAGAAGCAATATGACTTACATCCCGTCGTCAATAGCAACCAACAGTAGACTGTAAAATTCATTTACTTCCCTAAAAAAACAAGGTAATAACAGCATACTTACGGCAGTAGGAGTGAAAAAAGAAGAAATTATATCTGTTATTTTGTGTGAAATATAGAAAACGATAATTCATGTTCACATTTTGATTCGCAGAACATGATTTCAGTTGTGGTAGTGTGAGTGTTCTGGCTGCGAAGGCAGGCCACTAGATCGTAGTAGTTGTCTTTCTCAACTTGGAGCAGAATGACGGACTCTTTCCTCGGCTGAAGAGCGTTAACCGCTTTCCTTCCGACCGCTTCGAGTTCATTAGTTTGTATCTTGGCTGCTTTTAAATGAAATTTAATGAGCTGAGAATATCCGAATGCCATAAAAAGATAAAGTTTAATTATGTAGCCGTACATCCCGTGCTGGCTGCTGGATGTGCTTCTCTGTTTCAAGCTATTTTCTCGAATTATTGTTTCTCTTTAATCCATTTATCATGCAACTTGAATGGTTTGTATCACATAAATAGGAAAGTCTAAATGGAAATTCCATTTTATCTCTCTTTATATCGGTCCAGCCTCACTCAATAACTCAGTCCATGACCGCTGTGTAATTTTCGGCATATCCTGTGAGATTCCAAGTAGAAAAGCAACTGTAAGGAAGGTATGCTTCGAGTTCTTTTCATTCAGCCATTGCTCCATAATATTATATTTAAATTTCATAATCCTCTGTAGGTAGGTTAGGTGTTCAAGGCCAATCTAATAAAAATTTTCCAGTATCGATATTCAAAGAACCCAGAACGTTCAAATAATTCAGAATTCGTTGTCATGTAAAGTCAAGTAGGGCTATTATTATGCAAAAAAAAAAAAAAAACAATCTTTTACTGTAATTTTTCTATCAAAACATATACAAATATGGAAAAATTAAGATTTGTGCTACTTTAGACATATATCAAGGATTTCGAATTACATTTATTTTTTATTTTTAATAGCGGATAAAATTAAAACAAACCAGTATATCATAATAGCATTCTGCGTTAAAATGTTGCTATCCTTCCTTTCTTTAGGGGAGAGTCGGGTAGTACCGGACATCGGGTAATATCGGACAGTGAGTTTCTTTCATCTAACACACGATGATAGTACCTGATTGACATGGTTACGTTTCTGTGATGTCGCATAGAGAAATGTAACCATGTCATTCTGATACTACCATATGGTGGTAGATGAAAGAAACGCACTGTCCGATACTACCCGACTCTCCCCTATACATGTATGAGGCTGATAATGATATCTTTAAACTCTGTTCGATATTATTCCTTAAGGAGCATAAAATGTACCTAAACAATTGCAATTTTAAACATTTTAAAACTGAGCCTTTGGTACAAATTTTAACGTCTGTACCAAATTAGTCCGTCTTTTTTAACTGTATCATATTAGCCCTACTTGACCGTAAATACATACATTAGTTTTCTGTCAATGAGCAGGTCTTCCACTGAAAATCCAGCATTCTCCATTCTTCCCTATTTTCTGCCTTCCTCTTAGTCTCCGTATATGATCCATCATCTATCCATTGTCTTATCATCCGAATTTTCTTATGCCCCGAACTCTTCTCCCGTTCACCATTCCTTCCAGTACATCCTTCAGTAGGCAGTTTTTTTTCTCAGCCAGTGACCCAACCAATTCCTTTTTCTCTTCCTGATCAGTTTCAGCATAATTCTTTCTCCACCCACTGTTTCCGACACAGCTTCATTTCTTATAAAATATTAATAAAGAACAAGAATTTATTTTCCTTCTTTGTCTTTTCTTCATGTCTTCTCTCCTCCCATCTTTTTCTCCCTCTGCTCTTCTCTTCTTCCTTCCGTACTCATCTCTTCCATTTATCCTCTTCTTTCCTGTGTCCAGACCTTGCAAAACGATATAATAATAGCTCTGTTTTAAACAATTTCTGTGATTGTCCCATATTAATTTCTTCCCGCTCGGTGCCTCAAATTTAAGTCCATTGTCGACCGCTCCACGTTATACAAATGACAGTTGCCTGCCCTGCCGTAAATGGTAGCCATGGCGATTATAGAACTAGATGAAAAATTGCCGCACGAGTTAACAAGCGTCGGAATTTGAACTTGCGGCCAGGCACAGCTCTAACGACCGGCCGTAACACAGGCTGCACAGGAAGTAAATCACTTCAACACAATGTTTCCTTGGTTACAAAAATAAGTACGGTTTGTTCCCATGCTTACAAGGACTAAATAAATTCTGAAATAAAATAATATTACAAGGCAATTTTTACAGCATTCCGATACGATTTATATGCTTCTCTAAGAGATATTTAAAATTGGTCTTCGGTTCTGAAAGCTTAGATATCTAATGAACTTTGTGAATCAGAAGTTAAAATATTCCAATTTATTTCTTTTTTCTTTATAGACTACGCTCTTCTCTTCCTTTGGGTAAAAGAATTTATTAGATAATGTGCGTATCGATTCATCTGTTCCTTGAAGCTCAATCTTTGTCGCGTGTTTCCATAACTTCAGATTTTACAATTATTTTAATGAAATTTTGCATGCTCGTGTGTTTTTACATGTTAACAAAATAAAGTAGAATCTTTCCTGTAGCATTTATTTTTTTAGACATCAGTTGTCTATATTCAACCTAAAAAAAAAAGAGGAACGATATTTGTACTCGGAACATACTGACGTCATTAGACTTCGGTCACCATGGAAATGCTTACGTCATATGCATAAATTCAACAATATGGACGAGTCCATTCCTACACACAAGGGGAATTCGCATACTTGGCCGAGTTTATTATAACGTATGGTGGGAGTTGCAAAATATTTTTAGAATATTATAAGTATATCATTATTATTATTATTATTATTATTATTATTATTATTATTATTATTATTATTATTATTACTTACTTACAAATGGCTTTTAAGGAGCCCGAAGGTTCATTGCCGCCCTCACATAAGCCCGCCATCGGTCCCTATCCTGTGCAAGATTAATCCAGTCTCTACCATCATATCAACCTCCCTCAAATCCATTTTAATATTGTCTTCCCATCTACGTCTCGGCCTCCCTAAAGGTCTTTTTCCTCCGGCCTCCCAACTAGCACTCTATATGCATTTCTGGATTCGCTCATACGTGCTACATGCCCCGCCCATCTCAAACGTCTGGATTTAATGTTCCTAATTATGTCAGGTGAAGAATACAATGCGTGCAGTTCTATGCTGTGTAACTTTCTCCATTCTCCTGTAACTTCATCCCTCTTAGCCCCAAATATTTTCCTAAGCACCTTATTCTCAAACACCCTTAACCTGTGTTCCTCTCTCAAAGTGAGAGTCCGAGTTTCACAACCATAAAGAACAACCGGTAATGTAACTGTTTTATAAATTCTAACTTTCAGATTTTTTGACAGCAGACTGGATGATAAAAGCGTCTCAACCGAATAATAAGAGGCATTTTCCATACTTATTCTGTGTTTAATTTCCTCCCGAGTATCATTTATATTTGTTATTATCAGGGAACGGATTTATATGGACTAAAAATATATGAAATATGTAAATATATATGTAGTTATTTTTACCAAAATATGGAATTAAATATGGATTTTTACCAAAATATGGAATTAAATATGGACTTAAAATTATAAAAAAATGACTATGTACGTTAAATATTGGTACATTTTAATCAAACTAAACAAAAATATAATGGACGTACCTTATCTTCCAATGTAGTTTCAACAAAACACAATTTTTATTGTCTGTTACCATAACAATAGGTTACAAACATTTCTTTCAAGTGCTGAAAAGTGAATCTTCTTCTATTGTCTCTGAGGATAGATTTATACTGACTAAAAGAGCGTTCGACGTCACAAGAAGTAACTGGTACATAATTCAATTTCACAATGTCTGCTGGGGATAAGTCCAAGTTAATCTTCACTGTTGATTCACCACTCATCACAGCAACAACCTTTTGTAGTTCTTCATATCCAGGGTTTTTGAAAGTACAGTGTCCACCTTAGCTCTTACTGCATCTGCAACTTTACCTCTACCACGATTCAGTTGTTCCACAGTACTATTTATAATTTCAAAACTTTCAGATAGTGAAAGGTGCCTATTTTGGAGACTTTTGAGCGTTTTTATGATGCATGAAAATGTATGCTGAATGTGAGCTAAGTCATTCTTCACACTTATGTCACAGGTAACTGTTTTCGCAGTATCAATTGAGACTGCATCTTCAGAGTCCAATGCAAGGAGAACATTGTTAATAGAGTCTATATGTTCGGCATAATATTCAACTGCTTCTAGCCATGTACCCCATCTAGTTAAAATTGGCTTTGGTGGCAATGGAATTTCAGGGTACATTTCTTTCAACACGTTAACTCTACTGGGAGCTTTGAGAAATACTTTTTCACTGATGAAATCAACAAATCTACTTTAGGAAATTGTCTCTGACCACTTCTGCCACACGATGAAATGCATGCGCCACACAAGTAAAATGAGTCAATTTAGGATATACAACAGATAATGCTTGTCCAGCTTTGACCATATAAGGGGCAGCATCGCTAATAAAGAATAACACATTATCGTACATAATACCCTTTGGCCACAGGATACCCATAGCTTCGTTGAACAGTTTAACTATAGTTTTGTTATTGCACTTTTCTAGAACATCACAATGTAAAAGAATTCGTTCAGAATATTGTTCACTTAACAAACCGATAACTACATTACCAACAAGTCTACCTTCTTTGTCGGGAGTCTCATCAATGGAAACCCAAATTGAACTATCTTTAACTTCATCTCTTATCTTCTGTATTGTCTCATCGTAGATGGATGGAGCATTCGTCTTCCTAAGTGTTGACTCATCCGGGATTGTATGTTGAGTATATTTTTCAAGGAATTCCCTGAAGACCTTATTCTTTAGTTTGTAGAGAGGAATATCAGCAGAGATGAGAGAACGGCACAGGTCGATGTTAAACTCAGATCTTACATTCGATGTTGTTGGTTGTGTTAAAAACAATTGTCTCTGCTTGGAATTTAGTTGTTTGTTGGCCTGATGTTTACTAGTTGTAATGTGTTGTTGCACCAGGAACTTTTGTGTAGATGATACTGCACACTGACACAAATTACAAAATAATATTTTATTGTCAGTTGATAAACCATCTTCTTTAAATTCTGAAATGTAACTTGTTAGTTTTGATTTTAAATTGACTGAATGACGTACTTTTGGCATATTTACCGTCTTTATAGTATGATTTACAAAACTGAACCTATGTGTACTCTGACTGGCATTTAACTGTTGAGCTGCACAACTGAAGTCTGTTAAAAATTTTAAATTAAATTAATACAGTTTTGTAACTTACTTTCCCATTGTTGATAGGACTGCTAATTTTCAAATAACTCTGATGTTAAAGGGATTACTGAACATGTGTTTAAATCTCTATTGTTGAAATGTATTTTTAAAAGTTAATGGAATTTTGTTTTGTTTTATTGTTAAACCTAATATAATATGGACTGTTTTATATGAAATATGGAAAATATATGGAAATTAACGAAAATATGTACTAAACTCTAAAATATGGAAAAATATGGAAAATAAAAGTAGGATTTTTCAACCCTACACATTGTGAAACATAAAGATAATGCAAAATATAAATTATATTAGCTTTATAAGTAAATATGTATTTACATATAAATCCTTTCCCTGGTTATTATTATTATTATTATTATTATTATTATTATTATTATTATTATTATTATTATTATTATTATTATTATTTATTACAGCTTATTTCAGATAGTTATACTAACTAGTATTAGAAAATATTATGGTTGTGTATTATTAACCTATTCATTAATAATTTAAAACAGGATAGAGGGTAATAAAAGCCAAAGTTTGAATTTACGTTATTGATATATGATTTTGATACTATGGCAATGATTTATGGAGGAGTTCCGAAATAGGCTATATTTCTGTCCAGCCAACAATGGAGCACATTTTGAACATTAAATTTAACTAGCGTAATTAATTATATTTAGGAAATTACCCAATTTAAACTGATTTCATCCTACAACCAACTGATAGTAACGACAATCTAGGTTGCCAGGTGACGATAGTAAACAAAAGATGTGAGGAGAAATGAATGACTTAGATTATAAACAATTGAATAACTTTCGATAGGGGTACCAGAAATTCCACAAGCTGTTAGAGAAAGCGCGAGAATTTTACTTGAAGCAAGTAAAGAGATATGTTTGGAAGTAAATCTAGAAAAGGACAAAGTATATGATTATGTCTCGTGACCAGAACATACTACAAAGTGGAAATATAAAAACTGGAAATTTATCCTTTGAAGAGTTGGAAAAAATTCACATACCTTATAGCAACAGTAACAAATATAAAAGACACACGAGAGGCAATTAAACGCAGAATAAACATGGGAAATGTCTGTTATTATTCAATTGAGAAGCTTCTGTTATCTAGTCTTCTTTATAAAAAAACTCAAAGTTAGAATTTATAAAACAGTTATATTAACGGTTATACTGTATGGTTTGAAACTTGGACTCTCACTTTGAGAGAGGAACAGAGATTAAGGGTGTTCGATAATTGAGGTACTTAGGAAAATATTTGGGGCTAAGAGGGATAAAATTACAGGGGAATGGAGAAAGTTACACAACACAGAACTGCACGCATTGTATTCTTCACCTGTTATACTGTAATTATTTAGTCAACTGTTCCAAGACAGGTCTGAACTTCATAAATGACACCATAAGAGTTCACTCATGAGGAAGCTAAGTCAGATGATAATAGGGTAGGATGGCCAGTACTTTTTTCCCTATAACGTAATTAGGAACATTAAATCTAGAAGTTTGAGATGAGCAGGTCATGTAGCACGTATGAGTGAATTCAAAAATGCATATAGTGTGTTAGTTGAGGTAACTTTAGGGAAAAGTATCTTTGGGGAGGCCGAGACGTAGATGGCAGGATAATATTAAAATGAATTTGAGAAAAGTGGGATATGATGGTAGGAACTGGATTAATCTTGCTCAGGATAGGAACCGATGGCGGATTTATGTGAGGGCGGCAATGAACCTCCGGGTTCTCTAAAGGCCATTTGTAAGTAAGTAAATATAGGGGTGACATTAGAAATTTAAAATGGAGTGGGAGTTGTAGCATAAAAATGCAATTGGCATTTGTTTAAACTTCCCCCTCAATATCTAAATTGACGCGTTCCTTTGTTAAATTTATGTGAGCATTTATTCACATTGAAAATGGGTCAATACTCGATGGCAATGGTAACTAATTACACTCAGTAATGACAATTAATGATAAACGAAATTAATAATAAATGAATAATAATAATACTACTAATAAATAAATAATAATAATAATAACAATACTGTAATAATATATAATATCCTAAATTAAATTAAGCACGATCATTTAAAATAACATTTAATGTACAGTAGACTGAATCTAATTTGTATGTTAACCCTAAGTTCGAATTAAAACCCACGAGTATATATTATGATATGTTCATACATGCACAAGTACCTTTCAGAACTAAACTCATTTGGCTATCAACTCATTCACTGCACTGCAACTATGACACATTTCACTGATACTATTCTGATTTCACTAGCACTTCAAAAACATTTCACTCTTCAAATACTTTGTACTACCACTATAAACTTATTGTGACGTTTTGTTAAGTGATCTAAGTTCTGAACTGTCAGTCAAGTTACAGCGAGCTCAGAATATGTGCGTCAGATACGTGTGCAACATCCGACGATATGACCACATATCACCGTCCTTCGCAAGTCTCTCGTGGCTCCGACTTAAAGAACGCAGAACTTTACACTCTTTGTCTTTACTCTTTCGAATTCTGCACACTCAACACCAAATTACCTTTCGTCTCGTTTCTCTTATCTATACTCTAACCACGACGTAAATACCAGATCACTTATCTGTGGCACGCTAAATATACCTCTTCATAGAACATCTTGTTATTCATCATCTTTTACAATATCCACCTCGCGTCAATGGAATTCCTTGTCACAAAGTATTAGGGGCTGCAAGACAACAAACACCTTTAAGAACAGCTTAAAAGATAAACTTATTAGCATTTCACTCCAATCATACTGATTTAAAATATTACTGACTACACTGTTGCTTTTTTTCTTTAGACATCATCCTGATTGTGCTGCATTCTCAAAATTGTCTCATAATAATCTCTTTCTATTATCTAATATCATTTGAAATATATTAACATTCTATGTATTTTAGTTTAATTCTGCTACACAGTTTATTTCAGTGTTTAATTAAAAGTTCATAGTATTTTGTTGATTCATTCATAAATAACTCTTGTATGCATGTAACTCTCACCTAAATCAAACTGTTGAATTCTTTGTAAGTGCATGCATATGTATATACACTTTTGCTGGTTGAGTGGAAGAGAAGGCCTTACGGCCTTAACTCTGCCAGCTAAAATAAATCATTATTATTATTATTATTATTATTATTATTATTATTATTATTATTATTATTATTATTATTATTATTATTATTATTATTATTATTATATAAACTGTAAAACTTCACTGACGCAAACACACTTCACTAACACAACACACTTCTTCACTGATACAACACTTCAAATAACAAAATATCAATTACACCCTTTAAATAGTGTGTATAATACACTATCGTCTATTAGTAAGACCTCAAGCCTATTTTTAAATAAATTTTTGGTTGTTGGTAAAGCCTTTAGTAAGTCTGCAGGTAAAGCATTCCAGTCCCTGATAGTACGATTGAGAAAAGAAAACTTTCCAGTGTCCGTCTTCTGTCTTCTTTCCCTCAATTTATATGAGTGGTCGTTCCTTGAAGAGTAATTTGGCGGCTGCAACTTATTTTTTATTTCTCTCCAGGCAGGCTCATTGCGCATAATCGAATTCGCGTTCCTCTGTCGGTGAGTGTGTCCCATTTTAATGTTGAACTAATGAATTTAATTGAAATAAATATTTATTTAGATTGGAAAGTTTTGAAATGGAAGCCCGATATGTATCTGTAATTTAACGTATGTTACAATATTAATATGCAGACTCTACTTCTGATATTTTCTTTCAATAACTGTATCACATTACGCAAATCTGAATCAGGTACGTGCTGCCCTTCTCCGCACTAGCTGGCAAGGAAAGGAGTGCGCGCGGTGTTTCAGAAGCTCTGCTTTCTTGTCCTTTTCTTGGAGGGAGAAGGTGATGGTCTGCACATCGCTCATTAAACACGGGGCTCCTCCGCCCCTCAGTAATCTTGTTCCGGACGATTAACGGAGCCTAACGACTCACTACGGCATCGTTCGATGAGACATTAACTGTCCACAAGATATCTCTCTCGTCCTGCCCGGGGATGCTCGCCTCTTCTGCCAATGGCACACCGCTCTACTTTCAAAACACTGCTTCTTCTTTCGTCCCTTTGAAAAGGACCGCAGTATCCATGTTGGAACACGCTGGTACATCATGAAATCTATCAACACAATATATTCAGTGGATATCTTTATTGTGATATCACAGATAAGCGTTAATCTATAAAACTAGTGGCTTGTACAGCAAATGCTGCAAACTAAGTTCATTAGACGTTCAAATAAACATTTTTCAGATTTATTTTCAATGAAGAATACCAGACATTCTGAATGTTATTTGCTTCCATAATAATGAAACATACTCCCTCTTAATGTTTTTTTTATGCCAAATACTTTTTCTTGAACCTATACACCTTCAGTTTTTTAGTTTCAGCGCCAAAACGCAAGTAACAATGTCAGGACGATCAGTTGGTTTTTTCATGTGGTAGTATAGTAATAGCTATTTCAGGTCATTGCGGATTGTAGGTAAAAGTTAAAAAAAAAAGTCAGGTTTGCTATGCTTTCGAACAATAGATATAGCATCTTGGTATAGCTGCTGCATGTTTCGTAAACTACCTTGAAATGTAGAGAGTAAATTCATTTTATCCTGCTAAGAGATCTTGCTGAAATGATCGGGAGACTACAAAATTTTGTAGGCCTCTTATATGATCAGTAAGTAATACCTTTTGGTCTTCCCTTAGGAACTGTAATTTTTGCGCTTTCTCGAGCCAATACTCAAGAGAATGACGCATATAGATATCTACATCACACCGCCATTAAACATATGAAAAAGACCCAACCCCACTTGATTAATAACTATAAAAATATTTGATTTTCAATAATGTAAGTTTTATAGTTTTCAGTAACATATAGGCCCCCACTATATAGCCGCCACTCAGTAAGTTATAGAAATGAAGATCTAATTTAAGATATTCTTTACGTCTACTTATATAACCCCAAAACGTTTCACTTTCATATCATCAATATAGAATTAATATGTATAATTAATGGAAAAATAGTCACATCATGGCATTAACTATAATAATATTTTATTTATAACGGTAATAATGTAATCAAACCACCTCAAGTTTTGTAATTTTTAATGTCCAATACTGTGCTTAGAAAATTACACAGCACAGAATCAGACCTCTAAATTATTTTTAGTAAGCCTTGAAGTTTTTAATAACCAATTTAATTTGAGCTCTAAATATGTTAGCATTCTTGCAAATCATGGCCTTCGTGCAATATTGTTTACTGTAGTGTGTGTTTTGTTTTATTTAGAAATGCAATTAGTTAGTGACGACAGATGGATTTTAGAAAATAGGAAAACTATGTTGAAAAATTGACATTTCACTGAAAACTACTATTTTTCTGAAAAACTTTGGATCCCAAGCTTCAAAATGAAGGGCCATTTATTAAAATCCGTTCAGCCGTTTTCCCGTAAATTCCATTACCAGTTCAAATTATATATATATAATTTGAACTGGTAATGGAAATTACAGGAAAACGGCTGAACGGATTTTAATAAATGGCCCTCATTTTGAAGCTTGAACCCTAGTTTTTCGGAAAAGTAGTAGTTTTCAGTGAAATGTCAATTTTCCTACATGATTTTCCTATTTTCCAAAATCCATCTGTTGTCAGTTTTGAGAACTAATTTTATCGAATCACGGCCGACTTGATTGAATTTCAGAACAAACACACATTGCAATAAACAATAGGCTATTACACGAAGGCCATGACCTGCAGGATTGCCGACATATTTAGAGCTCAATTCAATTTGTTATTAAAAAACTGATTCTGCAATGTATAATAATTTTGTGAGTACAGCTGTGTATTGGATATTCAAATCTACGAAACTTGAGGTGGTTTGATGACATTATTATCATTAGAAATTAAATATTATTATAGTTAATACCATGATGCATCTATTTTTCATTAATTGTACATAATATTGATGATATATTGATGACATGAAAGTAAAACGTTTTGAGGTTATGTAAGTAAATGTAGAGAATATTTTAATTTAGATCTTCATTTCTATAATTTACTGAGTGGCTGCTATATATAACTACAAAACTTAAGATAATAATATTGTTATTAAAAATCAAATATTTTTATACTTATTAACCCGGTCGGGTTGGGTCTTTTTCATATACTTAATGGCGGTGTAGTGTAGATATTGATGTGTCATTGTCTTCAGTATTGGCTCGAGAGAGCGCAAAAATTACAGTTCCTAAGGAAAATATATAAAAAGGTATTACTTACTGATAAAATAAGAGGCTTAGAAAATTTTGTAGTCTCCATATCATTTCAGCAAGATCTCTTAGTAGGATAAAATGATTTTACGCTCTACATTTCAAGTTCTATATGCAGCAGCTATAAGAAAATGCTATTGTTCGAAAGCTTAGCAAACCTGACATTTTTTAAATTTTGCCTACAATCCACAATGACTTGAAATAGCTACTGCTATCGTCCTGACATTGATACTTACGTTTTTGCGTTGAAACTCAAACACTGAAGTTGGATAGGTTCAAGAAAAAGTATTTGGCCTAAAAAAATCCATTCAGAGGGAGTATGTTTCATTATTATGGAAGCAAATAACTATTAAAAAGACCAGTATTCTTCATTGAAAATAAATCTGAAAAATTTTTATTTTAACGTCTAACGAACTTAGTTTGCAGCAGCATTTGCTGCACAAGCCACTAGTGTATATAGATTGTAGTCTCTAGTAACTTCGTATTTTTTGAAAAAAAAAATAATAATAAATTGGCATTAGCATGCATAATGAACTATCCTGAGACCGAAAATCTCAATTTTGACAATTTTGTTGCATGTCTGTTTGTTACCTTTTCTCTCGATAATGGCTGAATCGATTTCTATGAAAATTGGTATGTAATTTATAATAAGTAGAGGCCTCCGTTTAGTACCTAGAGTCATCGAGCAAGCGGCGACAGTGTGGTTGTGTATTGGTATAGATCAATGGCATTGAACCCCAGACACACAGTTCAGGTCTAACTCCAGTTGAGTAAGGCAGTCAACATCCCGATACAAAAGGAGGAGCAAGAACGTTGTCCTCGTATTTATCAGTGGTAATCGGTCAGACCCAGTTGTACAGACCGAGAAACAAAATTTGAGCAACCTGAATTTTCCAAGTTCCAGTCATAACATACTGCGCATGCTCAGTAACCGCACACTATCGGATGCAATAAATAATCTCAGTTATTTTGTTAGATCGAGGAGTCGGCCTCCAAATATGGAGGGTAGCTGTGAATATATTGAATAAGCAGTCGCGGACAGCCGATGAGGGGTGGTCCTTCAGCTTGGGGGTTGGGCGAAGGGCTAACACCCCATCACCGTAAAAAAACAGCTTGTTACGAAACCTTCAAATAAGCCTCGGAATGGGACTGATTCTCTGGCACGACCACAGCAAAGGAATAAGGCTTTGAGATTTGGTACTTGGAATGTTGTGAAACTTGGACTCTCACTTTGAGAGAGGAACATAGGTTAAGGGTGTTTGAGAATAAGGTTCTTAGGAAAATATATGGAGCTAAGAGAGATGAAGTTACGGGAGAATGGAGAAAGTTACACAACACAGACCTGCACGCATTGTATTCTTCATCTGACATAATTAGGAACATTAAATCCAGATGTTTGAGATGGGCAGGGCATGTAGCACGTATGGGCGAACCCAGAAATGCATATAGAGTGTTAGTTGGGAAGCCGGAGGAAAAAAAATACCTTGGGGTAGGTCGGGACGTAGATGGGAAGATAATATTAAAATGGATTTGAGGGAGGTGGGATATGATGATAGAGACTGGATTAATCTTGCTGAGGATAGGGACCAATGGCGGGCTTATGTGAGGGCGGCAATGAACCTCCGGGTTCCTTAAAAGCCAGTAAGCAAGTAAGTAAGTTATTCTGTTGGGGCTACATTTCGTCATAAAATAATGACGAAACTATAACGTAGTTGTATAAGAGTTGTTTTGTTATACACAACATATATAACGATTATTATTAGTCAAGAATTTACATACGACTTATAAACGAGCTATTCATTGTGTAAGTATAAGACAGTTAAACGTCTGTATAAGAGTTTTTATTAGTAAAACCTTTTATATATGCATATCATGATTATTTGTTTATATATATATTCACTTTATATTTATTAAATCATCTATTGCTAAATTTGGGTAATAGGGATTTATAATAGTTATATAGATAATACTTATTCATCTAATTAAAATTAAAAAGATATTTGTAGCGCACCTCTGAAAGAGCGGCTCTTGTAGAGGGCTTCAGGAATATAAAAGAATCATATAAAAAGAAGATTAACTTATATTCTTGAGTTTAACACAACAGACATTATACTATTAAAATATAATTCCATAAACTAAAGAAAGAAGAAAATAAATAATCCTAGATGTAAAAGTACTTAATTGTAATAGTAATGGAAAATTTAAGAAATGAAGGTACAAAATGGATTGCTTTAACGGTAACTGGGTCGGAACTGGAATCAGAGTGTTGTACAATGGGGTGAGCATTATAGGAACGCTTAAAAACTTGTCCGAACAACAAGCGAAAGAGGCGACCGACGATGTTGGACGCGACCAAGCGTGTTCAAATTTTAATTAAAGTTGAGAGATAATTTTCTAGCTTTCACATTTCTTCTAGATATTACGTGCCGTGCAAGTTAACCACTTATATGTTTTATTTCTCCGTTCAAATTACCCCGTTATTGAAATCCGAACTATTTGCTTTTTCTTTCCGAGCTGCAGAGTGGATGCACAATACTTATTACCGTTCAATAAGCACTAGTTAGAATCAGAAAAGCTCTTAATTAATCAATTTGTATTTCTGTTTTACGTCACAATTCAAGTATTAACATTACTTTTATTCTTATTTTCAACGTCGTAATTGGTTTGAAGTTCTGGAATCTTCGACGCGTTCCATCATAATTAAACTTCAGAAGTTTATGCACTAAAATCAGAAAATGTACATGATTCTCTTACAGAAATATTCTAAAGCCCTACATTAACAACACAGTCAAGGATCTCTTGCCTATTCTTTCAGGAAATATATATATTTTTTAAATACATTTTTTTAGAAATTTTAATATTGAAGGTAAAGATTAAGACAAAAATATGTTCTTGATGTGGGTCAGTAAAATATTTCTGTAAAAAAAAAATCATGCAGATATTAATTAATTGTATATTTAATTATGTAAATGCTTTACGGTTGTAAAAAATTATACAAATTTGATATTATTTTACAGGTAATTATTAGTCATTTTAAAATGTACCTTCTTATTGAATTTTGTATTCCCAAGAAACTAGTCCGATTAATTAAAATGTGTCTCAATGAAACTTACAGCGAAGTCCGTATAGGCCAACTTCTGTCGGATGCTTTTCCAATTCACTGTAGGCTAAAGCAAGGAGATGCACTTCACCTTTACTCTTTAACTTCGCTCTAGAGTATGCCATTAGGAAAGTTAGGATAAGAGAGAGGGTTTGGAATTGAATGGGTTACATCAGCTCCTTGTCTATGCGGATGACGTGAATATGTTAGGAAAAAATCCACAAACGATTAGGGAAAAACGAAAATTTTACTTGAAGCAAGTAAAGCGATAGGGTTGGAAGTAAATCCCAAAAAGACAAAGTATATGATTATGTCTCATGACCAGAATATTGTACGAAATGGAAATATAAAAATTGGAGATTTATCTCTTCGAAGAGATGGAAAAATTCAAATAACTTGGAGCAATAGTAACAAATATAAGTGAAACTCTGGAGGAAATTAAACGCAGAATAAATATGGGAAATGCCTGTTATTATTCGGTTGAGAAGCTTTTGTGATCTAGTCTGCTGTAAAAAAATCTGAAAGTTAGAATTTATAAAACAGTTATATTATCGGTTGTTCTTTATGGTTGTGAAACTTGGACTCTCACTTTGAGAGAGGAACATAGGTTAAGGGTGTTTGAGAATAAGGTGTTTAGGAAAATATTTGGGGCTAAGAGGGATGAAGTTACAGGAGAATGAAGACAGTTACACAGCGCACAACTGCACGCATTGTATTCTTCGCCTGACATAAATATTTATTGGATACTAAAAGTGTTGATTTTGAGGTAGGCCTAGAATATGTTTTTTAAAAAACTTTTCTCTTCTTTTATGGATCTCAATTTTTAATTCTGAATAAGTTACTTATTTCTTTTTTAACCATATCAGAGATATAAGAAAAAAGTCATAATTTACATCAAACTCAAATTTTTAAGAGGAGATAGATCTTGAAAATATGCATTTTCTTTAATTGGATAAATAAAAAACATTCATCTGACCATAATGAAAATTATATTCAGGAAATACGTATAGGAAGAGAACGAAGTTTCTACCGTAAAAATGACAGAAAATTCAAATTTCACCGAACACACCCTTTAAGAAAAAAACAAAAAACGGAGTACTCCAACTTTGATAGCACGCTCCTTTAGTATCGTGTTAGAGCACCGTCATTTGAAGTGAGTTTCATTATCTGGTGATGAGTATTTCAAGTCATAAAGTGTCTCATTCAATTAAATAAATAATTCAGTACAATTTCTTATTAATTCTTGCTGAATTTCAAAGCAAAGGCATTGTAAATTTTTATTTATATTTCAAAACATAAGTTGCATTTATAATAACCCCCGCCTCATATACTAACGGAATACTTATGTGTGGTTTGAACCTTCGGTGGCACGTGTTAACTTTTCCACAGCATCTTATGCATTAATCACTTCCATCAAGGCCGATAAAGAAGCTTCCAATCACATGAATCATTGACAGGAAAATGGCGCCTCCCATCTTCCAGATATCGTGTGATATTAAAACTCTGTTGATTAACAAATCGTTTGTCGACTGTCTCGCCGTGGGTCGCGGGATCGTTGTGAAGAACTCGTTTAATTCTATTCATGATTCTTTACGGTCGATCAGCTCTGCAATTAGATGCGAGGTAGATAAAACCTAACAGCCTGAGTTAGTGCGAAAACAACTTGACGAAGTGGGCTTCTTGACGGCTGTTTCCGCGCCTGAATTGACGTGTGCAGCGCTGTGGAGGGTGAAATGTTGCGTGTCCGTCGACGTAGCACGCGTGCGAGACCACGCTTCCCCCCCTCTCCCCCCCCCAAGGCTCCCTGAGTGTGTGAGAGACTAATTTTGCTTGCAACCAAAATCATAGCATTTAATGCTTTAATTGTTCCCACTTTGGATAAATAATTTGGAGACTTGTAAAGCAGATATATTTCCACTGCAGTACAACCACTCAATGGTACAATTAAGTTTCGTGTATTTCGAAGTCCTGAAATGTAGAAAAGGGCCCAATATTTTGAAGGGGAGATACACCTTTCTGTAGTACAGGGACATTATTTTATTTTTACTTCAATTTTTATTGTACCTGAGTTTTTGAATGTACTTCACTCCCACCCCCTCTACTAGTGAACTTCGTACTGTTCTCCTCACAGAACCAAGCGTATACAGTCAAAGTCGCCTTAAGGTCGTAGTAAACACAAACAGTATTGAGTTAATGAGTGTAGTACGTTCCAGAAATATGTTCGCGTTTTCCAGTGACGAAAGAGTTTTCAATATTGAATCATATTTTCGCACAGGTACTGTCGTCCGTTTGCCTACTTCGCATCCCGGTTTCCCTCACCCGCAACTTTTTAAAATAACTTAAATAAAAGTAATTAACTGTCACGTGATTTCCCCCCTTTCTACGATCCTGCGACATAACCACTTGAACGGACAGTAGATAGCATGTCTGAGTAATGTTACTGTATCTGTGCAGGTCGGACAGAGGTGAAGATTGAATTTACAGTACGTAAGGTACTTTTTTATATAATAGGTATAGAATTATTTCAACATGAGTTACTAGTACGAAGGACGAAACTGGTAATTGGAATTAGATGCAGTAGTATACAGTGCGATGATGTGCACAAAAGAACTGAAGCCTGTATCTAAATGAAGGCCACCATTTTCAAAAATATGTTTAAATATCCATATTATGATTATTTTTCAATTTGACTTCATTCTCTATATTGTATGCTAATGTGCTGTAGACAGTATAATATACACTGCATAATGAATACGTTCGCATGGATAACTCAGTTCGTGAGTAAAAACACTTATTGTTAATGCTGTACTGTATTTTGATTAAACAAAAACCTAATGAAAATATCAAACTCAGAATTACGATATCTCCTAATTTACTTAAATATATGAATTACTTTTCTTCCCTCCTATACTTAGTAAAGTTATTTGTTTGTATTTTACGCCAGTATCATCGAACTTCAATTGTGGAAGGGGGTAGCAAACGGTGTTTCCGGCTATGAACCATTAATCCAAAGGTATAGCCAGGTTAATATTAAAAATGTTAGTAAAATAAAATGATGTCCCTGTATAATTTTGATACATTTAAACATTTTTTCTCAGAATCTGTAGGTCCTTTTGAAATAAATTTTGACACGCTTAATATACGCTATGTATACATCACTAAGCAACTCTAAGGGTAAACGCAAAATTATGACAAAAATGGAATTTGTTTATTGCTTTGATAATTTTCTGTATTAAATACTGGAATATTTTGCTTGTCTGAAGGATCTAAGTGTTTTTTTTTAATTTAAATACCACAGCGCGGCGCAAAATGCAACCCTCTCCCCTTCCAGTAGCCATTTTGGAGTTTCTGTGTTATAGAAATTTTCTTGGAATTTAGACAGGCAAACTATCTGACCAGTGCTAGAATGGCTGTGGCTTATTACTTCCTTATGGTTATGGAGAAATATATGAATTAAATTAATTTCCTGAAAAACCTGAAACCATTAAAGCCGAATAACACTGTATTAGGTGAGATAGTAGATAAATAGTACTATAACTTTAGGCCTAAACGTCGTTTTCCTTAACTTACATTTGTCAATGCTTATGTGCCTTTTTTTTTTGCAACCATTAGGCGTAAAAATATGAAATTTTGCACACAATCTTAAAACTGTATTATCTATAATTCCCTGCAACAAAATTTTGATTTGTTAATATTTGTGAATTTTATACATTACAAAATTCAGAAAAAAAAAATTAAAGTGTTCCATACCTAATGTTTTAAAAAAATATATAAAACCTAAATAAAACATTTGGTTGCAGGGAAATGTTACTTTAGATATTGGTAACACATGTGCAAAGTTTTAGGTTTATTGGGTTAGTAAATTTTTAGAAAAAGGTGCATCAATTTTGATTTTTATTTTATTTTTTTTAATGAAAATTTTGAAAAAATAAAAATTATTATTCATAAAATTCTGAAAAAAAAATGAAGTAAAGAAAAACCCTGTTTTAAACTAATATTTCAAATTTCAAGGTCCTAGGTTAAGAAATGTGAAAGTCATAGGCAATTCAGTAACATGTTTTTGTCATCCGTATCTCTTTAACGCAGCGGTCATCAGCACAGAGCACCCTGGGGCTAGAGTCTAATGGCTTAAATAAATTGGAATTGAATAAACTGCAAACAATTGAAGGTAAAAAAAAAACCTGTTTTAAACTGCATTTCAAATTTCAAGTCCTAGATCCAAAAATGTGAAGATTATCAGGTATGCTATTTCTCATCTCTTCCTGCTGCACGATGGGGCACACGGGACGGCTCCGCTTACCCTTTACCCATTCCAGCGAGTGCTGACGACTATTGCTTTAATGCTTTCAAGACCTAATAGCACTGTGTTACAATGACATTTTTTTTCCGTTGTACAAATACATGCAGTTAAAGGATTTAGTTATTCAAATTTTAAGTAAAAAATTGCATATCAGGGATAGTTTTATAGATATAGAGACATAAGATATATTATTGTTTTCATATTAATTTCTTCAGAGAGTAAACAGGGTGAACCATAAGTAATGTAATCAATTTCAGATAATTGAAAAAAAAAATTAATATAATTTTGCTCGTATTTTCTTCCTTTTCGAGATAAAAATTGTTTTATAAGAAACATTTCATAGCGTGTTTTGAGAAAGCCATTGATTTAATTCCCAATTTCTTCAATCAGTTTAAGGGAGCAGTGCATTATGAGGGTTATTTCATAAATAAAGCATAGATTTGCAAAACTGTGAAGTGGATGACGAAATACCAATGAAAATGACGTCAGTTGTAGTTGAGAGAATTGGGATGAGGCACGAAAAATTCCAAGCATAGATCTGAAATATCTCTAAGAAGCACATACTTCATGACAAGAGAAAATAAAATAGTTATTTTTTGTAATACAGTGGAGTTATACCACATTATCTCATCGTTTAGTTGCTTCATGAGTGAAGCCTTATTGGTGTCACTTCTGAGGTTTAAACATGTCTCTAGAAAGTTGAATAAACAACAACAATAATTAGTTCTTTAATTTTGAAAGTGTATGGAGTATATTGTTTAGCCGGTAAGCGTTTACCTGATAACTAAAAACTACTTAGACCCAAGTTTTATCAGTTGAAACTTTATATGCATGTATAGTTTTCCCATGTGAATAACTTTTTCTAAAATCTTTAATGTGAAATGCATGCTTTAGTTTAAAAAAAAATTAATTTCTTACTAAATTTTTAAGAGAAAAATTGATCATTATTACTTTTAAATAAACTATACATCCATGTTGAATCACCCATACTATACAAAGGAAACAAACGACAAATACACAAACTACACCAATACATAAACAAATTACACCCAAAACTGCAATACACACTGGAACTTGAAAACAATAAATCCGCAAATTTCCTAGACATCACCATAACAAAAGTTGGCAACAAACACACCTTCAAAATATACAGAAAACCAACCACCACCACCACCACACACATACACAACACATCTAATCACCCCACACAACACAAACATGCTGCATTCAGGACAATGGTACACAGATTGCTCAACATATCCATGAGCCAACAACACTACAATGAAGAAATGAACACAATCAAATACATGGCACAAGAAAATGGTTACAACCTAAACATAATAGACAACATCATAAGGAAGACAAAACAAAAACTCAACAAAACACAAAAACACACAAAACACAACACAAACACAAGAACACAAGAAATACATCACACTAGCATAAAAGATCGCATCCTCATTCAGAAAACAGAAATACAACATAGCATGCAGAACATAAAACACACTACAAAGATTTCTCAACATACAAACAACACGAACAAATAAATACAACCACACAGGCGTATACAAACTCGCATGCAATAGTTGCGACAAGTTCTACATTGGACAGACAGGCAGATCATTGCAAACTCGATACAAAGAACACATTAAAGCAATAACCAGAGGACACAATACATCTACATATGCCGAACACATAACTAATACTAACCACACATACAATAACATAAACACAGACCTGGAAATCCTACATATACAACCCAAAAACTAAAAACTCAACACACTAGAACAATATGAAATATACAGACACACTGAAACACACCCCAATCAAATTCTGAACACACAGATCAATTTCAGAATACACACACTATTTGACACAACTCTTCATCACACTAACGCACCCACACAACAGGCAGCGAAGTTGAGATAGCGCCGAGATCTAGTAGGCTCTGAGGATGGTGTCGAATAGCACCGAAACAGCTGTAAGCCGCACATGATTACATAATTAACACGAGTAAGATCGCCATTTAATCAATTATTTATAAACTATACATGTTAAAAAGGGGTCCAATATTCTTGTGCGTATGTTGGAAGCGTTGATAATCTAAACTTTAATAGCAACTTACTTAACTCTATACCTTCTTCTCTTCAAAATAATTATGCAAATTTGTATGTTTTATTACAGAAATGTACGAGGCAGGTTTAGCACACGGACTATTTACAAGTTTTTCCGTGGTTTGAGAATTGCACTGTACGTGTGTGAACGTTATAAATTATTGGATATTTTCCTTCATAAAACTTGTCTCTAACAACCCATTGCCTTCAGCCGTGTTTGAAACCTCAAACTACGGATTAAATTCCATATTCTATAGCGACTTTATCACAGACAGCAGCTTACGAAGAAAACGACACGATAATAAATTATATTTCTGTACTGGCCGTGTGGATTCTGAGTAGAACAAATATAGGAAGATGTTTTGTTTAAGAAATAAAATAGAACATGAAAACTGCTGCAGACTCAGCTGGATTTAATTCTCCTAATAAAACCGCAGCTCCAGAATTTCCTGCACTGCGATGTGCTCCCTCCATCTTGATCTATTCCAGAATCATGTCTACCAATACCGCCAGGGTTTCTCCCTCCACAAAACGTAAGAGCAACGTCCAATAGTTATAACAATACTAGGGGATGGATACGGAATACGAAAAGCGTCGTTATGAAATGTTACGAAGGCCAATCTATTCACATTTTATAAAAGTACATATAGCCCAGAGACAAAAGCAACACTGCTGGTAATCTTCAGCCTTACGAAGATACAGTTTATATCTATAAATAAATCCCATTATATGAATTACTTTAAAATTTAATTATTATTATTATTATTAAATTATTATTATTATTATTATTATTATTATTATTATTATTATTATTATTATTATTATACAGGGTGATTCAAGAAGATTTACCGTTAGTTACGGAGCTTACTTCCGAAGACATTCTGAGCAAAAAATGTAATATAGATATTTGCCCTAATCTCAATATTTTCAGAGTTACACTAATTTGAAGTTGTTTGTAAAATATTATTCTTGAGTTTTAAAGGTTATAGTAATATGCGTTACAAGAGCGGTATATTGAAGTTTTCATGTTCGAGGAAAAGTTTGAAAAAGCGAAACGTAGTTGAGCTTTTTTAATTTCCGAGATTTGAAAGAAAACATACCGCTCGTGTATCGTACATTATTTTGTGCGAAGATCGTTTATTACATACCTGAAAGAGGAATTTCTAATTAGTTACAATGAAATCTCCATCTTGGTTTCTGTTCAATGACGGCAAATTAGCAAAACAAAAATATCTATCTTCAACATTGTTGCTTTAAAATGTTTTCTGTGTTTACTATACTCCAGCAGGCCGTGATATACGTCTGTCTTTTTCCCCCCCCAGTCTATGTAATCTTCTTGATTTTTTCACGGCTTCCTTAATGTTACTTGCTTCACGAATGCAGTAACTTTAGTGGAGTTGTAGAGTTTACTTAATTTTTGCAAATATTTAAAAACAATAATTAACAGTGCAATTTAGGTGAAATTGCAGTGGTAAGTTTCCAATTTATAATTATTACTATATTGAACGTCCCTAAAAAATAATATGTTAAAAGCCTAAAGCAGTAAAATCAATATGTCACTTAAGCGGTAAGAAGAGGGAAATTGTTATGTGTGTTAGGTTGGGAATACTGAATGTGGAATTTTAGACTTACCGCGGGTTGGTTTTGTGCGAAAACCAAGCAAATACGCACGATCTCGCACAAAAGAATATTACAGATGAAGAATGAACTATTTAGGGGTATCATTTCTTTAATTAGCTAGTACAGTGGAAGCTCTTAAGTACGACAGAAATAAGTTTCTACATCCTGTAGTTCGACTGCTTACGTAGGAGAATTAGATACGCCCCTATACGGGCACTAAGAAATGGGTTTGCCATTTGAATAGGAATTGGTTTTGTGTTTTGTAGTGGTAATTTTGTTAAAGGAAAACATAATATTTTATTGATTAGGACATCCATATTGATCACTGATTTTAAATTAATGAACTCTTCTTTCCTTATTTGAGAATTGTGCCGTTTATGAGTCGGAACTGTCGAAACCCACTGTGGTACTAGGAGCGCAGACACAAGTCTCGGGGCGGGCAGGAAATGCAAGTACAGTACTGTATTCGTTGATGGATAACCAATAAGAATTTGTATTCATTTCACCTGCCACACCCACTACCCTTATTGGTCAGAACTTTCAATTCTGTTTTGTCGAACTTAGGAGAGTCCACTGTATTCTGAAGCTAAAAGTGTGTTGTGAATTCCATAGTTGCTTCGTACAGAATTTTTTTTTTCCCGATTTTCAACTGCAAAATTACATTTTCTTACGCATTATCACAACAATTGTTACAAATCACGCCACTCTTGTAAATTCTTCAAGACTGTACATTAGGATATATAATTAAACCACAGTCTATTATATACAGTCACGAAGCTTGAGTTTTGAGGGTGCTAGAAACAATAGACTGTGACGGTACTATTTTGCATTGGCTGTAATGAGGCGATATTAGCGATCCTAGTAATGAGCAACTACCTAATGTTTGCATATTTACTACGTATTGAGCTTCGCGACTGTATACTAGACTCTGATTAAACTGTTAAGAATCAAGTTCCTAAAGTCGTATGATTTGTAACAATTTTTGTGATAAATGCGTAAGAATAATGTAATTTTTAGTTAAAAATTGAAAAACAAAATCTGTACAAAGCAATTAACAACGTACTGTAGTTTTAGCTTCAGAACACACGCTCTCGCCATGAAACAATACTAACAATACCATCCCATCGCACCTCCTCATACTCATCCTCTTTCACAATAGCCCTGCCAAGACTCTGGAATTCGTTACCTGCTAGCATCAGGGACTGTCGAAATAAAATTCAATTCAAACGCAAACTTACTAGGCACTTGGTCAGTAATTGAGACTCGTTCAGACATGGTTTCTTGTAAATAGTTCTTTTAATCTACCACAAAATATCTCAATATCCGGTAATTTCATCACTATAGAATTTTGTTATTCTAGGTTTAATTTGTAATTTAGTAAATACAAAAATATTCTTTGTTCTTAACTTCTATGATAAAATGTCTAGCTTTCATTAATCAGGTATTCTTGTCGCACTTTAATTTTTATTGTAATTGTAAATTTAATATTAATTGTAATCTTATTGTTCATGTTATAGTTGTAATCCCCTGGTAGAGGGGCAGAGAAGGCCTGACGGCCTTATCTCTACCAGGTTAAATAAATAAATCTAAATCTAATCTAACACTAACCAATTAAAGAAATAATACTTCTGAATAGTTCATTCTCCATTTGTAATATTTTTTACCATTAAAACTAAGGAAAAAAGGTATTTTACTAACAATTTCAAATTAGTGTAACTCTGAAAATACTGAGATTACGACAAATGTTTATATGACATTTTTTGCTCAGAATGTATTCGGAAATAAGCTCCGTAACTGGCGGTAAATCCTCGTGAATCACCCTGTACGTTCAGAATTATCGTATGAGTTTTTATTATATGACTTTATATGCGGCTACAAAAACAATGAATATAAACTCGTACATTTCTGGGAATAATATGCGCTTAATTTGATATTTATGAATGCGCTGTATTCAAACATTTATTATACATTCTACGTAATTACTGTACGCGTACCTTTGCGTTATTTAAATCAATCAAAACATCAGCTTGGAAACAGTTGTGTTCGTCATTATGGCAGTTATACTATGCACCCCTTATTAAAGAGAGAGTTGGCGGCAGACAGCTCGAGTGTACAAGGGAGCAACCAATCTTGGAAACGTAATTACATTACATATTTATAGGAAGTGTCCTGAAACGCTGTTCGTGAATATTTGAGCAGTTTATATGTTAAATATTAACACGGCTCTAAATACAGATACAGCCATGTTTGAACTGGGAGTATTGATTGTATTTGAAAGGGACAACACTTCACGCTTTCTTTCATTAAAAGTCATTATTTTCCTTCATAATTATGATCTTATACCTTCAAGTTCGAATGAGTTCTTTTATTCCTCTGAGTCATCCCATGGAACTTCAAATTGAACAGATCATGTTTTCGTAGAATTTCCAAAATATTTCTTCCTCGAAATGATAAAGGGTGCGTCACAAAGAACGGATGGATTTCAAACTATCGATACGCAACGAGGAGAGAGATAGAGTGAGGGGGACCACGACTGTTGGGTCAGCCATAGAATGCAGTTTCAGTTGAGAACATGGTGTTGGTCTGGTGTACAACGTGCTTTCATCGTAGAGACATTTTTGAAAAATGAAGAGTCTGTGATCGCCACTCAGGACTCATTTCGACATCAGATGTCACGCTAGGATTCCAACTCGGAATACAATTTTGCGGTGGGTGGCTTCATTTCGTATTACAGGTTCAACATTAAAGAAGAAATCACCTGGACGAAATTCTATTGCACTGAGATTGTCCGAGGCTACGGTAAGATCTCGCACCCTGCGACTTCTTTCTTTGCGACCATTTGAAGGCGTAAGTTTGTAAACATCGATCACATACACTGGACGAACTGAAGACAGCGATTCGTGAACAAATCGTGGCAATTGCACCAGCTATGACTGTGAAAGTGATGGCGAACATCAGAAAACGCCTCGATGCCTGTATTGAAAGCCAAGGACATCATATGGATAATGTTGTTTTCCATAAATAAACTGCATGTATTGGTGAATATGTTGATAACAATAAATTTTTGATTTGATGAATCTTTACAATTTTCTTGCCATGTGAAATCCATCCGTTCTTTCTGACGCACTCTGTATAATGATACTTGTTCCGACATGCGGCAATTCTTTCTTTTATTACTAATACGGCTTTTCTAGTTTTGTCTCCCTCAATTTCGTCCATTTAATTACTCTGGTATGTAAATCATTGCATGTGTTTTTAATGTGTAATCTGCTATAAACTTGTACGAGAAACCGGTTGAGAAATTTATCTCCCGCCCGCGAAGCGGCAACTTTGGCTATAGGCGGAGAAAGCTTACAGAGAAAGCGTTCAGCTAAAATAGATTAATCTTGGTGTTATAGACATTTGTTTCTATAGTAACTCGAATTTTACAAAACTATATTGACTAACAGAAATGTTACCTACACCAAAGGAAAGTAGAGGTCGACCATTCATTTGATGCAGTAGAAAGACGAGTCAATGATTAGAAATAAAAAATAATGTCTCATCAATTCTAAACAAGACAGTGAGTTCTCGGCTCATAAGAAAACAATGAGTTGTTAATTATAACAAAAAAATAGTGGATCCTCGACCCTAAGTAAAATAATAAGGAATTCTTGGCTCGATGGAAAACAATAACGAGTTCTCGACTCGAAGTAAATCAACAATGAATTCTTGACTCGAATTAAAACAATAATGAATTCTTGACTAAAATGAAAACAATAATGAATTTATACATCTTGATTACACAATTTTTATCACTGTATCACTTCGAAATATGTATGGTAAGACTGTTTTAAATTTCAACGTACCTCGTTTAGAATTGAGGTTATGAGAAAAGAGGTACGTTGAGATTTAACACAGGAAAGTCTTACCATACATATTCCGAAATAATGAATTCTTGACTCAAATGAAAACAATAATGAATTCTTGACTCAAATGAAAACAATAATGAATTCTTGGCTCGAATGAAAGCAGTAAAGAATTTTTAACTCGAAATAAAACAATAGTGCATTTTTGACACGAATTAAATTAATGACTCAAATGAAAACAATAATGAATTCTTGACTCAAATGAAAACAATAATGAATTCTTGGCTCGAATGAAAGCAGTAAAGAATTTTTAACTCGAAATAAAACAATAGAGCATTTTTGACACGAATTAAATTAATGACTCAAATGAAAACAATAATTAATTCTTGACTCAAATGAAAACAATAATGAATTCTTGACTCAAATGAAAACAATAATGAATTCTTGGCTCAAATGAAAACAATAATGAATTCTTGACTCAAATGAAAACAATAATGAATTCTTGGCTCGAATGAAAGCAGTAAAGAATTTTTAACTCGAAATAAAACAATAGTGCATTTTTGACACGAACTAAATTAATGACTCAAATGAAAACAATAATGAATTCTTGACTCGAAATAAAACAATAGTGCATTATTGACCCGAATTAAAACAATAATAAATTCTTGACTGGAATTAAAACAGTACCCTAATGAATTCTTGACTCGAAGGAAAACAATAATGAATTCTTGATTCGAATTGCAACAGTAATGAATTCTTGACTCGAAGAAAAACAATAATGAATTCTTGACTCGAATTGAAACAGTAATGGATCTGTTGCTAAATGTTTATGATAGTAATGGAATTTAAAGTATAATGTAGTTGTACCCATTCAAATGTTGGGGATGAATAGGTAACAATGAATCATTGCTTTAATAGAGTCAGTTTTTGACACAATATTACAAAATAGAAAATACCTATTTTTCTCGTACGTTTTCTACATCAAGTTACGGCAATTTTTCCAATTCGATAATATTAATGCTTATCGTTATGTTTCAAATGTGCACGAGTTCGAAAGGCGTCCACAGACTCTGCCCAGACTGAAAAGCCATTGATATAATTTTCCGTTACCTTAGGTACAGCGTACTCACACATCATAGGGAATCCCTTTCATCACAGATGACGGGTCCAATGTTTGACAATGACGTCATGTAACACAGTAGAATGATGGCGTTGTGTTTCTTCACACTAGCAGCTATGTTGTAGGTTTAGAGACGCGTCACCCACCAGCAATTGATACAATCTGAGAGGAGAATATTGTCGGCACGTCCGAGGATTACTCTAGAGTGGGATTCGCCGTTTACTGAGCCGTAGTTCGATGATACTACAAAGAGGAGGTCAGCAATGGGCACGAAGATAGACATAGCAGAAGAACATAGTACAGGTGCCTTCAGGAGGATCATATAGCGTGAAAACCAGCAGGTCACGCGGATGGTCATTGCTAATAGGAGGATTATCACAATTGAAATCCATGCAGTAGCCTCTGACTGGTTCCCAATAGGACAATAACTTACAGACTGCTTCCAATAGAATATTGAGCGCAGGGCTCCTGGTGCGGTACTTGCGTATGGCACAGAACCAAGGATGTCAGAGACTGTAGTCGTCATCATCATCGTTAACGTCATCATCATCATTATTATTATTATTATTATTATTATTATTATTATTATCATCATTGTTTTTGTTGTTGTTGTTGATGTTGTTATTGATCTGTATGGTTGTGAAACATGGACTCTCAATTTGTGAGATGAACAGAGGTTAAATGTGTTCGAGAATAAGGTGCTTGGGAAAATAATGTTGCTAAGAGGGATGAAGTTACAGAGGAATAGAGAAAGTTACACAAAGCAGAAGTGCACGCATTTTATTCTTCATCTGACATAATTAGGAACATTAAATCCAGACGTTTGAGATGGACAGGACATGTAGCACATATGGATGAATCCAGAAATGTATATAGAGTGTCACTTTGAAAACCTGAGCGAAGAATACCTTTGGGGAGGGCGAGACGTAGATGGGAGAATAATATTAAAATGTATTTGATGGAGGTGTGATATGATGTAGGGGCCGGGTTAATCTTGTCTAAGAAAGGCACCGATGGCGGGCTTATGTGAGTGAGGCAATGAACCTCCGGGTTCTCTAAATATCATTTGTAAGTAAATACTGCATAGTTGTGAAACTTGGACAGTAACATAGGAAGTTCGAGAATAAGGTACTTAGGAGTTAGTTAGTGGGGTTTAAAAAAGGGCGCGTCAGCTACTATGGCTATTTTCGCCCTTATCTAAAATCCTTCACTAAACAAAAACACAACACAATAACCAGAATACTTAAAAGAACTAAAAAGCGTTGTCACGGTTAAAACGGAGTTCACTAGATGCTTAGGAAAACATTTGGGGCTAACAGGGATGAAGTTAGAAGAGAATGGAGAAAGTTGCACAACGCAGAACTGCAAGCATTGTATTCTTCACCTGACATAATTAGGAACATTAAATCCAGACGTTTGAGATGGGCAGGGCATGTAGCACATATGGATGAATCCAGAAATGCATATAGAGTGTTAGTTGGAAGACCCGAGGGAAGAAGACCTTTGGGGTGGGCGAGACGTAGATCGGAGGAGAATATTAAAATGTATTTGAATGGCGGTGAGATATGGTGTAGGGACTGTATTAATCTTGTCTAGAATAGGCTAAGATGGTGGGCTTATGTGAGGGGGCAATGAACCTACGGGTTTTCTAAATACAATTTGTAAGTAAGTACTGTATGATTGTAAAACTTGGACTCTCATCTTCAGAGAGAAACAGAGGTGAAGTGTGTTCGAGAGTAAGGTGCTTAGGAAAATATTTGCGGCTAAGAGGGATGAAGTTACAGGAGAATGGAGAAAGTTACACAACGCAGAACTGCACGCATTGTATTCTTCACCTGACATAATTAGGAACATTAAATCCAGACGTTTGAGATGGGCAGGGCATGTAGCACATATGGATGAATCCAGAAATGCATATAGAGTGTTAGTTGGAAGACCTGAGGGAAGAAGACCTTTGGGGTGGGCGAGACGTAGATCGGAGGACAATATTAAAATGTATTTGAATGGCGGTGAGATATGGTGTAGGGACTGTATTAATCTTGTCTAGAATAGGCTAAGATGGTGGGCTTATGTGAGGGGGCAATGAACATACGGGTTTTCTAAATACAATTTGTAAGTAAGTACTGTATGATTGTAAAACTTGGAGTCTCATCTTCAGAGAGAAACAGAGGTGAAGGGTGTTCGAGAGTAAGGTGCTTAGGAAAATATTTGCGGCTAAGAGGGATGAAGTTACAGGAGAATGGAGAAAGTTACACAACGCAGAACTGCACGCATTGTATTCTTCATCTGACATAATTAGGAACATTAAATTTAGATGTTTGAGATGGGCAGGGCATGTAGCACATATGGGCGAATCCACAAATGCATATAGAGTGTAAGTTCGAAGACCTGAGGAAAGAAGACCTTTGGGAATTTTTAAAATGGATTTGAGGGAGGTGGGATATAATGGTAGGGACTGGATTAATCTTGCTCAGGATAGGAACAGATGACGGTCCTATGTTAGTGTGGAAATGAACCTCGGCATTTTCTAAAAGCCATTTGGAAGTAAGTAATAGAGAACGTACAGTGCTGTCTCTGATAGTTCTGTTTAGAAACGAACAATATCCAATATCATTTCTCTGTTTTCCTGGGTTTATTTTGTGAGAATGATCGTTTATTGAGAAATACGTTGGTGGCTGGTAATTTACTTTTATTTATTTCGGCCAGGCTCATATCTGAACGTTTTGAACGTTTTCTCGTGATTTCTAACATACTGAGGCTTGGCGGACGCCGAAATATTAAAGTGAAATTCAGTTATTTATTTTTATGCTCGACCATGCCGAAATATAGTAATTATACACCTGGTAGCAGACCTTTAATGCATGTCATTAAAGTACACCTACTCATTAAAGGTCAGGTCTTTCAGCCAACGACGTCTGAGGTTACAACTGTTCAGCCAATGACAGGTCAGCTTTCTACCGTTATAAAACCGCAAGTATCGATTATTCTCGGATATGCAATCGAAAGAGAATTAGCGAAAAGTCACGGAGGCTGGAAATCCAATACTGTCGCAGAAGGTTACGTTCTGTTACTGTAATAATTAGCGTTAATTGTAAATGATATTCAAATAAATTCAATTTGTCATCTCGTTTTTCAATGTATATTTTTATTTCAATGTTATCTCTGTAGGTTCTTATGGCCTAGCAAGGTCACTGTGGACATCTGTTCCTCGGAAAAAATCAATACTTTCGCGTCTGCGCACATCTCACAACATACGGGACATTGCTCCAGATCAGATACAATAAAATTAATAATATCAAGTTAGAAATATGGTCGAGCATAAAAAGTCGTATGAAACTCGCCTATAATGGTAATTAAAACTCTCCGCTATTAAATTAAATTAATTACCTTCATTATAGGCTCGTTGCATAATGTACTATTATTAAATTTGCTTACTGAATGTAACCGTAATGTTTCCTTGTTTCAGGATCTCCGGACAATATTTCACATACTCAGCACAGCCTTCTGGATAATCATGGATGTGTTCTAATTCCTCAGGACTTCTTGAAGAGTACATGGAATACATCTGTTGCTGATGCTGCTGTGGGTGAGTTGTACGCATCTTTCACAGTTATCAAATTTTAGTTGCCAACAGTAGTTCTCATATTTTCAATGCGTGCAAAAAATTGTAAGAAAGCTGCACTTGGTTATTGTTACATCTATTACGTCGCGTTGATTCCTACACCAAATTGTTATGGTGTTGCACTAGTGTTGAAACCGTTTGTGTTGCAAACAGTTAAGTTTTATCTTACGCTTAATGTCGGATGACTTCCAGAACGGATGACTACGCGTTCGACTCCCACCAAACTTATCAGGATTTCTGACACCACCATTACAATAGCTTATAATGGAAAAAGACTGATTGTACTTTGTTGCCACTTTACGTAACATTTTACCTGTTTAACTAATTTCACTCATCATACTCAAATTAACTAATAACACTTGTTTTACTTGTTATGCTAGGTTTAATCTAGTTATTTGAAATCTATTTGATTTATCAATTCAGACTCAAGATTGAATTACGAGTAATTACAGACAAAACTATACTTGATTTATTGAATTTAGAAATATGATAAATAATTATTTATTTAGGCTTTATATTATTTTTAAAAGTATTAGGTATGAAACATATTTTTTTTATTTTTTTTTTTTTTCCTAAGTTTTGTAATGTATAAAACTCACAAATAGGCCTATTAACAAATCGAAGTTTTGTTGCAGGGAATTATAGGCAATACAATTTTAAACTTGTGTGCAAAATGTCATGTTTTTACTCCCAATGGTTGCAGAGTAAAAGGTGTATAAGCATAGACAATTGTAAGTTACGGAAAAAGACGTTTAGACTTAAAGTTATAGTACTATTTATGTTCTATCTTACCTCATACAGTGCACTCAATGTTCTGCATATGTATAAATAAGTAGTAATCCACAGCCTTCCTGGCACTGGTCAGATAGTTTGCCTGTCTAAATTCTAAGAAAATTTTCGGAACCGAATTAATTGAACGGCACTTAGTGCCTGTAATGCACGATACTACTGGGTGTTCAGTTCAAAGTTTGTCATGGCTCGCTGTATGCCGTCATGTGGCTAGCCGATGAGCCTAGAGAATTCAATATCCCTACACTTCCGCAAAGGTGTATTACCTAGGAGGCAGAGAAGTTGCCTAGCAAGCACGGCGTTCATTCTGAAGAGTACGTACGGATGCGTACGATAACGCCGGTAGTGGCAGGAATGTGAACTGTTTGGAAATACGTACTGTCGGGATATGGGGAGAGGGTTAAGACGATTACTTACGTATTTGTTGACATTAACTTGGACGGTCAACATGGACACGGAGCATTTGATTTGTGTTGTGGAATGTTACCGTACGCAACCGTTGATAACAAATACCCTGCGTACGACTTGCCGGCGCAAAACACAGTTCGAAAGAGGTTATGGTAGCACACAGACAGTACAGACCGCCATCTGTTGCTACGACGTTCAAGTTATACCGTACACGTTCTCAAGTTCAGATTGAAGAACGCCTTGAATAATAGGCAACTTCTCTGACATATAAGCTGAAACTCGCTTCAAATCGGTGACTCAACAACAGTGACGTCATGACACACTTTGAAATGCACATCCAGTAGTTGTCACTCCTTGTCAACGAACGAACGAAACCGAACCTTACCGATTGAGTAGTATGGAGCCGAAGGATCAAGGAAAGCTTCACGCATAGCTCGCACATAGTGTTGTGCCCAAGGGCAGGTCTTTCACTGCAAACCCAGTATTCTCCGGTCTTTCCTATTTTCTACCTCCCTCTTGGTCTCCGCATAGTTATGATATGTGATATGGTAGGGCGAAAATGAAATCAAATTTATTCGCGGACCTGTTACCTGGGTGAAATTTCTTTCTCCAACTGTAAGGCGAATGCCAGGTGATCCCATGGCGAATCCTTGGCCTTATCTGTCTTCCTATCACCAATTGTATTGATGGTAGATGAAGTCATATTTAATATGACCTCATTTAATGACAGACATAATAGTAATATGCGTTACAAGAGCGGTATGTTGAAGTTTTCATATTCGAGGAAAAGTGTGAAAAAGCGAAACGTAGTTTAGCTTTTTTAATTTCCGAGAATTGAAAGAAAACATACCGCTCGTGTATCGTACATTATTTTGTGCGAAGATCGTTTATTACATACCTGAAAGAGGAATTTCTAAATAGTTACAATGAAATCTCCATCTTGCTTTCTGTTCAATGACGGCAATTTTGGAAAACAAAAATATCTATCTCCAACATTGTTGCTTTGAAATGTTTTCTGTGTTTACTATACTCCAGCAGGCCATGATATACGTCTGTCTTTTTTCCCCCCCAGTCTATAAATGCGAACTTAAAACAAACGGCTTCCTTAATGTCACATGCATCACGAAATGCAGTAACTTTAGTGGAGTTGTAGAGTTTACTTAATTTTTGCAAATATTTAAAAACAGTAATTAACAGTGCAATTTAGGTGAAATTCCAGTGGTAAGTTTCCAATTTATAATTATTACTATATTGAACGTCTCTAAAAATAATATGTTAAAAGCCTAAAGCAGTAAAATGAATATGTCACTTAAGCGGTAAGAAGAGGGAAATTGTTATGTATGTTCGGTTGGGAATACTGAATGTGGAATTTTAGACTTTCCGCGGGTTGGTTTTGTGCGGAAACCAAGCAAATACGCACGATCTCGCACAAAGATAATTTTCGTCGTATAACATTCGTAGACGTCCACATATGTGGAGTAACGGTTAGGACGTCTGACAGCGAAACCAGGTGGGCTGGGTTCGAAATCCGATCCTTACAAGTTACCTGGTGGAGGTTTTTTCCGGGGTAGGGTGACCAGACGTCCTTTTTTGTCCGGACATGTCCCTTTTAGGCATTTGTCCGGTATCCGGGCGGATTTTAAAAATGAAGAAATGTCCTCTTTTTCGTAACTTGTGTGCCTCATATTTTGAAATTATCTGATTTGACGCCTTTTTAAAGTAACTTTCCTGTAGGTGGCAGCAGCATCGACTGAATGTACTCTTTGCCAACGATTATAATAACTCTCTTTTCTCCCTTCTGTTACGGTCGTTCTTACAGGTACCTAGTAAATCGAGAGATCCAGTTACGAATGTAAATGTAAATAGATATTTTCTGTCCTCTTTAATAATTATAGTTCCCTTGACTTTCATATGTAGCTAAGTGTAAAATCATTATTATTAAATTTTTTCATAATTATTTTGTAATAAAGTAGATATTAACATAGCTACTTTGAACTGGTAATGAAAATTACGGGAAAACGGCTGAACGGATTTTAATGAACGACCCGTCAGCTTGGCATCCAAGGATTTTCAGAAAAGTAGTAACTTTCAGCAGAAAAGTAGTAACTTTCAGCGAAGCGTTAGCTTTCCTACATAATTTTCCTATTTTCCAAAATCCATCTTTCGTCAATTTTGAGAACTAATTGCATTTCAAAATAAAACAAAAGACACACTACAATAAACAATAGGCTATTACACAAAGGCCATGACCTGCAGGATTGCTGACATATTTAGAGTTCAAATTCAATTATTGGTTATTAAAAACTTCAAGACTTACTAAAATAATTTACAGGTTTCATTCTGCGGTGTGTAATTTTCTGAGTACAGCTGTGTATTGGATATTAATATCTACAAAACATGAGGTGGTTTGATGACATTATTATCATTAGAAATATTAGCCTATTATAGTTAATGCTATGATGTGACTATTTTTCATTAATTATACATATTAGTGCTACATTGATGATGTGAAAGTGAAACATTTTGGGGTTATATAAGTAGCTGTAGAGAATATCTTAAATTAGATTTTCATTTCTATAATTTACTGAGTGGCGGCTATTATATATATAAAATAAACTACAAAACATACGTAAAATAATGATATTGTTATCACAAATCAAATATTTTTATAGTTATTAATCAGTGGTTGGGTCTTTTTCATATATTTAATGGCGGTGTGGTGTAGATATATGCGTGATTCTCTGCAGTATTGGCTTGAGAGAGCGCAAAAATTACAGTTCCTAAGGAAAGACCAAAAGGTATTACCTACTTACTGACAAAATAAGAGGCCTACAAAATTTTGTAGTCTCCCAATCATTTCAGCAAGATCTCTTAGCAGGATAAAATGATTTTACTCTCTATTTTCAAGCTCTACATCCAGCAGCTATACCAAAATGCTATGTCTATTGTTCGAAAGCATAGCAAACCTAACTTTTTAAATTTTTGCCTACAATCCACAATGACCTGAAATATCTATTGCTTTAATACCACATGAAAACCCACTGATCGTCCTGACATTGTTACTTGCGTTTTCGCGTTGAAACTCATAAACTGAAGGTGGATAGGTTCAAGAGAAAGTATTTGGCATAAAAAAACCATTAAGAGGGAGTATGTTTCATTATAATGGAAGCAAATAACTTTCAAAATGTCTGGTATTCTTCATTGAAAATAAATCTGAAAAATGTTTATTTGAACGTCTAATGAACTTAGTTCGCAGCATTTGCTGCACAAGCCGCTAGTATGATATAAACCTAAATCTGTACTCTAAATATTTTGTAAACGTACTTTAAAGTATAATATAGGCCTGAGGCTAAGTATTTTCTGCCTTCTTTTGAACAATGTCCTCCTTTTTGAAGCTTTTTGTTCTCTTTTTTTTTATCGAATCTGGTCACCCTATTCCGGGGGTTTCCCTCAACCCAATACGAACAAATGCTGGGTAACTATCGGCATTATCACCTTCATTTCATTAAGACGCTAAATAACCTGAGATATTAATACAGCGTCGTAAAATAAACCAATTAAAAACATTCGTAGAAGCATTGCTGTTTTGTTGCATATATTATTTTGTTACAAGATTATCTATAAGATCATAGGCATAACTAAACACGTTGTATCAATTCGGACAAGTTGAACAGTTGCTTGAGCGCACGAAAGCAAGGTGATTCACATGTTTCGCGATAATTAGTGCAGGAGACTAGCATGACGAGCCTGGGACGTAATTTACATATTAACGAAGTAAATAATGGATGGCGCGTCGCGGGTTTTGCTTTCCTATTAGTCTTGCAATTAAAGCGGTGTGGCTCACGTCACAATTAGGACTCCAGTGCTTGAGTAGTAATCCCTCCCGTAATGGTCCTGCGGTAATGAGAAAGTGTTTCATATTTGAATTGCTTGCATTCCAGATTCATTACAAAACTCTCAGCTCTGATCCCATAATCCAGTGTTGCCATCACATGTGACGTTAAGCACAAAAACTAGGAAATATGTAGGCATATGTGAGATTAAAATGTTTGTTAAGTAACAGCAAAAACAATTTGAAAGAATTATATTAATTGAAACGAGAAAATTAGTCCTTTACATTATTTGTACAGGGACATTTTATTTTTACTTCAATTTTTATTGTACCTGAGTTTTTGAATGTACTTCTTTCTACTAATGAAGTTCAACTGTCCTCCACAATCCAAGACCGCATATACAGTCATAGTAGCCTTACGGTCATAGTAAACAGTACGTTCCAAAATATGTTCGTGTTTTCCAGTGACGAAAGACCTTTCAATATTGAATCATTTTCGACAGGTACTGTCGTTGATTTGCCTACGTCGCATTCCGGTTTCCCCACCTGCTTCTATTCGCCTCTGTAAAGGCTAGTGTCTGGGCTGTCTTAGCTCTTTTCTGAGAACATTAGTTTCTGTTAGAATTGGACATATACGCAATATTATACCCATACAACTGTTTAAAATAACTTAAATAAAAGGGCGTCGTTAAAATTAACTGTCACGTGATTTCCCCCTTTCTATAATCCTGCGACATAACCACTTGGACGGACAGTAGATAGCATGTCCGAGTAATTTTATCTTTTCGGATCGAGCAGAAGTGAAGATTGAATTTACAGTACGTAAGGTACTCTTTTATAGAGTAGGTACAGAATTATTTCAACATGAGTTACTAGGTTACGAAGGACGAAACTGGTCATTGGAATTACACACATTTTTCGAACTGAAGCCTGTATCGAAAAGAACAGCCACCATTTTGAAAAATGTATGTAATTATCCATATTATGATTATGTTTCAATTTAACTCATTCTCTATAGTGTATGCTAATGTGCTGTAGACAGTATAATACACTTTATAATGAATACGTCCGCATGTACAGCTCAGTTCGTGAGTAAAAACACTTATTGTTAGTAATTGTTAATATAATATTGTTTAATTGATTAAACTAAAACCTAATGAAAATTATCAAACTCCAAAGCGTGATATTTCCTAGTTTACATAAATGGATGAACTACTTTTCTTCCCTCCTATCCAAGTAAAGTGATTTGTTTGTATATTACACCAGTATCATCGAACTCCAGTCGTGGAAGGAGGTAGCAAACGGCGTTGATCCAGAGGTATTTACTAATATTAAAAACGTTAGTAAAAATAAAATGTCTTTGTACGAACAAATATGTACTCTTTCGTAAAAATGAAATAACAGGGCTTACTTCATTTATTTTCTTTATGCCGCACTTTGAATATTGTGACGTGTTGTTCACTAACTTAAGCTCCGATCTCTCGAACGAATTACGTGTTCATAATATTGTATAAGATATGTTAATGTCCGACGATACGATCATATTTCACAATTTTCGAATCCTTATCTTGGCTCCGGCTCAAACGATCGCAGAACTTTACACTGTCTTTCTCTTCTATTTCAAATTCTGCGCATCTCAATCCCAAGTAATCTGTCGTTCGTCTTGTGTATTTTTGATCTAAATGAGGGGTTGGAAAGCAATGGTGGATCATTAATGTTTAGGTGAGGGTTTGTACTTTTTCCATCAGTCATACAGAATAACGTAACGATCCCAACAAGGTGTTTTCCTTTCTCTCCTTCCTTCCACCTGGAGACGAAGGGAGAACCACCCTTCGAAACCTGTGTCTTAATTTTTTGATTGTGACAACCTGCAATGGAAAAAGTCCAAGCCCCTCACCTAAACATTGTGTATTTATGCTCCAACCATAACCTAAATACTCGATCTCAGATGACCGGTACATTCAGTATACCTCATCATAACACTTCCCGATATTCTTCATCATTCACCGTTTCAAACGTCTCGTCATTGGAACTCCCTACCTCATACCTTAAGGGGCTGTCAGACATTTACTAATTTTAAAGCCCTGTTGTCAAATAGACTGCTTAGACTTGAGATTTCCTAAAATATAATTTTTCTAATATATGATTTTTATTTTCAACGTATAAAATTTCTTTATTATTTTAATAATTCGATTCATATTACTATAATTTCTTTGATTTTTAGAATTACATGTAACTAAACTTGTTTCCATTTTATTATTATTATTATTATTATTATTATTATTATTATTATTATGGGCAGGGCATGTAGCACGAATGGGCGAATCCAGAAATGCATATAGAGTGTTAGTTGGGAGGCCGGAGGAAAAAGACCTTTCGGGAGGCCGAGACGAGATGGGAAGATAATATTAAAATGCATTTGAGGGAGGTGGGATATGATATGATATGAAAGAGAATGAATTAATCTTGCTCAGGATAGGGACCAATGGCGGGCTTATGTGAGGGACCCACAATGAACCTCCGGATTTAAAGGCCAGTAAGTATTATTATTATTATTATTAATTTTATTTTATTTTATTATTATTATTATTATTATTATTATTATTATGTTGTCAGCACATAAATATCAATAAATAAATAAATAAACAAATAAATAAGTAAATAATTATTATTATTATATTGTTCTATATTTCTGCTATTGTATTGCTATTGTTCTAATACTGGTTGAGTGGAAGAGAAGGCTTTATGGCCTTAACTCTGCCAGAAGAAATAAATCCACTATTACTACCACTGCTGCTACTGCTACTGCTACTCCAGGAGGAGGTATCACGAAGTACAGTCAGATCCGCCTGGGGAAACATAAAAATAAAATCTCTACGAAAGTTATGTCAAGAAAGGTACAATAATACTTAATAAGGAAACAGGCGAAAGAGAAGATTATTTACGAGTTGATTAAAATAGAACAGGAGACTTGTGTGAAGCATCGTTTATCCTGTAGTCATGTGTATTATCTTTTTATCGCAATTCGAATATTTGCAGAAGAATATAACATTTTTAAAATAAATTTTATGTAGACTGGCCATGCCAAACTCAGTTGAAGGGAAAGAAATGACGTCAAGCTCACTTCAAATCCTTTAGACACGATTGATGTCCATGCATCGCTCTCGATCTCGAACTTGCTTCAGTGGCGGCTAGTACAGAAACTCATGTTGTAAAAACAATCATCACTCTAAACTTAAATTAGGATAAGATTATTAAGTCCACACACAAACTATTGAACATTCATTTGTTTACTGATTAACTGATCTCAGACACTCTTGTTTTTTACTAATGTATCAATATTCGGCTGGATTGTGTTAGTAGAGCAAAGACAAGATGGTAGTAATTATTTAACCTAAAGCCTGCAGCTGATTTACACTCATTAATTTAAAAAGAACTCTTCACAACTATGTGCCGATCCAGAAATTGCAATTATACGACTTGCAACATTTTTCATACTAAAATACATTTTGTTGTCAATAAGTAGTATATAAATCTCGACAACTTTTCCCTGATGTTTTTATGAAACTGTTGGAAATAAATCATTTAACCATTTTGTCATTTATGAAATTAAAAAATCCAAAATAAAAATAAAAATTCCACAAAATAAGAAACAGAATAACAATTTTACGTAATTACGTACCTGTAAGTTTGTTTTTCCCCCTAATCTTTACCATGGGTAGCATTGAAATAACGCCTTATATTATACAGGGTGTTCCGTTTGAGTATGGCTAAAATAAAAACATCGTAAAACATTTACTACTGAACTTTATTTGTTGAAACTTCGTGCATACAACACTGAAAGATGGGAGATTCATCAGAGCTCAACAGAACCCCCATTGGGCACACTGCACAACTCATAACGGTGATGTAATTCAGCCCATGTCCGTTGTAACATAAGAGGGGTGATTTGTTGGAAAGCTTGAGTAATTTTTACTCTCAGATCATCAATGTTCCTGTGAATAGCCAATGTCTTTAACAAAAACCCACACGAAGAAGTCAGGAGGGGTTAGATCTGAGGAGTTTGGGGCCAAGCTAAGAGATAGCTGCTTCTCGTACTGGGTTTCACCTGCGACCTCCTGCATGTTTTTTTAATACAGAACCTGTTTCTACAAATGTTCGATACCACAACATTATGGAATCGTATTTAGGTACATTACGCACACCATACTCACGTCGAAATTCCCTTTGAACTCTTTTAATACTCTCAAATTCAGCATACCAAAGAACACATTGTGCCTGCTGTTGGTTTTTAGTACTTACTTACTGGCTTTTAAGGAACCCGGAGGTTCATTGCCGCCCTCACATAAGCCCGTAATTGGTCCCTATCCTGAGCAAGATTAATCCATTCTCTATCATCATATCCCACCTCTCTCAAATCCATTTTAATATTATCTTCCCATCCACGTCTCGGCCTCCCTAAAGGTCTTTTTCCCTCCGGCCTCCCAACTATATGCATTTCTGGATTCGCCCATACGTGCTACATGCCCTGCCCATCTCAAACGTCTGAATTTAATATTCCTAATTATGTTAGGTGAAGAATACAATGCGTGCAGTTCTGTGTTGTGTAACTTTCTCCATTCTCCTGTAACTTCATCCCTCTTAGCCCCATATATTTTCCTAAGCATCTTATTCTCAAACACCCTTAACCTATGTTCCTCTCTCAAAGTGAGAGTCCAAGTTTCACAACCATACAGAACAACCGGTAATATAACTGTTTTATAAATTCTAACTTTCAGAGACTAGATGATAAAAGCTTCTCAACCGAATAATAATTTTGTTGATTTTTAGTAGCCATTTTAATCATCTACGATTTTCATTTGTCCTTCCAGATTATACATTGTTGATTGTCATATATGGAAACTCCCATCTTTTAATCAGCAATATCTACTGTTGGATATAACGAAATAGAATACATAGCAAGACGACTGCTTGTTGGAAGAATGCCTGCAGAATACAAGGCAAGTCGCTTCAGCAAACCTCTCACATCGTCCGGCTCCGACGTGTACTTGCAAAGAATTGAGCTTTCTGGTGCAAAGGTGGAGTTTATTACAAAGAGAAAGAGCAATTGTACTTCCATACAGAAACTTTATCAAAGCAAGAGTCGAATGGAAGCCTGTAGGAAAGTTTGACAAGTGCGCTGAACCGTAAGACGCGATGGTGGAGGAAGTGCATAAAAAACCTGAGACCAGCTCAAGACAAACAATGGAGCAGTCACTGGCCGCCGACGAAAAGTTTCCTCTTGTTACTTACTGACAACTTGAAATGCCACACAGCATAACGGTCAGTTTCTTGCTGTCCCTACGGCAAGAGATGCGGTTTTGTTGTGTGTACGGAGTTGCTGCAGAATTCTGTACCACGCTCATCGACATATGCTGGTCTGCATGTAAGACAGTGCTATGAGCAAGCCTAATAATAATAATAATAATAATAATAATAATAATAATAATAATAATAATAATAAATCTTTAGCCGAAATTTTTCTGGTAAATTTCGATTTTCCAAAATAATTGGTCCTAACATATATAATTAACCACCCTGAAACCGAAAATCGCTTTTTTGAAATTGTTTGTATGTCTTTCTGTATGTTTGTTACCTTTTCACGCGATAATGGCTGAACCGATTTATATGAAAATTGGAATATAAATTAAGTTCGTTGTAACTTAGATTTTAGGCTATATGGCATTCAAAATACTTTATTTAAAAGGGGGGTTATAAGGGGGACTGAATTAAATAAATCAAAATATCTCGCTTATTATTGATTTTTGTGAAAAATGTTACATAACAAAGGTTTCTTTAAACATGATTTCCGATAAGTTTTATTCTTTACAAAATTTTGATAGCACTGATATTTAATGAGATAAATGAGTTTTAAAATTAAAATAACGCCATTTAAGACGGTGCAATGAATTAAGAACAAATGACTTCGTCTATAAGTGGCCTTGGACAACAAAAATCGAAACAGGGGCCTTAGACATCAACAATCGAAATCTATTAAACATAGCCTACAGAGAATGTTTCTGTGTTTTTTATGATGTAATATCAGAAGCTAAATTAACCGATTTGTATAATTAATTATTATTTCACCATTGGAAAGTGTAGTTTCTCTAGATGGACATAATGCTACAATGTTATTACAGTAACGTCTGAGTAAATCGAGGACAGGTAAGATTAAAATAGCTTCTTATGCACAGAAAATTTGATAGGCTATTTTTTTACATTCGTTTTCTGTATTTCTTAAAATAATATTTATGTACACTCATTTTAATCTCACAGAATTAACGAATAACGAGAGTGTATTGATTTAGTATGCAGTAATAGTACGTTAGCTTAGCAATCCATTATTTTATAATTCAAATTTTAACTATGCTCAATTGAATCGTGTTAAAATATATAAAAAATATATGCAATAAATTCAATACAAAAAAAAATTGGGTAATGAGCGAAGCAGATTATCTTGCGCTGTTGTAAAAATTGTTCCCTGGATCAAACGTCCTATTTTAATTATGTAATTACTTTATATTTATTTCTAACAGGTGCAGCGGAGCGCACAATAAATAGTAATAATAATAATAATAATAATAATAATAATAGCCTCAGATTCAGATTTTGGTTGATATTTGCATCTATTACCAGGCAGTACATCTCACTTGAAGATTTGTGTCAGAGGAAAAACAGTAACTGAAGATCTAACATTTTAAATGTGTTAAGCGCCAATTTTTCAAATTTCGTTTTATTCCATCTATGGGAGGAACAACCATATGAGAATATGATACTAAATTGTTATTTTCAAATGCAAATGTGACTCATTCTGCGCCAAAAGACCGTGTTGTAGGTATCTCAACATGCATTTCGCAGTGTGTTTTTCATGAATACTGCATTTCAGAAACTCGTTTTCGGCACTTAGCAAAATGTTAGGTTCCCAATTATTTGTATGCATCTGAAGTCTGATTAGTGTAATATGTAGCTGATGGGCGATGTATGCAATGGAGGGGGAAAAGAACTGGCCACCCTACCCCAATATTTCCTTGCCTAGTTGCTTCATAAATGGTGCCTTGTTGGTATCACTTGTGAGGTTCAGACCTGTCATCGGACAGTTGACTGAAGAACAATAAATTACTTACTTATGGATTTTAAGGAACCCGGACTCCACACCTGTTGAGTAACGGTTAGCGCGTCTGGCCGCGAAACCAGGTGGCCCGGGTTCGATTCCCGGTCGATGCAAGTTATCTGGTTGAGGTTTTTTCCGGGGTTTTCCCTCAACCCAATATGAGCAAATGCTGGGTAACTTTCTGTGCTGGACCCCGGACTCATGTTACCGGCATTATCATCTTCATCTCATTCAGACGCTAAATAACCTAAACTGTTGATAAAGCGTCGTAAAATAACCTACTAAAAAAAAAAAAAAGGAACCCGGAGGTTCATTGCCGCCCTCACATAAGCCCGCCATCGGTCCCTATCTTGAGCAAGATTAATCCAGTCTCTACCATCATATCCCACCTTCCTCAAATCCATTTTCATATTATCCTCCCATCTACGTCTCGGCCTCCCCAAAGGCCTTATTCCCTCCGGCCTCCCAACTAACATACTATATGGATTTCTGGATTCGTCCATACGTGAAAGAACAATAATAATAATAATAATAATAATAATAATAATAATAATAATAATAATAATAATTTCTTTACTAATTTACTATTTATTTATTTTTTATTTACTAATATTTGATTTTGGAGTACAACAGCGAGAGGCCAATACATTTATTTATTTATTTATTTAAAATATTAACGTGCAAAACAACAGCACAAGGCCAATTACTGTTTAGCACGATACACAACAGAACAAAACAACAAATGATGATGAGCATGAATGATAGAAAATGGCAGTGAGATGAAAATGCAAACAATATAATAGTCTACATCAATCATAACAAAGTAAGATAACACAGATAATTATTAAAATTAATACAGTGAAATAATTAAAATAATGGCAACTGAATAGAATGAATTACAAATGTATTAATGAAATCATATAAATGAGACTGGAATAATATAAGTAATATTGTAAAGATATGCATTTGACAAAAATGGAATACTAATGCAAAAAATGCAATAAAATGAACAACTATGGTACACATTAATAATAATAATAATAATAATAATAATAATAATAATAATAATAATAATAGGATTAATATAATAATAATAATAATTTCTTTACTAATTTACTATTTATTTACTTTTTATTTACTAATATTTGATTGTGGTGTACAATAGCGAGAGACCAATAAATAATAATAACAATAATAATAATAATAATAATAATAATAATTTCTTTACTAATTTACTATTTATTTATTTTTTATTTACTAATATTTGATTGTGGTGTACAACAGCGATAGACCAATAAATAATAATAATAATAATAATAATAATAATAATAATAATAATAGTAATAATAATTTCTTTATTAATTTACTATTTATTTATCTTTTATTTACTAATATTTGATTGTGGTGTACAACAGCGAGAGGCCAATAAATAATAATAATAATAATAATAATAATAATAATAATAATAATAATAATAATAATAATTTCTTTACTAATTTACCAATTTATTTATTTTTATTTCCTAATATTTAATTGTGGTGTACAACAGCGAGAGGCCAATAAATAATAATAATAATAATAATAATAATAATAATAATAATAATAATAATAATAATAATAATTTTTACTAATTTACTATTTATTTATTTTTTATTTCCTAATATTTGATTGTGGTGTACAACAGCGAGAGGCCAATAAATAATAATAATAATAATAATAATAATAATAATAATAATAATAATAATAATAATACCGATACTAAACAAAAAATAAATGAGCCAATAAGCAGATATTTAGGGGGGATATATAGCGTTAAGTGTTTTATGTATTATTTTCTTTAATACATCATTTCTACTTGCGAAGTTAATGCCGTGAGGCCTGAGAAGTACTGAAAAAATGACAAAATTTATTACTTCTTTTCTCAGCGATGAATAACCCGATAAACTTGAAATTTTATACAGAGTGACCCGTAAGCAATGTCATCAATTTCAGAGCGTTATTCTCATACATACATACATACATACATACATACATACATACACATACATACATACATACATACATACATACATACATACATACATACATGCCTGCCCATAGCAACACTCCTATCATAACATTAGTGTTTTACAGGGTAATTAGTAATGTGTGTGGTACTCTATGGCCATCGCCCCTTGCATAACAAGCCGCTTCGGATGTCTTGAGCCATTACGGGCTGAAGAAGTTAATGGTCGCCTTCATTCACAATTAGTGGAAAGGAGGAAACTCTCTGCCAACTCAGCAGAAATTCTCAACCCGAGATTATTTACGATTTTGTCAATTCTGGCTGGGCTGGCGAATATCCCGAATTAATGAACCCGGCGGAGACGTCTTGAATAATTGCGATGCCGGGATGAAGAGTTGCCTGGGATCTCATTATATTTAAGCGACTGTACTCCTTGATTACTAATAAATGAAGATGGGAGAAAATTGGCTTCTGACACTCGGGAGAGGCTTCGTATGCTGAGAGCACGATTTTTCTTTCCGTAGGAACCGCTTCAAACAGATATGTGAGATAGTTGAGTCCACGCAAGCAGGCTTATATGAGGTTTGTTATAAATAGCTGTTTAAAAATGCAGTATCAACTGACTATGTCTCGTGGCCAGAACATAATACGAAATACAAGTATAAAAACTGAAAATTCATCCTTTGAAAAAGTGAAAAAAATTCAAATATCTTGGAGCAACAGTAACAAATATAAATGACACTCGGGAGGAAATTATACACAGAATAAATATGGGAAATGTCTGTTATTATTCGGTTGAGAAGCTTTTGTCATCCAGTCTGCTTTCTAAAAAAAAAAAAAAAAAAAAAAAAAAAAAAAAATTATAAAACAGTTATATTACCGGATGTTCTGTATGTTTGTGAAACTTGGACTCTCACTTTCAGAGAGGGATACAGGTTAAGGTGTTTGAGAATAAGGTGCTTAGGAAAATATTTATGGCCAAGAGGGATGAAGTTATAGGAGAATCGAGAAAGTTACACAACGCAGAACTCCACGCGTTATATTCTTCACGTACAGTAACATAATTAGGAACATTAAATTCAGACATTTGAGATGGACAGGGCATGTAGCACATATGGGTGAATCCAGAAGTGCATATAGTGTGTTAGTTGGGAGGCCGGAGGAAAAAAGATCTTTGCGGAGGCCGAGACGTAGATGGGAGGATAATATTAAAATGGATTTGATGGAGGTAGAATATGATGATAGAGACTGGATTAATGTTGCACAAGATAGGGGTAGATGGCAGGCTTATATGAGGGCGGCAATGAACCTCCGGGTTCCTTAAAAGCCATTTGGTATTTCATAGTCTGAATTCATCGTTTTAGTGGTCTACCCAGTTGTAGTGTCGCTAGAAGTGACATGTCCAAAACAGCTTTAAATAAATTTAATTAAAACTCTACTCCGTGTGTTCTTTACAGATACCTTCTTATTGTGTCCATTATTTATTCCGAATGAAAAAAAAAAACAATTAGTTTGTGGAATTGGATATAACTGGCTTGTTTATTAAGAAACAATATGAGATAGATAGATAGATAGATAGATAGATAGATAGATAGATAGATAGATAGATAGATAGATAGATAGATAGATAGATAGATAGATAGATAGATAGATAGATAGATAGATAGATAGATAGATAGATAGATAGATAGATAGATAGATAGATAGATAGATAGATAGATAGATAGATAGATAGATAGATAGATAGATAGATAGATAGATAGATAGATAGATAGATAGATAGATAGATAGATAGATAGATAGATAGATAGATAGATAGATAGATAGATAGGCAGGCAGGCAGGCAGGCAGGCAGGCAGGCAGGCAGGCAGGCAGGCAGGCAGGCAGACAGACAGACAGATAGTTTTTCTTTCCGAGTCATATGCTCTTCTCATATAAGTTGTGGTACACCATAACTAATATAAATGTTAATGACAAATAAAAATGCGACTATAAGAAACGCTGGAAAGCCGAAAGGAAATAAATAATTAACATAACAGATTGACTGCATATGTTCAACATAAAATTATCACACGAAAACTAAAATTCGTAAAATTCATGTGACGATGTCAGAGGACGTTATACACAACCCTGATTTCGTCCGCGAAACCATTAAATACCTCCCACATGTCTGGACTGATATTTGGGCTGCCTAAACAAAAATGAACGGCTTAAATCAGACATCTTGTTACGAAAATACTTTCTGCGTTAGTTATCGTTCCGTCACCCCGTTTAAAGCGAATTCCAAATTCGGTTCTGCCCAAGCTTGGTATAAAAGATTCCGCCACTCGTCATACTAAAGAATGGAACAACACAAGACAGGGTTGGAAGCGTCATTAGCGTCAAAGAGAAAATAATTGTGTATTGACATATAAATCAATATTACAAAACACTGCACTTTATATCGAAATCACTGAATTGAAAAGAGATGTTCATTGTTTCATGGTGTCAGTTCATTCTTTGTGACGTACTTCACTTCCATTTTACGGACTTTTTCTGTCCTATGGAGATGGCAGAATTCTGCACTCACTCAGATGTCAATGTTAATGACGCAAATGTATAGGAAAATATATATTCCGAGAAATGTGAGGGGATATGGAAAGCAATGCAGATTATGTAACTCAGAGGACTACGTGTGGAACGAATGGAAATCAGAGCCACTAAGAATACCTACAGGTTCTCTTATATTATTATATGTTTATTGTCAATTTAGTTTCTTTATCGTATTGCTAATTAAATGATTTAGTATAAAGGGTGATCTTTACCATTCATATCACAAATTCCGAACAGGAAAAAAGGAAGAAGGAGAAGATGAAGAAGAAGAAAAAGAAGCAGGGGCTCCTCGGATGTTAAGTTACCTTTGAATATTATGATAATGTATTTGTATGTTTTGAATATTATTTAATATTCCAATACATTTGTACACGTATTTTGGACGCTTGCTTTTCTTACATAGCTATAGATGACGTCCAGCAGACTACAAAACAGTCTTCTTCAATGTAACAAAGCTTTATTAAGAAATTGTACCAAAATGAAACTCTTTAACCATAAAATACAATAGCTAAGGAGAACAAAGGGATCACAAGGATAACAAGAGGAATGCATGCAGTACAAAGTGAAAATAAGGAGAACAAAAAAATACGAGAACAAGGGAGAGACATGGAGAACAGGGGAAATAAAGGAAAAGAAAGGAAATACATGGACAATAAGGGGAATATAAAACGAAAGTAAAGACAAGGATAACAAGGGAAAGACGAGGAGGACAGGAAAAGACAACGAGAACAAGGAAAATACAAAGAGAATGAGGGAAAGACAAGGAGAACAAAGGAAATAGATGGAGAAGAAGGGAATAGAAGAAAAGGGGGACAAGATGAAGAAGGGAAAGACAACGAGAACAAAGGAAATACAAAGAGAATAAGGGAAGGACTAGGAGAACAATGGAAATAGATGGAGAATAAGAGACTAGAAGAAAAAGGGGACAAGATGAACAAGGAAAAGACGAGAACAAGAAAAATACGAGGAAAACAAAGGAAATACATGGAAAATGAAGGAATACAAAACGAAGGTGAAGACAAGAATAACAAGGTAAAGGCAAGGAGAACAAGGGAAATACAAAGAAAATAAGAGAAAGACAAGGAGAACAAAGGAAATAAATAGAGAATAAGGGAATAGAAGAAAAAGGAGACAAGATGAAAAAGGGAAAGGCAACGAGAACAAGGGAAATGCAAAGAGAATAAGGGAAGGACTAGGAGAACAAAGGAAATAGATGGAGAATAAGAGGATAGAAGAAAAAGGAGACAAGATGAACAGGGAAAAGACAAGGAGAACAAGAAAAATACAGGAAAACAGAGGAAATACATCGGAAATAAGGGAATACAAAACGAAGGTGAAGACAAGGATAACAAGGGAAAGACAAGGAGAACAAGGGTAATACCAAAACAGCGAGGGGAATACAAAAACAAGAAGGGGAACAGGCAGAGTATTAGTTCTACATGAAGATATTTAGCATAGAAGAAATAGGCACCAGTCACTTCTTTTGTTTTTGATTTGAAACAGAATCAAATTAATGTATAGATATTCTTATGTTCCACGTACGTTGATTCTGAGATGAGTTGACTCATCATACTGACTATGAACAAAATTCGACGTGTAGTTTAGAGAAAGTCATACATATTTTGATGTACCGAAGTACATATGTTATTTCCATGCAGATATTCTGCGTCATCATATGATGAAAGAGTGATGACGCAGAATATCTGCATGGAAATATCATATGTACTTCGGTTCATCAAAATATATATAATATATATGTTATGCGTAATAAATCACTTTGTGATTTAAGACGGCGCCCATACCGTCGGATCCCGGCCAACCAGTCACTCATAACGAGTGCACCTCAACACATGTATGGACTTCGGTCCTGCGTTCATAGACATCTATGACGTAGTGGAGAGGGCGGCCACTAGAGGGAACCCAAGAGATTGAGCTTAATCTGAGACGATTCTAACCGGCGTCGGGGTTGTATCCGGCGTGGCTTAGTGGATAAAGCATCAGCACGTAGAGCTGAAAACCCGGGTTCAAATCCCGGCGCCGGAGAGAATTTTTCTCCGTTCCATCACTCTTTCATCATTAGAGAAAGTCGCTGTACAGGCATACAGATAAATAGACTATGTACTTATCCGAAATTACTTTTCCTGGATGAATGACATTAAAGACGTGCATTTCCATGAAAATATCTACTCCGATTTTTCGCAGCATCACGTTTTCTTATGCTTTGTATATTGAGGAAGTGGAAGGCGCAGAGTCACATTGTCTTCGGCGGTGTGTAGCAACACAGGATGCTCTAACATTTCTGAGCAGGCAACAGGAATTCAGACATCACTGAATAAGGCATGTCCGTCCTCGTCAGGTCCTGTTACGCAGGGCGCCCTCCTAGGTTCATATCGCGTAACTTAATTTGTCTCTTCCTTCCGAATCCGTTCTTTTTTTGTCAGGGCCAACTTCGTTCCTCTCTCCTGCCTGTGGAGTTCTGCTTAGTTTTGCCAGCCTTTGTTTTTTATTAGGGATTATTGCTACATCTTCCATTCTATCAAATAACTTTCTATACTTCTCCCTCCGCCTTGCCCCTCCCTTGAATGCCGTCAACGCTTTCTCCGTCCTTTGTTTGGAAGTGGTCCAATTTGAAAGGAGAACCAAAACACTTTTTTCGCCATTTTCTTCTACGGAGCCAACATGGATGGAAGGTCTTTAATCCCAGGTCGTCTCCTACATTCATCATCTGTGATTCGTCCCATACAACTCCATACTTTGTGTGCAAAAGCTCAAATAGGTCGTACCGCTTACGGCAGAATCAGGCTCTGGCAACATTCCCTGCAATAATTTTATTCTCGTCTCTGTATGCCATTAGTTTTTGAGTCTCCTAATTCTTTTTTTTTATTGGGTTATTTTACGACGCTGTATCAACATCTAGGTTATTTAGCGTCTGAATGATATGAAGGTGATAATGCCGGTGAAATGAGTCCGGGGTCCAGCACCGAAAGTTACCCAGCATTTGCTCGTATTGGGTTGAGGGAAAACCCCGGAAAAAACCTCAACCAGGTAACTTGCCCCGACCGGGAATCGAACCCGGGCCACCTGGTTTCGCAGCCAGACGCGCTGACCGTTACTCCACAGGTGTGGACAGCAGGGGCGTATTTTGCGGGCTGCCGGGGCTACCGGCGGTAGCCCAAGGAAATTACAAAAGAAAAAGTTTATAATATAACATAATGTAATAATTTTGTATTATTAGTTTTACCATAGTAATTAAAATTAAAGTAATTGTTAGATATATTTTGTGTAATAATAGGGTCAGCGGTAGCCCAAACCCTTTAACCAGTATACGCCACTGGTGGACAGTCTCCTAATTCAAATGGTAACTATATACATAGTTTTCAATCGTTCTATGATCACATAGGAGATATTAGTACATTATGCAACGAGCCTATAGTGGTAGTAATTAAGACGCGAGTATGTTTATGAAACGAGCGCAAGCGAGTTTCATAATTTTCATACGAGCGTCTTAATTACCATTATAGTCAAGTTTCATACGACTTTTTATGCTCGACCATATTGATTTTTTCCAGCAATTAGTGAAATGAATTTGCGGGAATGTGCTTTGTGAAAGGCTGGAAGATGACGGTGAATTGATGTTAGTTTGTGTGTTGTTTTTTTCGACTGAGTTTAATATTGTCTAATCTCGCGCTAGTTGTCTTTCGATTGCATATCCGAGAATAATCGATACTTGCGCTTTCATATTGCTACAATGGTATTTCTGATTGGTGGAAGACCTGAACTTTAATGAATAGGTGTACTTTAATGAGGTCCATTAAAGGGCTGCTACCAGGTGTATAATTACTACATTTCGACATGGTCGAGCATAAAACATATTATAATTGAGGACCGTTTTTGCAAAACTTGCTAACTGCAAAATTTGCAAAATTGAGATTTTGGTTGATTCGTTAATATAAAGCAGGCCTCTACACGATGTTAAAGTTATCTTAGTAAAATTGAATTATTTCTCTTCGTTGTAGTGTGTCAAAGTGTGATGGTTGCACCTATAACCTATTTGTCTCCATTCAGTTTTTTTGTCTCTCCTGTAAAATTTAGTTTTTTCAGTTAGCAAGTTTTGCAAAAATCGGTCCTCAATTTCAAATCTTATTATAACTTTCTGAAATGAAACTTTTTTATTCAGGCTGCGAAACAAATTATTTATTATGAACATTTTAATCGGGCCTTATCTCTGAGAAAATACCTAGTGCTTCTTTTACTGCAAGTAGGCTGAAGTAATCATAGAGATAGGAAAATGTATTGCTCAAAACTATCTTTGCTAGGTTGTATAGTTGAGTTAGTAGGGAAGGAATAACAGTAGCAGATTGTTTGACTTCTGATGCAGTACACTTACTCCATAAGAAAGTACTCACAAATGGAAAATAACTTAATGATTTCTGTTAATAAATTGAAAGTGTAAGGGGTTAGGTACAGCTTACAGCAGTAAAATTGCATCTTGTACAATAATAAAAATTGTTATGTGTAAAACACTGTCCTTCTGCTATATGAAAAAAAATATTTTTACGATTAAAAAAATTATATATATATATATTTTTTTTTCAAAATTCAAAATGTGCAGTTCACCGTGCAGTGATGAAGCATTTCCCTCATAAATCATAAACTTGTAAACTTTTTCATGTTCTCTCTTATATTTAAATGCTGAAACTCATGTTTACAATATCATGCTCTTTCAACTACATTCGTTAATAAATAATATATATATTTTTTTAATTTTGTGTTAGAAGGAAATACTGATATTTGACCATTTTTTTTAAATAAATTTATTCTTTATCAGACAATCTATCACAGGTGGAGAAGTGATCTGCATCACATTGTGGATATGACTTGCATTAATACACACATGACATTTCATCACAAAATGTTGGATAGTTTTTCAGTTATGTGAGAAACGCTTCATTACTTCACGGTGAACTCAATTTTGAAAAAAAAAAAGTGTGGCACCATTACTCTGAACGAAATGTCTGCTTCCAGTACTGACAGAAAAAAATCGGAGATGTTATAACTTGAATGCACCTCGTAACAGAAATAATTAAGTTATTTTCCATTTGTAAGTACTTTCTTATGGAGTAACTGTACTGCATCAGACGTCAGCCTGCTACTGTTATTCCTTCTCTGCCAACTCAACTATACAACGTAGCAAACATATTATTATTATTATTATTATTATTATTATTATTATTATTATTATTATTATTATTATTACCTGTTATTATTCGGTTGAGAAACTTTTGTCATCCAGTCTGCTTTCAAAAAATCTCAAAGCTAGAATTTATAAAACAGTTATATTACCGGCTGTTCTGTATGGTTGTGAAACTTGGACTCTCACTTTGAGAGAGGAACAGAGATTAAGGGTGTCTGAGAATAAGGTTCTTAGGAAAATATATGGGGCTAAGAGGAATGAAGTTACAGGAGTATAGAGAAAGTTACACAACGCAGAACTGCACGCATTGTATTGTTCACCTGACATAATTAGGAACATTAAATGCAGACGTTTGAGATGGGCAGATCATATAGCACGTATGGGCGAATCTAGAAATTTATATAGAGTGTTAGTTGGGAGACCGGAGGGAAAAAGACCTTTGGGGAGGCCGAGACGTACAGGGAGGATGATATTAAAATGAATTTGAGAGAGGTGGGATATGATGATAGAGACTGGATTAATCTTGCACAGGATAGGGACCGATGGCGGGTTTATATGAGGACGGCAATGAACCTGCGGGTTCCTTAAAAGCCATTTGTAAGTATGTAAGTATTATTATTATTATTATTATTATTATTATTATTATTATTATTATTATTATTATTATTACTGGACATCTGGCGGCCGGGTAGCTCAGTTGGTAGAGCAGCTGGCTACGGACTGGAAGGTCCGGGGTTCGATCCCAGGTGGTGACAGGATTTTTTCTCGTTGGCAAACTTTCAAAACGGCCCCAAGGTTCACTCAGCTTTCTATTGAGTACCGGATCTTTCCCGGGGGTAAAAGGCGGTCAGAGCGTGGTGCCGACCACACCACCTCATTCTAGTGCCGAGGTCATGGAAAGCATGGGGCTCTACCTCCATGCCCCCCAAGTGCCTTCATGGCATGTTACGGGGATACCTTTACCTTTTTATCTTTATTACTGGACATCTTCTAATGATCATTTTAAGGCAAGGCTTTCTTGGCTTTCGAAAAAATTACGTCTGAGATATTACATCACACATAGTGAGAATTAACTTCACAGTATAAACTCTATTGGGACACTTTCAGGTCTAATGTGGCCATAAATTCCATTGTTGTAGAATATATTTACCAATTACTGGAAAAAAAAATACAGAACAGTTGTCATGTTACAATGTTTTTTTTTTATAACTTCCCAAACGGATCACCCTGTATTTAAACAATTGCTATAATATTTAGTATCATCGTATCACACGTTTAAATAAATTCACAAGTTCACATGTCCAAGTTTGTTCTTCCTGATGATGTGGTGAAAAGGCCCCCTGAAGTAACGTAGAACCCACACTGGCGTTGTTCATTTTTCTTCAATTAGCTACACAAGGTCACCTCGCAGCCGTGTTTTGTTTTAACACCATTTAAAGCAGGCGGTGAGTGAAAAAAAAGACATTACGCTGCACAGAGAGCTTCTTTATCATAACACTCAGTGCTAATTAGCTATCGACTTTTTAAATTAATTATGTAACTTTCTCCGCGGAGATGTTATTCTTCCGTCTTTGTTTTCAGGCATTGAAGATTAATAATATAAAATTTGTGAGTGGAAGAATTGAGAAACAAAGCCTTTTGTAGGAGCCATGCCTCATGGTTATCTACATTAACGGACAATTAACGGTATTAATTATAATAACGTTCTTCGTGATAGCTATAAACTTCTTTGAAGTTTAGCAGTCCAATGTATTTTAATTCCGAGTTTTCAGCGACGACGTGAAGCCGGGCTGAGACTAATGTGTCACGGTTTGTAGGGGAGATTATCTGGAAGGAGGGTTCAGCAATGGATACAGAGAGAGAGAGAGAGAGGGAGAGAGAGAGAAGATAAGGATAGATAGAACAAAGGCAGAAAAAGAAGAAAATGTATTGAAAGGAATAGATGAAGAAGAGAAAGTTGGCATAATACGTTGAGAAATCAAATGAAAGGAAACACACATTAAAAAAGGAAGAAATACAGATAAATATGAGATATATATGTGTGTTTTTAATCACACTGCAAATGGGTATATACCCGGTGCCAGTGGTAACCAATTAAACTCAATAATGACAATTAATAATAAACACAATTAATAATAATAATAATAATAATAATAATAATAATAATAATAATAATAATAATACTCACTTACTTACTGGCTTCTAAGGAACCCGGAGGTTCATTGCCGCCCTCACATAAGCCCGCCATTGGTCCCTATCCTGAGCAAGATTAATCCAGTCTCTACCATCATATCCCACCTCCCTCTAATATTATCTTCCCATCTACGTTTCGACCTCCCCAAAGGTATTTTTCCCACCGGCCTCCCAACTAACACTCTATATGCATTTCTGGATTCGCCCATACGTGCTACATGCCCTGCCCAACTCAAACGTCTGGATTTAATGTTCCTAATTATGCCAGGTGAAGAATACAATGCGTGCAGTTCTGCGTTGTGTAACTTTCTCCATTCTCCTGTAGTAATAATAATAATAATAATAATAATAATAATAATAATAATAATAATAATAATAACAGGGAGCATCCTAAATTAAATGAAGTACGACCACTTAAAGTAACATTTAAAGTGTAAATCTAATTTGTATCTTAACCCTAAGTTCGAACTAAAACCCGCGACTATGATATGTTCATACCTGCACAAGTACCTTTGAGCACTACACTCATTTCGCTGACAACTCACTCACTGCACTGGAACTACGACACATTTCACTGATTCTATCCTGATTTCACTTACTTACTGGCTTTTAAGGAACCCGGAGGTTCATTGCTGCCCTCACATAAGCCCGCCATTGATCCCTATCCTGAGCAAGATTAATCCAGTCTCTACCATCATATCCCACCTCCCTCAAATCCATTTTTATATTATCTTCCCATCTACGTCTCGACCTCCCCAAAGGTCTTCTTCCCGCCGGCCTCCCAACTAACACTCTATATGCATTTCTGGATTCGCCCATACGTGCTACATGCCCTGCCCATCTCAAGCGTCTGGATTTAATGTTCCTAATTATGCCAGGTGAAGAATACAATGCGTGCAGTTCTGTGTTGTGTAACTTTCTCCATTCTCCTGTAACTTCATCCCTCTTAGCTCCAAATATTTTCCTAAGAACCTTATTCTCAAACACCCTTAACCTATGTTCCTCTCTCAAAGTGAGAGTCCAAGCTTCACAACCATATAGAACAACCGGTAATATAGCTGTTTTATAAATTCTAACTTTCAGATTTTTTGACAGCAGACTAGATGACAAAAGCATCTCAACCGAATAATAACACGCATTTCCCATATTTATTCTGCGTTTAATTTCCTCCTGAGTGTCATTTATATTTGTTACTGTTGCTCCAAGATATTTGAATTTTTCCACCTCTTCGAAGGATAAATCTCCAATTTTTATATTTCCGTTTCGTACAATATTCTGGTCACGAGACATAATCATATACTTAGTCTTCTCGGGATTTACTTCCAACCCTATCGCTTTACTTGCTTCAAGTAGAATTTTCGTGTTTTCCGTAATCGTTTGTGGATTTTCTCCTAACATATTCACTCACTTACTTACTTACTTGCTTTTAAGGAACCCGGAGGTTCATTACCATCCTCACATAAGCCCGCCATCGGTCCCTATCCTGTGCAAGATTAATCCAGTCTCTATCATCATATCCCACCTCCCTCAAATCCATTTCAATATTATCCTCTCATCTACGTCTCGGCCTACCCAAAGGTCTATTTCCTCCCGGCCTCCCAACTAACACTCTATATGCATTTCTTGATTCGCCCATAAGTGCTATATGCCTTGCCCATCTCAAACGTCTGCATTTAATGTTCCTAATTATGTTAAGTGAAGAATACAATGCGTGCAGTTCTGTGCTGTGTAACTTTCTTTATTGTCCTGTAACTTCATCCCTCTTAGCAGAAATATTTTCCTAAGAACCTTATTCCCAAACACCCTTAATCTCTGTTCCTCTCTCAAAGTGAGAGCCCAAGTTTCACAAGCATAAATTCTAACTTTCAGTTTTTTTTTTTACAGCAGACTAGATGACAAAAGCTTTTCAATTCAATAATAACACGTATTTTCCATATTTATTATGCGTTTAATTTCCTCTCGAGTGTCATTTATATATGTTACTGTTACTTCAAGATGTTTGAATTTTTCCACCTCTTCGAAGGATAAATCTCCAATTTTTATGTTTCCATTTCGTACAATATTCAGGTCACGAGACATAATCATATACTTACATAGTAATAATAATAATAGTAATAATAATAATAATAATAATAATAATAATAATAATAATAATAGAGGGAGAGAAGAAATGTCGCTCATAAAGCTCAAAATTTATGAGTATCGTTCTTCTTTTTAAATTTGACAATAGTTTTATATTTGTGTTCGCGTTCATATAATACCAATAAGGAAATTAATTTCAACTGAGGGCATTGTCGACTAGTACAGTGAAAAGCATTTGCGATTGTAGCTTGCAGCACTTCTTACCGCCAACTTTAAATACGCATTAAATTTCCCCAAATCCTTTGAGCATAACTATTTACAAAGGTTATTAGGAGATGAATAACATTTTACAGTAACCACGGCGTTGCTAAGTTACGTATAAATTTCAAGGAAAGTGCTAACACGATGATATTGTAAGCATCTTCCTTGTGCTAGGGGCGGCTGCATAAAATAACTCCAGCCTAATGTGATCAAATTGTTAAATCCCTGTCTGGGGTGGGGGTGCGAACACGATTTACCCGACAAATTAAACTCTGAATGAGGATATTTTGGATGGGATGGAATTGGAGCACCGAGTTTTTAGCTCCAGTGTTGCTTCTATTGGAAAGTGAGTGTGGGAGAGGGGGATGAGAGGGGTGTGGGTCCGTTACTTCGCCTGAATGCTCACCCTGATTGCGGTTTTCTCAACTCCTGCCGCTCTCAACTTGACACCCTTTTGGCCGTCTTATTGCTTCCGCAACGAAGACAGAGAAGGCAAGCCGCGTGCGGTGGTTGCTGATCAGTGTTTCAGATTTGTATTCTACTGGTCAGTTCTACCTTCCCACCCTCTGAATCTAACGTGTTATCTTGCTGTGCTGATAGAATGAACGACTAAACTCACTGCTCCAAATTTTGTGCTTTATCCAGCACACTGAGCTTAAGACAGTAGAGGGCGAAGAAATGCAAGGAAAGACACTCAAAGATAAATCTCAAAATATTAGTGAAACCGCGAGTAACAACATTCTTACTTAGTTGTCATCGGAAAAATTGGTGTTCGGGTCTGGGTAGTCCTGGGCAATGTGAGCGTATGGCTGTTGTGAATGAGTGAAGAAATTTTGCTATTGGTCGTCAACTTTTGAATCTTATCAACTTACAATTTTCACAACAGACAAATAATGAATGTATGTATGTACAGTAGAACCCCGTTTATCCGCCACCCTATTAACCGATTGGCGGATTATCCGATTATCTTTCTCTCGCTCGTTTTTTTTTTTTTTTCGCTACAGAAACGTATGAAGTTGATACTGTTGTACGCTATATTAGTATACGTATTTTTTTCTAAAGTGTTATTACAAACATTTACACTTAGGCCTACACAGTTTTGGTCTACTGTTCTAGTTGCCGTACTCTATTACTTCTATATAAAATGTTTTCCATGAGTTAAAAAAAAAGTGTTGTACAAAGTGTCGAATAAAATCCAAATAATTAAGTGGTTGGGGAAAGAGAAATTGTGAGTCATCTCGCATCACAATACGAGACTGATGGTACAGCTATGAGCGATTTAATAAAAATCAAGGATAAAGGGTATACAGTATGTAAATCTACAACATGAGACCTTTACTATTCCTATCTTTCCGCTGACAGCCATTAAAAGTAGTTTCTTTTACCTCTTAAAAACACGTCTTTGACAACCGAACTTAAATTAATGAACTTCTGATTCACTACCTAGCGTATTAAACACAAGATCACGGAGAAAATAACCAGTGTTATTCACTTAATTTACGAAAATATTTTATGGTACGGATTATCCGATTTTTCGATTAACCGTTCAGTCAAGCCCCTTCATTACCGCGGATAATAGGGGTTCTACTGTATATATGTATGTATGTATTTATTCACATTGCAAATGAAAATTAATAATAAACACAACTAATAAAAAAACAATAATTAGTAGTAATAAAAATAATAATAATAACAAGGAGCATCCTAAATTAAATTAAGCATGATCACTTAAAATAACATTTAAAGTAAATCTAATTTGTGTCTTAACCCTAAGTTCGAACTAAGACCCACGAGTGTGACAGGTTCATACCTGCACAAGTACCTTTCGGCACTACACTTATTTCGCTGTCAACTCACTCACTGCATTGATTCTACCTGATTTCACTAACACTTCAAAACCATTTCACTGTTCAAATACTTTGCACAGCCACTTCACTGACACCAACACACTTCACTTACACAATAGACTTCACTGACACTACACACTTCACTGACACAACACACTTCCTCACTGACAGAACACTTCAAATAACAAGATATCAATTACACCCTTCAAGTAGTGTGTATAATATACTACCGTCTATTAGTAAAGTCCTTAAGCCTATTTTTAAATACATTTTTGGTTATTGGTAAAGCCTTTAGTAAGTCTGCAGGTAAAGCATTCCAGTCCCTGATAGTACGATTGAGAAAAGAAAGCTTTTCAGTGTCCGTCCTCTGTCTTCTTTCCCTCAATTTATATGAGTGGTCGTTCCTTGAAGAGTAATTTGGCGGCTGCAACGTATTTTTTATTTCTCTCCAAGCAGGCTCACCTCTGTATGTTTTGAACGTGTTAATACCTTTCGTCTCGTTTCTCTTATCTATACTCTAACCACGACGTAAATACCAGATCACTTATCTGTGGCACGCTAAGTATACCTCTTCATAGAACATCTTGTTATTCATCATCTTTTACAATATCCACCTCGCGTCAATGGAATTCCTTGTCACAAAGTATTAGGGCTGCAAGACAATAAACACCTTTAAGAACAGCTTAAAAGATAACCTTATTAGCATTTCACTCCAATCATACTGATTTAAACTATCACTGACTACATTGTTACTTTTTTTCTTTAGACATCATCCTGATTGTGCTGTATTTTAATTGTCTCGTAATAATCTCTTTCTATTATCTAATATTATTTGAAATATATTAACATTCTATGTATTTTAGTTTAATTCTGCTACACAGTTTATTTTAGTGTTTAATTAATAGTTCATAGTATTTTGTTGTTTAATTTGTAAATAACTTTTGTATACATGTAACTCTCATCTAAATCAAATTGTTGGATTCTTTGTAAGTTCATGCATATGTATATACACTTTTGCTGGTTGAGTGGAAGAGAAGGCCTTACGGCCTTAACTCTGCCAGCTAAAATAAATTATTATTATTATTATTATTATTATTATTATTATTATTATATTAGCAGGTATAGCCTATTTTGGTTTTTAGATTACCTTTCTACCTCATATACTTGATTTTATAAAACCATTTTTAAACCTGAAAAATATTCACTGAAATGAAGATAAAACATGAATATTTTAGGAACGTGCTAGGGCTAGGAGATTTAAATTTTTACACTTCTATTTCATATGGAAGTGAAGAAGCCTATCTATTTTCACATAGTTAATCTATGTCAAGAAAATGTGAAAAAGAAGACCATTTTAAAATAATTTTTTTCGGGATGAATCAATCTTCTTAATGTATCCAGCTGTTTGCTGACAACATAAAGTCCACTATAGTCCACTGTAGTCTATTCAGTTGTTTTTCACGAGAAATGAGGGGTATTTTGATCGGTGTCCATTATAGATGCCTGTTGCTAGTAGCCAGAGTTGGGGTGTAGTCAATATATACTGCAGGGCTGTGTCTTCTGCAACTGGTACTGATGATTTTAATTTACTTCTTTTGTGGTTTATGGATGGACAGTATAGAAGAATGTGTTCCAGATCTTGATCATGATTATTACACCACAGACAAGTAGGATTATCAGAAATGTGAAATCGGTGTAGGTACAATTGTGTGACAATGTGACCTGTTATGGCTCTTGTTAAAAATATTTGAACATGTCTGGGCAAGTTTTTGTACATTTCCAGGTCATTTGGTTTCTTTTGTACAGACTGTAAAAATTTTTCCTTTGTCAGAAGAGAGCCAGTTGTTGATCCATAGGTTTATAAAATGAGACTTTACTGAAGCAAAAGCATCGGATAGAGATATCACTTGAGATCACTTTTCGGGATGAAAAATTTTGAACAAATATTCGTAAAGTGATCAAAATGGCGGCAAATAACTTATAGTCTACTGCGTTGGAACATACTTAATTTTTGTGAATAATTGAAGGGTTCAGAGCTATAATGGGCCAAGCGTCATTTAGTAAAAACGGAGAAAGCAAGGGTTAAAGTTAAGTGAATACCATAGTTTAATGAAGATTGACTTATCATTTAGTTTTAATGTGTATACTTTATATTACTTGCTATATGTTTCCATTGAATTATGGTAGTAACTTATTTTAACCCTTGTTTTCTACGGTTTTAGTAAATGGCGCTTGGCCCACTATGGTTCTGAACCCTTCATTTAGGATATACATTATTAATACTAATTATTAATATTATTATTACGACTAATGTCATAATCAATATTATTATTGTACTCCTTTGTGACAACCCAACAAATCTTTAACATCATCTAATCTCATCGTGGATGTAGCGTAGACTAGCCCCCTATGGCGCACCCTGGGCAACGACTCTAACGGTAAATTGGTCTACATAACTGGCTTCGTATGGTTGAATGACGAACAGCCAAGTAGGCCTACCCGATCATTACTAAAAAAAAAACAAAGTATTATTGTTGTATTACCTAAAGTCATTCAGCTATGGTTTTTGATTAGCACATGGATATCAGTAATAAAAGTTAATAAATGAGGATTTATTATAACTATTACTACTACTACTATTACTACTACTACTACTACTACTACTACTACTACTACTACTACTACTACTGTATTGTCACCATTATCATTATTTTGTGACTACTTTTATTTATTTATTTATTTATTTATTCTGGTGTAGTTAAGGCCATCAGGCCTTCTCTTCCACAACACCAGGAATACAAATACAATAATAGAAATAAACGGAAAAAAATACACTATATACAAAATAAAGCTACACAAGAAATAAAGAGAGAGAGAAAAAAACACTATAAACAAAGTAAAGCCACACAAAAATATACACAGGTTGCAGTCACACAAACTTTAAATGAGTGAACATAAACTTAACTACTCCAAAAAATATTTCACACAAATTTTTAACACTTCATCAAATAGCCTACAGTCCGCTTGGAGTTAAGTAATCGTTGTATGATTATTATTACGCAAAGTATACCTACAGCAATTTAATAGTGGAGTATGATTTTTGTTTTGAAATTCAATACCTTGTTGCCGCGTGGTAGAGTTTCCATGTCACACCCACATTTAGATCTGCCTGTGATTCAGCTTTCACACCATCTCCTGCCTGTTACTCTCACCAAATTACTCGTAATGGCTTCCCACTTTTAGTTACATCACCTCCCAGCATGATACAAGTGGCGCTCGGTGACTGGATTAAAATTCAACCCGCCACTCCTTGGATATTAAAGTGCCGCGTCTGCAGCTAGGTGCAAAGTTGATTTTAACTCGCGTCACATTTAAACCTATCATGCCGTGTACGTATTATAAGTAGGTGTGCTGGAGGATCTTCAAAGGCAGGCGATTTACTTAGTTTGTTTCCTTCTTCTCTTTATCCCTTCCTGCCTTTCTTTCTTTCTCTCTTTCTTTCTTCCTTCTTTCTTTCTTTTTTCTTTCTTCTTCCTTTCGCAATTTTTTCTTCCTTTCTTTCCTTCTTTCTTTCTTTCCTTTCTTTCTCTCCTTCCTTCTTTTTTCTTTCTTTCTTTTTTCTTTTCTTCTTTCTTTTTCTTTCCTTCTTTCTTTCTTTCGTCCTTTTTTCTTTCTTTCTTTCTTCTTTTTTCTTTCTTTCTTCTTCTTTCTTTCTTTCTCCTTCTTTCTTTCTTTCCTTCGTCCTTTTTCCTTTCTTTCTTCTTTTTTTTTCTTTCTTCTTCTTTCTTTCTTCCTTTCTTTCTTTCTTCCTTTCATTCCTTCCTTCTTTCTTCTTCTTTCTATCTTCTTTCTCAATTTCTTTCTTCCTTCCTTTCCGTATCTCTTTCTTTCTTTCTTTCTTTCTTCTTTCTTTATCCCTTCGTTCTTTTTTGTTTCTTTCTTTCTTTCCTTCTTTCTTTTTCTTTCTTTGTTACCTCTTTCCTTCTTTTTTCTTTTTTCTTTTTTCTTTCTTTCTTTACTCCGTTCTTTCTTGTTTCTTTCTTTCTTTCCTTCTTTCTTTCTTCCTTTTTTTTTCTTTCTTTCTTTCTTTCCTACTTCCTTCTTTTTTCTTTCTTTCTTCTTTTTTTCTTTTTCTTTCTTTCTTTCCTTCTTTCTTTCTTTCTTCCTTTTCTTCTTTCTTTCCTTTTTTCTCTCCTCCTTCCTTCTTTTTTCTTTCTTTCTTCTTTTTCTTTCTTTCTTTCTTCTTTTTCTTTCTTTCTTTTTTATTTCTTCTTTCTTTTTCTTTCCTTCTTTCTTTCTTTGATTCTTTCTATCCTTCGTCCTTTTTTCTTTCTTTATTCTTTTTCTTTCCTTTTTCTTCTTTCTTTCTTCTTCTTTTCTTTTTTTCTCTCTTGCTTTCTTTTTCTTTCTTCCTTCCTTTCCATCCCGCTTCTTTCTTTTTTCTTCCTTTCTTTACTTCTTGCTTTCAGTCGTCCTTTCTTTCTTCCTCTCTATTTATTTTACTTTCTGTCTGTCTTTGTTTGTTTGTTTCATTCTGTCCGTATATTTTTTCCTTTTAGCATGGAACATTATTCTATGTACTGTGCCACTCGAGAAAAACATTGGCCCGAGTTGTACTTCTACTGTAACATTGATTAAATTGAATGCTTAGTCTATACTAATTATGTTAGATCTATCCTCTTCTTTTTTATCTCAAGAGCTTATGTGCGTCACAGAATTTACTTAAAGATATCACCCAGGCATGCGGGATGTCTTTTTACATAGTAGGCTATCCCAACAATAACGAATGCACGCTGTGGAGTAACGCCTGATCGTGAAACGAGCGATCCCGGGTTCAAATCACGGTTGGGACAAGTCACCTAGTTGAGTTTTTTTTTTTTTCAGGGTTTTCCCTCAACCCATTAAGAGTAAATGCTGGGTAACTTTCTGCGCTGGACCCTGGACTCATTTCACCGGCATTGTCCCCTTCATATTATCCAGTCGCTAGATAACTATAGCAGTTGATAAAGCGTCGTAAAATAACCCATTAACAAAACAATAACGATTACGTATTAATTAATATGTGAATAGTGCATTTTTATTATTTCTTTTCAGGGATTTATACCTTTATATAAGGTTGGAGCGTATTGAAAGAATTGCTGTATTTAATCTTGTTATAATTCATAAAAACTGCATTAAGCAGATTTTGAACCGGATCCCCTCGATATATTGTTACCAAATTCTTTGAAATCAAGGTTATACTGTCAATTGTTCCATGATTTTGCAGTACATGCCCACTAAGTGTCTATACTTCCCGGTCATATCAGATCGGAAGTACGGAGATGTTTTACAACTTCTTTAGAGTCGCAAGCGGTGACTGCTGGCGCTATGAACGTACGGAGTGCGTAAGGTGGAGCGCCCCTACGCAAGGACCGCGTCCCTTCCAACTCCGCTGTGTACGTGGCAGCGACGGAAGAATAATTCATGCGCACATACAAATGCGCAGCTGAATATGCAATGAGCACAACGCTGCTGCGAGCACTCTGAAAAATACATGCCCCTCAACACAGTGTGCGCAGTTTCTTCATCTCAGTTCACTTTGTATCCTTCATCTTTACAGAAATACACAAGATGCAATCAATAGGCCTATATATCCGAACTGCACTTGTGTTTACTGTACCGTTAAACACACATATGTGCGCGTCACTGAAGATCATTGCTCCCATGCCTGTTGAGTCAGTCTATCAAACAGCGTCGGATTGTCTTTAAGAACTGAGCTTCTACACGTAATTTTGTGTACACATCTTAAGAACCTATTGCAATTTTTCCTGGAATCTTTCCATGTACGCCTTAGCGTTAGTCTTCTTCTCTGCCTTTCAAGGGATGCATTTAGTATAGATTCCAGGCTCTGGTTGTAGATAACTTTTCCGTTTTCTAGGCCTATGTCAGGAAAGTTCGAAAACTTATTGATTGGCACTTGTATAAGATAAAAGAAAAACAAGTTTAAGAAACTTATTATTGCATATTTGAACATTACAACAATAATAGCTGCTCTCGGTAAAAATGAACTCTGACGGACCTTTAGGTTAAATACATTTATGCTCGACCATGACGAAATGTAGTAATTATACACCTGGTAGCAGTCCTTTAATGCATGTCATTAAAGTACACCTATTCATTAAAGTTCAGGTTTTCGATTATTCTCGGATATGCAATCGAAAGACAACGAGGGAAACGTCACGGAGGCTGGAAAGCCAATACTGTCGCAGAAGGTTAAGTTCTGTTACTATAATAATTAGCGTTAATTGTAAATAATATTCAAATAAATTCAATTTATCATCTAGTTTTTCAATTCTAAATCAATTTCCAGGTTATATCAAAATTAGTTCATGTTATTCTGTAGATTATAACAAGGTCAATTACATTATTGTTCCTCGGAAAAAATCAATACTTTCTCGTCTGCGCACATCTCACAATTTACGAGCAATGCACAAGGTCGCTTCCACTCTTCAGTTATTACGAATAAAATGAATACTTCTGAATAATTTCAAGTTAGAAATATGGTCGAGCATAAAAAGTCGTACGAAACTTGCCTATAATGGTAATTAAGACGCTCGTATGAAAATTATGAAACTCGCTTGCGCTCGTTTCATAAACATACTCGCGTCTTAATTACTACCATTATAGGCTCGTTGCATAATGTACTATTATAACTCACTCTCTTCACAATCGTGTTAGAGATTTCAATATTGTGACACGAAACTTAGTAATAAACAGTCACGACGCTTGAGTTGATGAGGGTACTAGGAACAATAGCCTGTGCCGGTACCGTTTCACATTGTATGTGATGAGGAGATAGTAGCGATCCTAGTGGTTAGCAACTATCTATGGATGCATATTCCCTATATATTGAGCTTCATGATAGTATATACTAGACTGTGGTAATATTTTAAGATAGGAACAAGTGATATCAGGCGTTTCTCTTCTGCGCTGTGGGTGTTAGATCCAAAGCCGCAATTTTTTTTATGTATTTTGAATGGTCAAGTGGGAAAAAAAGAACTCGCATTAGGAAATAATAAGTGATAATAGAAGTGTGTCATTTTAATTGTCATGGTAATATTTTACTACACTGGCACAATAGTGGCATATTATGCACGATTCTGACGAATGATAAAGACTGTTTTAACGTTAAAGTGCAAAGAAACTAATTTAAGTGGGGGAAGTATACAGTAGGCATGCAAAAATTTACTGAATTTCATTTTTTTATATCTGAGCTATTATAAAAGCTAAGTGAACAAAAATTTTCATGCTTACACTTTATAAAACACTATTCTGAATATTAAAGTAGCTAATACCTGTAAAAATAATCATTTATATAATAAAATGTACAATTAAATATCTGCATGATTATTTAACTGAAGTGTTTTCCAGACCTACATCAACAACATAGTCTAGGATCTTTCATCTATTCCTTAAAGAATTTTTTTTTCTTAATCGTTACCTTCAACATTAAATTTTTGTAAAAATGTTTATTACAAAAATATTTCCTGAAGGAACAGATAAAGATCCTAGACTATGTTGTTGATGTAGGTCTGTAAAACATTCCAGTAAAAGAATCATGCAGATATTTAATTAATTCTATATTTTGTTGTGTAAATGCTTTACAGTTGTAAAAAAATGCAAATTTGATATTATTTTGGAAAGTAGTTATTAGCTACTTTAATATTCTGAACAGTGTTTTATAAATTTTAATGTAGGCCTATGTATATTAAGCATAAAAAGTTCTGTTCATTTAGGTTTTATAGTAGTTCTAATAAAAGAAATGAATTTCACTAAATTTTTGCAGGCAAATAATGTACCTCCCCTGTTAAACATAAAGCAAGAAAAAAAGTCTAATAAACATGGATCCTACAACACATACTTTCTGAGATCTGAACACCTGTTCATAGGAGGTGCTCAGTGTGACGTCCATTTATGGCAATGCATTTCTCTGCCCTACATTACAGCAGACTACAAGATAATCATACCGTAGTTGACACCTCTGACATGGAATACTGAGAACAAAAGTTTGGTTGCGGATATGAGCGGGGTTCAGATGGTGTTGTGAATTTTCTTAATTATCATATGTGGGCTGATAAAAATCCCCATGCAGTTGAAGAAACAAGGCATCAGCAACGGCTCTAAATCAACGTATGGGCAGGCGTTTTTGGCGATAGATTAAGGGCCATACGTGCTACCACAGAGATTAACTGGGGCTCGTTATCAAGACTTTCTTATTGACGTACTGCTCATCTTGCTGGAGTATGTGCCATGTCAGCAAAGACTGCAGATGTGGTTCATGCATGATGGCACACCAGCACATTTTTTCCTCAATTCGATTTATTTGGACATTAGACATACAGTTTTAGGCTTCGTCAGAAGACATTGAAAAAACATAAATACATTTTAAAAAACACTAATAACAGAAACAGTAAAATTTAAGTAATACAATGAAAACATGAAATAATTTGAAACTTTTAAATTGAAGAAAATTAACTAAATTGCAGTTAAACTTATTTATTAAAATACAATTTCATACAAATTTGTGTTGAAAAACTCAGCAACAGAATAAAAAAGATTATTTAATAACAAATTGTAAAATCTAGTTTTGAAGCTATTGACTGGTAATTTATAACATTGACTTGGGAGCTTATTATATAATTTCATCCCCATAATTAAAAATTTTGTATTGCTCTTGTGTAATCTACAATATGGAATATTAATTTGTTCACTATTTCTAATTTCATGATCATGTATATTGGCCACTAATGAGTAAGTGTCGATATTTTGTCGAATGTAAAGTACTAGATCATATATACAAATTTATGATTGTTAAAATCCGTGATTGTCTGAAAAGTGGCGACAGTGTTCCAGATAGTTTGATTTACATAAAATTCTAATGGCCTTCTTTTGTAAAATCAAGATGCTTCCAATTTTGGTTCCATTTCCCCAGAAAATTAGGGCATATCGAATTATCGACTGAAAGAAAGAAAAGTAGCACATCTTAAATAATTTTGAGAAACGCGTGAACACCTGACGCTGATATTTCAGGACCGCTGGATTGGTTGTTATGGATTTAAACACCTTGGCCTGCTCGTTCCTCAAATCTAAATCCCCTAGACTTTTGGTTATCAAGAACAACCAAGTCAATTTAAAAGAGTGCGTGATTCTTTAATCCGAAGGGCAGAGGAATGCACTGCCATGAATGGATCATCTCCTATGTATGAAGAAGTATACAGATCTCAGAAAGTATGTGTTGTAGGACCCATGTTTATTAGACATTTTTTCTTGTTTTTATGCATACCAGCACCTCCTAAAATATTGGATACTTTTTAACACCCTGTATATTGCTATATGTTGAAGTTGAAAAGAGTTAATAAATTTAGGCCCACTCTTATGTTATACGTGCCGGCCAAGACAGACGGCTGTTCCACGTTTATTGACGGGTTCATGAAATTGGTTTCCAGAGGTGTGACCTCCCAAAGATTCCAGTTAAATGCAGCTGAATGGTTGGCTCACTGGCGGCTGGCAACTTTCGACAGCTTCCGGAAACGTAAGATCGACGCTTTCTAGATAAGACAGACGTTCATTGCAAGCGAACCGATGCCACAGACTCTGCTTTGCGTCTCTGATTCTTGCGTCAAATGATAGGTCCAGATCTGCTTTTGATTCACGGCATTTCGTGCAAGGAACGTGTGGGCCGTTCCCACAACGTACACTGCGATTGTAGTCACATTGAGGTACGACTTGGATAGACTGCTAACATAACTTGTTTTAAAATATGTTAGGCTATAATTCATTCCCTTTCGATTGAAGTAAGATCTCCAGAAGATGTTACGTGTCCAGAAGCTGTCATTTCCTAATCAAAATAAGGTCATCATCATCATCATCATCATCATCATCATCATCATCATCATCATCGTTATCGTCATTGGACCACGGAAATTTAAGCTTTAAAAAACCTGAAAATATGTATGCAAAGGAATCCGGCCTTTTCGCCACACTTTTTTCGTCATAAGTATGTTCCGTCACACTTATCATTTTCGTCACATTACCTTTTGTCACAGTATAAAAATTCGTAACGGCCATATTCTGTCACTTATTATCAGAGCTAGGAAGGTGGTACCGAAACTGTTAAGTTGTGTAAGGTTGGACTATATCTCTATCGAATGAAAAGTAGTAGCGCAGCTCCCAATGTCAGTGAACCAGAAAGACAAATATGTACAGCTGGGTGGTAACCAAACATATGCTCGAATCGTCCATGGCCTTAGAACGAGAAAATAATGAACGAATAATAAAAAAAATCATTAATATGTAAAGTACACTCGGGAGGAAATTAAACGCAGAATAAATATGGAAAATGCCTGCCATTATTCGGTTGAGAAGCTTTTGTCATTCAGTGTGTTTAAAAAAAAAATTGAAAGTTACCATACCATGCAAAGTATTTGAACAGCGAAAAGTTTTTGCAGTGTTAGTGAAATCAGGATAGTATCAGTGAAATGTGTCGCAGTTCCAGTACAGTGTGTGAGTTGACAGGGAAATGAGAGTAGTGCTGAAATGTACTTGTGCATGTATGAACATATCATATCGTGGGTTTTAGTTCGAACTTAGGGTTAACAGACAAATTAGATTTACTTTAAATGTTATTTTAAATGATCGTGCTTCATTTAATTTAGAATGCTTCTTGTTATTACTATTATTATTATTATTATTATTATTATTATTATTATTATTATTATTACTATTAATTATTATTATTATTATATTATTACTATTAATTATAGTTATTGGTATTATTATTAGTATTAGTATTATTATAAATCGTATTTTTAATTAATTACGTGTATTATTAATTGCCATTACTGAGTGTAATTAGTTACCACTGCTACCGGGTATTTACCCATTTGCATTGTGAATACATACATACATAGGCCTACATACATACATACATACACACATACATACATACATACATACATACATTACATACATACATACATACATTTATAAAACAGTTACATTACCGGTTCTGTATGGATGTGAAACTTGGACTCTCACTTTGAGAGAGGAACATAGGTTAAGGGTGTTTGAGAATAAGGTGCTTAGGAAAATATTTGGGGCGAAGAGGGATGAAGTTACAGGAGAATGGAGAAAGTTACACAACACAGAACTGCACGCATTGTATTCTTCACCTGACATAATTAGGAACATTAAATCCAGACGTTTGAGATGGGTAGGGCATGTAGCACGTATGGGCGAATCCAGAAATGCATTAGAGTGTTAGTTGGGAGACCGGAGGGAAAAAGACCTTTAGGGAGGCCGAGACGTAGATGGGAAGATAATATTAAAATGGATTTGAGGGAGGTGGGATATGATGATAGAGACTGGATTAATCTTGCTCAGGATAGGGACCAATAGCGGGCTTATGCGAGGGCAGCAATGAACCTCTGGGTTCCTTAAAAGCCAGTAAGTAAGTAAGCATTATTATTAAGACAAGCCGGTGTTTACGTATATTATTCCTATTGGGTTACGTTTAGTAATTGTTATTACATTGCCTTGAGTGTATTTTATTTAAAACATAATTAGCGACATTTCTTCATTTTGAAGCGTCACTCCACGTCATTGAAGGGGAGATTGTTTTGGGATTACTTATTCGTGTAGGTTAGCGCACTCGAAAAGTTTCTTCCTGAGTGGAGTGGCGGTGAAGTGTGCTTGGACTATAGGAAGGACGGATAGAATTTCGTGCGATGCCCGTATAATAGACTGAGGGAGGTGCAGAAGGAGCGGATGAAGAAGAGCCCGCAGACGTAGAGAGGGAAGAAAAAAGTCGAAATTGCCGTGCAGTTCCGCTTTCCAACACTACAGTGAAATCCCATTCGTAGAGCTTTAAGAGTACAATCATGTCAAATAGTTACAGTCGGTGTTTGTGGCAAAATTACTCTGAAGGTGCACGTCGAAATGGGGCGCCCGACGCGCATTTCCAGCCGAGCAGTGAAGATCCTGTGGCACGAACCTAACTGAATGGTTCCTGCATTGGCTTTGCACGTATCGTCCAGGGTTCAAATCATTATGACTCCAGGTGGAAATTTTAGTAAAAAAACAGTGATCGGAAACTGTGTAGGGCACAGATGATTGTCCTTTTTAGTTTTGTATCCTCTATTACCTTGTAATATGTATTTATTGATTTATTTACTTATTTATTTATTTTTTTATTTCTTTACTTATTTATTTATATACTTCTTTACTTATTTATTTATTTACTTATTTATTTAGTTATTTACTTATTTATTTACTTATTTATTTAATTATTTATTTATTTCTTATTTACTTATTTATTTATTTAATTATATATATTTATTTACTTTTATTTATTTACTTATTTACTTACTTATTTATTTACTTATTTGTTTACTTGGTTATTTATTTTACTTATTTATTTATGTATTTATTTACTTATTTATTTATTTACTTATTTATTTACTTATTTACTTATTTATTTATTTACTTTTTTAATTACTTATTTTCTTACTTATTTATTTATTTACTTATTTATTTACTTATTTATTTATTTACTCATATATTTTTATTTACTTATTTATTTATTTACTTATTTATTTATTTATTTATTTATTTATTTATATTTAATTATTGGGCATCATCACTGCGGATTAGGCGTAATAAATCGATTATTGATCAGATTTTTTGTATTCGACAGATATTGGAGAAAAAAATTGGAGTATAACGGTACAGTACATCAGTTATTCATAGATTTCAAAAATGCATATGACTCTGGTTAAGAGTTTATATAAAATTCTTATTGAATTTGGTATTCCGAAGAAACTAGTTCGATTAATTAAAATGTGTCTCAGTGAAACTTACAGTAGAGTCCGTGCAGACTAGCTTCTGACTGATTCTTTTCCAATTCACTGTGGGCTAAAGCAGGGAGATGCACTATGACCATTACTTCTTAACTTTGCTCTAGAATATGTCATTAGGAAAGTTAAGGATAACATACAGGGTTTGGAATTGAACGGGTTACATCAGCTGCTTGTCTATGCGGATGACGTGAATATGTTAGGAGAAAATCCACAAACGATTAAGGAAAACACGGAAATTTTACTTGAAGCAAGTAAAGCGATAGGTTTGGAAGTAAATCCCGAAAAGACAAAGTATATGATTGTGTCTCGTGACTAGAATATTGTATGAAATGGAAACATAAAAATTGGAGATTTATCCTTCGAAGAGGTGGAAAAATTCAAATATCTTGTAGCAACAGTAACAAATGTAAACGACACTCGGGAGGAAATTAAACGCAGAATAAATATGGGAATTGCGAGTTATTATTCGGTTGAGAAGCTTTTGTCATCCAGTCTGCTGTCAAAAAATCTGAAAGTTAGAATTTATAAAACAGTTAAAATACCGGTTGTTCTGTATGGTTGTGAAACTTGTACCCTCACTTTGAGAGAGGAACAGAGATTAAGGGTGTTTGAGAATAAGGTTCTTAGGAAAATATTTGTGGTTAAAGGGATGAAGTTACAGGAGAATGGAGAAAGTTACACAAAGCAGAACTGCAGATATTGTATTCTTCACCTGACATAATTAGGAACATTAAATCCAGACGTTTGAGATGGGCAGGGCATGTAGCACGTATGGACGAATCCAGAAATGCATTATAGAGTGTTATTTGGGAGACCGGAGGGAAAAAGTTCTTAGTTTAAAATCTATAAAATTATAAAAAGTACTGCATATTTTAATTTGGATAGATCAGTCTTTATTCCTTCATTTTCATTATAACATGTTAGTCGTACTGTAAATATATCACAAGTATGAAGTTATTAGCATCCAAAAATTAAATTCTCTCCGTTTCGTCCTAGTGAGCGTCAAGTAATAACGTTATTCAACTTTAAAATTGACGTAATAAAAAATAAGCTACTCATGAATCAATGTAGCATTTCAACTTTTTTCTTTTCTATTTTGACGCAGTAGTAATTACAGTTTCCATGGTTACGGTTCAGATTCAACTGCAGCAAAAGACTGTTATTTTATGAAGATCTATATTTATCTATCCCATATCTAGAAGGATAAACAAATGCTTTGAGAAGCCCATTTTGTAGGAAGTCTGTGCTGTGAATAAGCACAAGGGATGGCCGGGGGTTTTACAATATTCGCTATTTAAACTACCCCAGGCGCTCCGCAAGAGTATGGAAAGACTCTCATGCTTACTATATACCGCAGAACTTCCAAGAGTCAAACAAATTGGCGTGGTTGTTGGCAGGCAGAGCTGCTGCCGTTCTGTTTCAAACACTTGATGCTTTAGAGAGCTATTTGAAATTTTGGCTCTCTCCATTTCTCACACTTGCTCCAGTTTCGGTTCTGCTTCTTAAACCCGAGTTTGCATGCATAACGACAAGCTAGCTGGAAGTAACTCAGACGCACTGCGTAAGAAACCTAATGATGATGTGTCAATGCGTATAAATCAGATATTATTATCATTATTATTATTATTATTATTATTATTATTATTATTATTATTATTATTATTATTATTATTTCCAAAAATAATGTAACATTGCCAGGAACACTTCTTTTCTAAAATTCAACTATTAGGCCTACTAAAAATGCTGTTTTTTATTGGTTTATTTTACGACGCTTTATCAACTGATATGATTGTATAGTGTTTGAATGAATGTGATAATGCCAGAGAAATGAGTCCAGGATCCAGCGCCGAAAGTTACCCAGCATTTACTCTAAATGGGTTGAGGGAAAACCCCGGAAAATACCTCAATCAGTTAACGAGACAACAGTGAAATTCATAGTCGAAACGATTCACACATCATTATGACGCCGCTGAGTTCTTTGAAATTGTAATGAATAATAACTTATTATTACAGATAATTAGATTAATGTGGAAATTAGTACCAAAGTTAAGTACTTCAGAATTAGACTTCTTAAATGAACTACTTCTGTCTTTGTATTCCTCGCAATTTTTTATCACCCCATTTGCTTACGAATAAAAATTATTGATTAAAATCAAATTAACTTTAGTATTTCATTAAGATTTTACACATTAAGTAGCCTATGTAGTTTTCACGTAGATCTCTTCCAAATCCATCTGATACCGAAATCACAGATCTACAGCAATTGTTTTTAACACGGCCCCCTTGTATACTGATATAAATAACTGAAACAAAACATCATCAAAATTAAAATTAATTAATTAATCATTAATTAATACGTCATCGTTACTGTTGGAAGTGCCTGAGAAGAGCCTATGACTTTAACTCCTCCAGTATAAATAAATAAATAAATAAATAAATAAAAATAATATAAAGAAACGACATCCCGCCTGGATAGATGTTATCTTTTAGAAAATACAGTGTTGCACATAATTTATTAAAATATAAAAACAAATGAGGCAGGATCCGATAACATATTAAGTACAGATTGCGGATTCCACTCGATTAATGTTGTAGTTTCAGGAAATGATACGATGCACATAATTGCTTAAAATATAGAAAGAAATGAGGATGAATCCGCGAACATAAAAGTATGTTCATAGTTTCCGCATTCCATTTGATCAATGTTGTAGTAGAAGCACAACCTGGACCATGAATGGACAATCGAAATTACTTGACTAAAGAATACATAGCGGGTGGTATCGACGCAACTCCCATAAGGGGCGATGTCGTAATTTTTTTTTTTTAATTTTCTCGATTCGTACACAGAAGAACTTCCACATTAAAGAATAAAACACCAAGACATAAACAAAAGCTTAAGAAATTAAATATATGAAGAAAATAATAAATAAGAAGGGTATTATTTCGATAAACGAATCAACGAAGGGAGAATTTATAAAGACTATTACACTTTTGCTACGTCATACTACTTTTGACCAATAAAACGGTATGAAAGGATGTCTATCAACCAATCGTGGCTGCTTATCGCACAATTTTTTCGCTTCCCTAGCATTTGTTTAAATTTATCGCTTCCCTACCATTTGTTTGTTTTTATCATTACCCTAGCATTTGTTTCTTTGTTTGCCAACATTTCAAACTGCAAATTCTTTACGGTACTATAAGACATACTTCGCGATCATCATTTGTTTACAGCACTGACAGTCAGCTGAAAATGGCGGCCCCGTTCAAACGTTTTGATGAAGCTAACATTAGTGAAATAGAATTTCAGTAAGTCAATTAATATTTTATTGTATTAGAGTACTTAATTTATTCTGATCTTCATATAGTTTCTTTTAATCGTGTAACAGTCAATTAAATCCCACTCGAGTTTTGATTTTTTCTAGATAAATCAAAACCTTTGGTGAGATTACTGTTGGAAATCATAATCTATTTTTTATAAATGAAACCATTAGGTAAGCAAACAAGGAACGAATCTCAGTAGGCTATATACGTTTTTGCACGATCGTGTCATGGGCGAATACAGAAATGCATATAGAGTGTTAGTTGGGAGACCGGAGGGAAAAAGACCTTTAGGGAGGCCGAGACGTAGATGGGAGGATAATATTAAAATGGATATGAGGGAGGTATGATGATAGAGACTGTTAATTCTAGGGACCTGTTATGTCAATGAACCTTCGAAACCATTTGTAAGTATGTTGTATTTGCAGGTATTCTTGTTAGTCATTGAAACTTAGAATTCCTACACAGAAACTTGTAACTAGGAAAACCTTTCTTCAGAACATAAAACTATGCTGAAATAGACCCATTACAGTGCACTTATTGTTACTTAGTTACCATTACAGTATAGTTTTGCGAAGGCTTTGAAATAATATTGCTCTAAATTTTCAATGGAAAATATATTATATTTGCAATTTTTAAAATATGATCGTGCAAAGAATGTTGTACAATACACGTTTGTGAAATGCATCACAAAATCACTTCACTACTGCTATTCTATAATAATAAAATATAATAATAATAATAATAATAATAATAATAATAATAATAATAATAATAATGGTTTATTTTAACTGACAGAGTTAAGGCCATTCGGCCTTCTCTTCCACTCAACCAGTATGATAGAAAATGACTACAATGTTATGAATATAACATCATTAATACAATACAATACAAAACAATTCAAAGAAATACAATACTACAATACAAGACAATATAATACATAATTAATATAATACAATGACATTATTTTCATCTTGACATCAACAAAATAATTATGTAATAATAATAATAATAATAATAATAATAATAATAATAATAATAATAATAATAATAATAATAAAAATCTGTAGCCGAAATTTTTCTGGTAATTTTCGATTTTCCAAAAATAATTGGTCCTAACATATATAATTAACCACCCTGAAACCGAAAATCGCTTTTTTGAAATTTTTGTCTGTCTGTCTGTCTGTCTGTATGTTTGTTACCTTTTCACGCGATAATGGCTGAACGGATTTCGATGAAAATTGTAATATACATTAAATTCGTTGTAACTTAGATTTTAGGCTATATGGCATTCAAAATACATTATTTAAAAGGGGGATTATAAGAGGGCCTGAATTAAATCGAAATATCTCGCTTATTATTGATTTTTGTGAAAAATGTTACATAACAAAAGTTTCTTTAAACATAATTTGCGATACGTTTTATTCCTTGAACAATTTTGATACGACTGATATTTAATGAGATAAATGAGTTTTAAAATTAAAATAACTGCCATCTAAGGCCGTGTAATGAATTAAAAAACAAATGACTTCGTCTATACGGGGCCTTGGACAGCAACAATCGAAAGCTATGAAAGATAGCCTACAGAGAATATTTCTGTGTTTGTATGAAGTAATATCGGAAGCTAAATTAACCGATTTGTATAATTAATTATTGTTTCACCATTAGAAAGTGTAGTTTCTCTAGATGGACATAATGCTATAATGTTATTACAGTAACTTCTGATATAATATAATATAATATAATATAATATAATATAATATTATATAATATAATTTAAGTTATTTGAAGGGTTCACAACCATAGTGGGCCAAGCGCCATTTACTGAATACGTAGAAAACAAGGGTTAAAATTAAGTTATTACCATAATTCAATGGAAATCTACAACAAGTAAAATAAAATATACACATTAAATCTAAATGATGTCAATCTTCATTAAACTGTGGTTGCATGTAATAAAAATTAAGAAACAGGTTAAAGCAATTGTCATTGCACCAAATGAGTGTCTCTGGACCAAAATGATCGCATTTTAATTATTTGGATGCAATTTAAATTAAGTAACATATTAAACGATTTATCCTTCCATCAAACACGAATGTTCCCTGGATCAACGTCCTACTTTAATTATGTAATTACTTTATATTTATTTCTAACGGGTGCAGCGGAGCGCACGGGTACGGCTAGTAATAATAATAATTCTGTAGTAAGATAGAATGTTACTTAAGTTGTGAGGGAAGAACGAAAAGAAGAAAGTATTACAAAATGTCTACGTGAAGAGTAATTCTTCCATGCTTCATTTCTGTACATCCAGTCTTAAAACGTATACTTTCAAGTATGCGTATGTACTCTTTAAAATTTCCTCCCATGTTTGTATTCGGACTGTCTACAGTAAGCTGGCAAGAGTATATACTCCCTACATACAACAGCAAGCTCTTAAAAAATAAACTCCTTTCTATGATTAAAAAAACTTTGCTCCATTTCCTCTTGTGAACCTCCCCCTCCTGGCCCTTCATACACTCCCCAACCCTCCTCAGCGTACTAGTACTCACCTCTTGTGGCCCCTTTGTCAGAAAAACAAAATTCTCTTTTAATTTTGTGGGAAGTTCTCATTAATTTTCCCACACTCGTGTTTTCTGGCTGCAACCGAAAGGAGGAGAGGGCTCTGGCATCGCGTAGTGCGGTGTAGAGGTCTCTGGCATCGCCAAGTGTGGTAACGAAACGCAGGCCTGAGGGAGGAGGGAGGGAAGAATTACCCTCTTAGTATAAAACTTATACGTCTTTTTTAATAAAATAGGAGATGAAGGGTAGGGGTGGTTTACGGTTAAGGAATTGAATGAGAAAGGAGAAGAAGGAACCGGCGGCGTCGCTGAAGTTCATAGTTTGGATGGAAATCATGATTTCTGCTCCTGCACTGTATGACATTATTGACTGGTTTCTGTTTGTCGATTGATTTAAAGTTAATGTTGACTAGTTATTCTCAATTAAACTGTTTTACCTATTAAGAGACGATTAAATTTTGTAATTTTTTATTTATTTGTCTATATTTTAGTAGGTTATTTTACGACGCTTTATCAACATCTAAGGTTATTTAGCGTCTGAATAAGATGAAAGTGTTAATGCCGGTGAAATGAGTCCTGGGTCCAACACCGAAAGTTACCCAGCATTTGCTCATATTGGGTTGAGGGAAAACCCCGGAAAAAACCTCAACCAGGTAACTTGCCCCGACCGGGAATCGAACCCGGGCCACCTGGTTTCGCAGCCAGACGCGCTGACCGTTACTCCACAGGTGTGGACTATTTATCTATAACAAGGCAAAGCCTCAGTTACACTAAACAGTACAAATAGTTGCTTAGAACATAAAGAAATGGAGACAAGAACAAAAAAAAAGAGATAAGACGGATATAAATGCAAGACACATAAATACTTATGGAGGTTCATTGTCGCCCTCACATAAGCCCGCCATCGGTCCCTATCCTGAGCAAGATTAATCCAGTCTCTATCATCATATCCCACCTCTCTCAAATCCAGTTTAATATTATCCTCCCAGCTACGTCTCGGCCTCGACAAAGGTCTTTTTCCCTCCGGCCTCCCAACTAACACTCTATATGCATTTCTGGAGTCGGCCATACCTGCTACATACCCTGCCTATCTCAAACGTCTGGATTTAATGGTCCTAAATATGTTAGGTGAAGAATACAATGCGTGCAGTTCTGCGTTGTGTAACTTTCTCCATTCTCCTGCAATTTCATCCCTCTTAGCCCCAAATATTTTTCTCAGAAACTTATTCTCAAACACTCTTAATCTCTGTTCCTCTCTCGAAGTGAGAGTCTAAGTTTCACAACCATACAGAACAACCGGTAATATAACTGTTTTATAAATTCTAACTTTAAGATTTTTTTACAGCTGACTGTGTTATGTAATATTATCCTAAATATCAATAATAAGCGAGATATTTCGATTTATTTACTTCAGTCTCCCTTATAACCCCCCCCCTTTTAAAGGACGTATTTTGAATGCCGTAAAGCCTGAAATCTAAGTGGGACCAAACTTATTTTATATTATCGATTTTCGTAGAAATCGGTTCAACCTTTATTGCGTGAAAAGGTAACAAACATACAGACATACCTACAAACAAAATATATATAAAAATGCTATTTTCTGTCTCTGGACAGTTCATACATGTTAACACCAATTATTTTTGTAAAAGCGAAAATGAACATAAAAATTTAGGTCACAGATTTATTATTAGTATGAATGATATACTGTGTCTTATGGTATCCCTAAATTGAGTGCAGGTAGGCCTACCATTAAAGGTTTGTACTGAAAATAAAACTTTTCCTGACTTTCGAATAATCTATACAATAAATCAGTTTCTGTGCATTAAGTAGGCTAGATCTATACGAGACCCGACAAATTTTTCTAAATAAAAGTGAAAAATCACCTTCCTAGTGATAACCTTAATCCTTGATGCTAGCAAATGAAATTTGTTCGTTAAAACGTGGTGTAAATATTCCGTTACGTGTGTCCCTCAACACGTGCAGCCAGCTTCTGTGATGGAAATCCCTTCCCCCCCATTTCACCTGGTTTTGAAGAACAGTAAAGAAAATTAGCAAAGTTTGTTGCGTGTCAGTGATGTCACATCCTGTCATGTGAAGCGACTTCCAATATTAATCGTGATAATGAGTTACGAAGTTGCCCTTCGCTTCCAAGTCGCAGCCCTTCTGTCGCGCCTGGCTTAGGATCACCATCTTGTCACTTCCAGAAAACTTACACGTTCACTTAATTTATAAGTGTAAAATATAGTGAGAATAAACAAACATGTTCTGATAAATAATTATAAATCCTTCGTTACATACATACGTACAGATACGGGATTAAAATTTGAAGCGAGTCTTTATGTGAATCCACCTGTATGTAGACAACAATTTTGCACGGCTGTCCACAAGTAGTATATTTACAGGGGCTCTTGTTTACTGAATAAGCGCGATGTGCTGCAGGCGAAACATACAATAAGGGAACTCTAAATTTTATTTCCGTGTCTGTGGCATACATACATACATACATGCATGCATACATAGCCTACATACATACATACATACATACATACATACATACATACATACATACATACGTCCACACCTGTGGAGCAACGATCAGCGCGTCTGGCCGCGAAACCAGGTGGCCCGGGTTCGAATCCCGGTCGGGGCAAGTTACCTGGTTGAGGTTTTTTTCCGGGGATTTCCCTCAACCCAATACGAGCAAATGGTGGGTAACTTTCGGTGCTGGACCCCGGACTAATTTCACCGGCATTATCACCTTCATTTCATTCAGACGCTAAATGACCTAGATGTTGATACAGCGTCGTAAAATAACCCAATAAAATAAAAAATACATACATACATACATACATACATACATACATACATACATACATACATACATACATACATACACGTATATAATTCAGTAAGGGGACTGCTGAAATTTTGGTTTTCAATTTAATCATTTTTTATAAAAATTGAATCAGCAATTTCTTATTTAGCTAAGAGGGATGAAGTTACAGCAGAATGGAGAAAGTTACACAAAGCAGAAATGCACGCATTGTATTCTTCACCTGACATAATTTACTTACTTACAAATGGCTTTTAAGGAACCCGAAGGTTCATTGCCGCCCTCACATAAGCCCGCCATCGGTCCCTATCCTGTGCAAGATTAATCCAGTCTCTATCATCATATCCCACCTCCCTCAAATCCATTTTAATATTATCCTCCCATCTACGTCTCGGCCTCCCTAAAGGTCTTTTTCCCTCCGGTCTCCCAACTAACACACACTATATGCATTTCTGGATTCGCCCATACGTGCTACATGCCCTGCCCATCTCAAACGTCTGGATTTTAAGTTCCTAATTATGTCAGGTGAAGAATACAATGCGTGCAGTTCTGTGTTGTGTAACTTTCTCCATTCTCCTGTAACTTCATCCCGCTTAGCCCCAAATATTTTCCTAAGCACCTTATTCTCAAACACCTCACCTGACATAATTACGAATATTAAATCCAGACGTTCAAGATGGGCAGGGCATGTAGCACATATGGGCGAATCCAGAAATGCATATAGAGTGTTAGCTGGGAAACCGGAGGGAAAAAGACCTTTGGGTAGGCTGAGACGTAGATGGGAGGATAATATTAAAACGGATTTCAGGGAGGTGGGATATGATGATAGAGACTGGATTAATCTTGCATAGGATAGGGACCGATGGCGGGCTTATGTGAGGGCGGCAATGAACCTCCGGTTCCTTAAGCCATAGTAAGTAGAGCATATTTAAGTGTTCTGCGTCGTTTGGAAACATAAAAATTACGTCATATTTAAGTAGATGCACTTTGGATATAAAATGATAGCATGCAGACTTTACAAGCTGTTTTCTGATACCTTTTTTGTCAGAAAACTTCGTCATATTCAATGAGTAAAACCTCGCATATTTTTGATGTTAGGAACATGACATTTTTACTACATGTTCTATATACTGTGATCAAAAAACATAATAGCATTTTCTTGCTAAGCTGAATATTTTTTAAATTAAAAATAACAAAAGATCTTTAGTGGGCACTATAATTTAAATTTTGAAGTTGCACACAACTAAAAAAAATATATATATATTTTCTCGTGATGAAAATTAAAAATTCTGGATGCTTCCTTTCTAATCATATCAGAGGTGTCATAAAAATGTCTTATGCATGAAACTTAAATGTTGTGAGAGAAGGTAAATTTTGAAAATATGTACATTTTTTAAATTTGAATAACTCAAAAACAATTCATCTTATTATAATGAAACTTATAAGAAGGCCATGAAGTGTACATCAAATGAAGTCTCTACTTGAAAAATTGTATAATATAGAAATTTTAGTCTTCAGTTTTTCTTGAAATTCAAATCATGTGTATTTTACCATTACCCTTTCTGGTCCCTATTGCAAGAAACAATGAAAGAACGAATTTGCAAACAGCACATTAAAGTGTAATCTCAGTATCTAATGTTGAAGTTGATGAACATTAATGTTTTCTTTTCCGACACTTTTCTGTTATATTTGGATCAAATTATTCTTTTGTTTTTAGTAACCAAGCAAATAAAAAAAATGAATGTTGTAATAAGAATTGCGAGCTGCTCTTTGTTTCCGTAGTTATAGAAACACCGACTTTACTCTTTTTTTTTATCTTAGGCGAGTAGAACAATGAACGAGGGGAATCGCTGGGAAAATTGGCTGATTTGCGGAAGCATTGAGGCGGGCATTGAGGATGGATCTTTGGGAAGATAGCACTGGGAGTAAAAATGGCTTGAAGAGAGAGTGAGGAAGAATGGAGAACTGCAGAAAAGAACAGAAAATGCGTCTTAGCTACACATTCAATGGTTTCTTCTATAAAGTTATGGAATAATTATTTTTCGAGTTACAATTACAATGTAATTGATTAGTAATATATTAGTAATTTAACTAATGCAAATATAAAAACTGCAAATAAAAACAATAATAAAATTGTTCGTAAATTTTAATGGTAAAATGATTCGATGAAATAGATTGATGGCTGGATGGATGGATGGAATATTTTCTCTCGTAAGTTCCGACTTCAATTTACATATTATATCAAGGGTGAAGAGGCATTATGATAGGAGAAGAAATCATTTTCGATGTGAGGCTATTGGAAAATTCCGTCTTATCCAAAATAAAAAAAAAATGACTTTGGCTATATAGTGAAAATAAAGTTTCAGTAAAAAATAATGGATATGCACTGCAAGGATCAGTTTATGAGTAGAGAGATAATTTCCAAGAAGTGTAGAATATAAAATATATATGTACTGAAAAAAATTTCGTCGTTTAAAAATGGATGTCATTATTAGATTAAAAGAGACGACAGGGTACACGTAAATGAATTGAAAATGTATATTATGTTTTGTGATTAAATGAACGGTTAATTAGAAAATGAAGCTGAAATTTTCAGAAGTCTGGCAACATCGCCGCCTTTTTCTTCTCGTAATTCTGATGTAAAAGGTCAACGAACTCAGGTGTGTCTGTCTTAGTGAACTATTCTCATCTTTCCTTCTGGCTGCAGTGTTGCAAGATGGTCGCATCGGTCAGTGGCTTCAAATTAGTGGTTTTTAAATTAAATTTACACGGAAACCGTCCACGATATTGAAATACGCCAGAGGGATGAATGATTTTTATTGGATTTTCTATCGATATGGAAAAATCACGATCCTACTCGCAATAGTTACCGAATAAGAGTGTTAAACATTTCGGAGAGGGAAATATTTTTTTGCGAAAACTATGGAGTTTCTAGCAATATAATAATACACTTTTTGTTACATACAAGATCAACTATTAGCTCTGAAAATCTGCAACAGTATTTCACATTCAAACTGTACATTGAGAGCATATGCGAAATTAGTAAAGTCACATGGCATGAACTAACGGATTCCACTGAAACAAAAGACAGCTGTAATAGCGTATAACCCGTCTGAAAAATCATTGCAGATGGCAGGGACCTGTTTCTCAAAACTCATGGACTAGTAATACTAGTCTGTACAGTAGTAATATTAGTTTATTTTACAAGTCTGTGTTTCTAGAAACTACAAGGGTAAAGTAGTAGTTACCAGTTCACAGACTAGTAATATTGGTCGATTTCACCAGTTCATAAGTGATTCTGTTTCTCAAAATGCTAATCTAGTTGATTACACTAGTATTCAACAGGAATATTCCTACAAGACTCTAAAGACTGGTGATTTCTATATTATCAGTTACCAGTGACAACCTTTCTCAGATAAAACAAAATATTGTAGTTATTTTCTTTTAATATCTGGTTTGGTGATTCCGAATGAAGTCATGAAGTTGTGAGAAGAGCTAAAACTGTATCGAGAAAGAACAATTATTATTCCTTTACGGGAGCATTGTTTAAATATAATGAACGGTTTAGGTAAAGTACTGAAAAGCTTGAAAAGTTGTTAAATATAGTGGGACCTGCCATAACAAGACAGCAAAGCTTCAAATACAAATTGCTCTACAAATCGGGATGTTGATTATTTTCCAATGCCATCTAGTCTTTCTGTCCTAGACCAGCAACACTTGCAGAATTTTTTCCTAATAATCTAATACCAATTCATCAACTAATTTTTACTAGCTTTCCTCCTCCACTGCCAGTTCTTCTGACATTGTCAACTTTAGCCTACAAATTAAATATATAACGACAATAATTTATGAATAGATAAAATGTAAAACAAAAAAAAAAAATTAGCGAATTTTTCATCAAGTCATAAGTGGCATTCATGTCGGCAGTAGACCCACTAGCTACATCATATGTTCAAATTACGATACTGTGAACTTGAATTGGTACTTATCAAAATTGCTTTCTTAATGTTGGGCCAGTAAGTGTCCCTAACGTATGCATAATCTTTGTTCTGAGATATCAGTTCCATAGCCTCACACATTACAACACTTTTTGTCCATTCGTTTATTTCATCATTTTTTGTTAACATGCTTGAAAAAGCACCGAATAATAATCCTTTGATTCATTAATCATATTGAGTATAGTTAATTTGCTTTCAACTGATGGAATTTCAACCGAAAAGAGAAATCGAAACCACAATACAAACAACTTAGCCTTCTAACCTCAAATAACAATACCTACCGATGACTATAAACAAATGAACTCAATCAGCTGACTAGTGAAACAGATCATGTAACTAGTGAAAAATTGTCACAAGTTACTAGACTGGTAAAATAGTTTGAGAAACAGAATCTACTATAGCTGGTGAAATATACTCTGGTAACTAGTAACTGGTGAACTACTAAACTAGTATTTTTGAGAAACAGGCCCCTGGTAGAGTAAGCTTGAACATAAACATGCGATCGATACTGCATTACGTCACCCTGTTCTGACGTACTATGTACAGCGCTGCAGTAAAGAAATGCCTCAGTTCAGTTTGTTCAGTCTGCTAGTCGGTATTGGAAGTGTGTGTACACAAGAGCGAATGGAAACTCCGCCGAAACAGTCGTCACGCGAAGTCATACACTCGCAAAGCAGAAAGACTATATACAATGTGCTAAAATTTTGTAAAGAAGAGAAAAAGAAACGTCTTATCATTCCATTAACCAACGCTGTGAAAAGAACAGCAACGGCGGTGGGGAAGAGTGAAAGAAGAAAACATACTATAGCTAAGGAGGTGAAGAAGCAAAGCGCATTGGAGGACAACTTTCAACTCCTAGTGAAAGCCGCCCACATCCAAAGAAAATAGTACTTGATGATTTTGAAAAACTGTGTCATCCGCAGAACTTTTTTGGAGTTTTATGGGAAGAGTAAAGAAATTCCGACTCTACGCAAGCTTCTGAATGCTGTTAAGAAAAAGATACAGTTTAAAGATGGAAAAGATACATTCTGAAGGCTGTCAGTTTTGAAACAAATGACCGCACAATCAATAAGCGAAATCAGCAAAAGTCTGGACAAAATGCTGCCAACCTGTTAAACATATCGAAGATGAATATTGGCGTCGTGACGCGTTAATGGAAGAGGAAGTAGAAAGGGTAGTAATAAATATAGGCATTGTGATTAGTGATGAAGAGTGTAAAGAAGATGAGATGGATTATGATAGGCCAGGTAGGAGCACATACACAGCAGACGAAGGCAGTTCAACTGATAGTGCAGATGAAATTGAGACCTCTGCCACGGGCATACATGTACTTCTGGAATAAAGTATGTTTATACACCGTACATGACAGAAAAAGTAAATTCAACTATGGTATTGGTAATTGTATTTATGTTCATAACAGCTGTTGATGTTTTTATTGTCAGACTGTCCAAACATTTCTCCAGCTGACTCGCCACGCCTCGACACTGAGCGGATCACATTCGCGACACACGAGCGCCCTCATCTGAAAACTGCAATGTTTCATCAGACGGGTTATAAAACAATTCATCATCAGAAATAAAATATTGTTAACGAAATACTTAAGAAAATAACTCCAGAACGAAATAACACGATGATATTAAAGACAGAGACATAAAATCCATACCTTTAAAACATAAACCGTGATGGAAAATCAAGGAAATCTTGTGCTAAGTGGCACGAGCTACGCATTCTGTACAGGGTTAGACTGGGGAATCCCCCTGCCAGCAATGCGCGGTATTCTGCGAACGTTATCGCACGAAACGCGCGTGCACATCAGGAATGTGGCATGGCTTATCAGCACCCGCTGACAGGGAGACGAGTCCCTCAAATTACAGACACACCGCGTCTCAAACACATGGAGCCCATAGAGTGCCTCAAAATTGAAGATACAACGCGTATCAAACACGTGGAACACATGGACTGACTCAAATTGAAGATACAACGCGTATCAAACACATGGAACACATGGACTGACTCAAATTGAAGATACAACGCGTATCAAACACATGGAGCACATGGACTGACTCAAATTGAAGATACAACGCGTATCAAACACATGGAGCACTTGGACTGACTCAAATTGAAGATACAACGCGTATCAAACACATGGAACACATGGATTGACTCAAATTGAAGATACAATGCGTATCAAACACATGGAGCACATGGACTGACTCAAATTGAAGATACAACGCGTATCAAACACATGGAACAAACATGGACTGACTCAAATTGAAGATACAACGCGTATCAAACACATGGACACATGGACACATGGAAAACACATGGGACTGACTCAAATTGAAGATACAACGTGTATCAAACACATGGAACACATGGACTGACTCAAATTGAAGATACAAAGTGTATCAAACACATGGAACACATGGACTGACTGAAATTGAAGATACAACGCGTATCAAACACATGGAGCACATGGATACAACGCGTATCAAACACATGAAATTGAAGATAAACAAACACATGGACGTATCAAAACACACATGGAACACATGGACTGGACTCAAATTAAAGATACAACGCGTCTCAAACACATGGAGATAAAATTGAAGATACAACGTGACTCTCAAATTGAAGATACAACGTGTATCAAACACATGGAACACATGGACTGACTCAAATTAAAGATACATCGCGTCTCAAACACATGGAGATAATAGAGTGACTCAAATTGAAGATACAACGTGTATCAAACACATGGAACACATGGACTGACTCAAATTAAAGGAACACATGGACTGACTCAAATTAAAGATACATCGCGTCTCAAACACATGGAGATAATAGAGTGACTCAAATTGAAGATACAACGTGTATCAAACACATGGAACACATGGACTGACTCAAATTAAAGATACATCGCGTCTCAAACACATGGAGATAATAGAGTGACTCAAATTGAAGATACAACGTGTATCAAACACATGGAACACATGGACTGATCCAAATTAAAGATACAACACGTCTCAAACACATGGAGATAATAGAGTGACTCAAATTAAAGATACATCGCTTATCAAACACATGGAGATAATAGAGTGACTCAAATTGAAGATCAAACACATGGAGATAATAGAGTGACTCAAATTGAAGATACATCGCGTATCAAACACATGAAACACGTGGACTGCCTCAAATTACGGATAGAACGAATATCAAATGCATGGGGCCATTGCAAGGACTCAAAGTATATAGTTATAAGGCGCCTAAAGAACATGTAACCCATGTAGTACGAATGTTTACAATGGAATTACATGTTTCGCCTGAATTGATCTGTTGGGGAGCCTCTAAAATGAGTGTATGATAAGAAAAGTAAGAAATATAATTCATTCTATCCCGAAAAATATGTTTTTTCTCCTCTTCTCCAAAAAGTTTTTCCATTTGTTTTTTTTTTTTTTTAATTTCATTTTCGAGTTGAATTTCTTCCATCTTCTTTCTTAGCACCGCCATGCTATCCTTCATTGCAATTATGTCTTGTTTCACTGTACTGTCCTGCATTTCACTATTACGCATACTTATTCACTAGTTTATTCGCAGGTTATGTTTATTATAACCCTGAGAGTGACACTTGACGGTTTTCCATTACGAATTTGGTTAGTGGTACAGTTAATGTCCTAGATTAAAAATAGCGGTACGGTCTTTGAAAAAAAGGCCGATAGCAGCTGGTTTATACGATTTATATTTATTTGTGAGAGATCGTGCGTATTTGCTTGGTTTCCGCACAAAACCAATCCGCGGGAAGTCTAAAATTCCACATTCAGTATTCTCAACCTAACATACATAACAATTTTCCTCTTCTTACCGCTTAAGTGACATATTGATTTTACTGCTTTAGGCTTTTAACATATTATTTTTAGAGACGTTCAATATAGTAATAATTATAAATTGAAACTTACCACTGCAATTTCACCTAAATTGCACTGTTAATTATTGTTTTTAAATATTTGCAAAAATTAAGTAACTCTACAACTCCACTAAAGTTACTGCATTCGTGATGCAAGTAACATTAAGGGAGAAGTGAAAAAATCAACAAACTTGCGGATGTTATTACTGCAATATGTTATATAAATAATATTGTTAAAATATTAAAATGAAAAATAAATCATTACATAACTTTACCGTTTGTTTTAAGTTCGCATTTATAGACTGGGGGGAAAAAAAGACAGACGTATATCACGGCCTGCTGGAGTATAGTAAACACAGAAAACATTTTAAAGCAACAATGTTGAAAATAGATATTTTTGTTTTGCAAATTTGCCGTCATTGAACAGAAACCAAGATGGAGATTTCATTGCAACTAATTAGAAATTCCTCTTTCAGGTATGTAATAAACGATCTTCGCACAAAATAATGTACGATACACGAGCGGTATGTTTTCTTTCAATTCTCGGAAATTAAAAGAGCTCAACTATGTTTCGCTTTTTCAAACTTTTCCTCGAACATGAAAACTTCAACATACCGCTCTTGTAACGCATATTACTATTCTGGAATTACTTCTTTTTTACCTTATAGTCAAGCACCACATATAGCTCGTCCAACTAATGTGAAAAATGTTAGATATAACTGAATGATTTGTGAACCGCATTATGTTCTGTTTTCCATTGCAAACTTAAATCTGTACAAGTAAGTCCATGAACAAGACTGTGCGTGTATGGTAGGCTTACAACTTTGCCTACATCACTTCAAAGTTTAAAATAATCATTATTGTATTAAAATGGTTGGCAAATATGAAAGCTGAAAAATAATAAATCTACCAAACATGCCATGTTTCTGAACACAGAGTGATAACGGAATTCTCTGTAGTTATATGCAAATTCCTTTGCGTTCGTCGTGTACATGTGTTTTATCGTGAACACGGCACACCAGATATGGACACGCGGTAATGCTTTTTAAAAATTCCGCTCGTCTCGGCTGTATAATGCAGCGCCTTGGAGGCAATTACCCCGCGATACATACGAGTATATCGGAGTCCAAGATTGAAGCGGGCGTATTGGGCCTCTGGGTGCACTTGTACTTCGACATGCATGTGATACCATATCTTAATATAGGACGCATGCGCACAAGATGTATGCAGGATTTTTTAATCTGTGCTATGGGTTCAAGTGCTTTAATCTCGACTCACAAATATTTCAAGATCGCGGCTTTAATCTCGAGCCCAGCTCTACGGTTATCGTGTTTCACGCCTCACGGAGAATTCCTTTCTTACGATGCAATGACTGACGTCACATAAGTTGACTGCTACAGTTATTAACGCATCGGTGGGGTTGCCATGGTTACCGATATAGTCGTGTGAATGCAATTGTTTTGTAGGTTTATAGCAAGATTTCTATCGAAGTTGTAGGTTTGGTAAAAGGAAAATAGCTTGTGAACCAAACAAAAAACAGTCTAGGAGAGCAGAAAAAAATCTCATTCGGAAATATCGTGACGCGAAAAACAATTGATAGCTTATGATATGTAGGGTGCGCTTCACAAACTGATTCTAGTTTCCATGGAAAATAATATGATAATTTCAATGAAATAAATTAATTTGTGGAATTTAAAGGATTTCATTCACTAACAACTAAAGATGGAATAAATTAAAATCATTGCGTAGGCTCTGAGGATGGTGTCAAGTTACACCAAAACAGCTGTAAACCACACATGCTTACATAATTAACACGAGTAAGATCGCCATTTAATCTATTATCTATATTCAAGTGTTAAAAGTAGTGTACGAAAGATTCAACATGGAAAATCATTGCATTTAAATAGATCGAGCAAAATGTATTGTGTGAAAATTGCTGTCATTATCGATATTTTCTTATAGGCCTACTTTATTTTACGTTTTCGCAATAATCCGTTCCGGTATAATGATATAATAACAATTTCCTTGCGTTTTACGAATCCATTTTTCTGAATGACCATTTTTTTTTCGGAAGGCTGTAATCATACTTCCAAGTTTCCGAAAAGTATATTTCGAAAGTCATAGTCCACGGCTGTGGAGTAACGGTTATTGTGTCTGACAGTGAAACGAGCAGAACTGGGTTCAAATCCTGGTTGGGACAAGTTACCTGGTTGAAGTTTTTTCTCGTGGTTTTTCCTCAACCTATTAAGAGCAAATGGTATGGCGTTGTTAGCAGAAGAGGAAATGATACTAAGGGATATGCTACTGGAGCTAAATGACAGCTATGAGCAGTATGGAATGAAGATAAATGCAAATAAGACGAAGAGCATGGTCATATGGAGAAAAATACAGAAGATAAAATTGAGAATTATAAATGAGGCAGTAGAGCAAGTGGACAGCTTCAAATATTTGGGGTGTACTATAAACAGTAACATCAGCTGCTGCCAGGAAGTCAAAAAGAGGATGGCAATGGCCAAGGAAGCTTTTAATAGAAAAAGGAGCATCTTCTGCGGACCTCTGTAAAAAGAACTAAGGAAGAGACTAGTGAAGTGCTTTGTATGAAGTGTGGCATTGTGTGGAGCAGAAACATGGACATTACGACGAAGTGAAGAGAAGCGAATAAAAGCATTTGAAATGTGGATATGGAGAAGAATGGAACGTGTGAAGTGGACAGACAGAATAAGAAATGAAGTTGTGTTGGAAAGAGTGGTTGAAGAAAAATGATGCTGAAACTGATGAGGAATACGAAAAGGAATTGGTTGGGTCAGTGACTGAGCAGAAACCGCCTACTGAAGGATGTACTGGAAGGAATGGTGAACGGGAGAAGAGTTCGGAGTAGAAAAATGTATCAGATGATAGACGACATTAAGATATATGGTTCTTATGAGGAGACAAAGAAGAAACATGTATATATTTATTCACACTGCAAATGGGTAAATACCCGGTGGCAGTGGTAACTAATTACACTGAATAATTAATAATAAATCATAACATTAATAATAAAATAATAGTAGCAATATTAACAAAGAGCATCCTAAATTAAGTAAATGACTTAATATAACATAATTAATTAAAGTAAATCTAATTTATATCTTAACCCTAAGTTCGAACTTAAAACCACAAGTATATATGATATGTTTATACATGTACAAGTACCTTTCAACATTACACTCATTTCGCTATCAATTCACTCACTGCACTAGAACTATGAAACATTTCACTGACACTATCCTGATTTCACTAACACTTCAAAAACATTTCACTGTTCAAATACTTTGCACTATCACTGTAAACTATAGAACTTCACTGAGACAAACACACTTCACAGACACAACACACTTCTTCACTGATACAACCTTCAAATAACAAAACATCAATTACACCCTTATTATTCCGTAGAATTGTACTTGCTATATTAACCTCAAATCGCTAGCCTAGACACCATTACAAGCAATTTAGGACGTTCACTATAACTCACACCCGTTCACTATAAATCTATCTCATTTCTCTGCCACTCTAACTCTAACTTTTAAGCTCACTGCACTTTCACTACGAGACACTGGGCACCCAATATAAATCACTGGAGATACACTATGTTTCTCTGCTTACTCACTATACTTGTAAAACCACAAAATAGTGTGCATAATGTATTACCGTCTATTAGCAAAGTCCTTAAGCTTATTTTTAAATACAATTTTGGTTGAATAATTTCAAGGGAAAAATTGTTCCGGGGCCGGGTATCGATCCCGGGACCTCTGGTTGAACGTACCAGCGCTCTGCCAACTGAGCTACCCGGGAACTCCACCCGACACCGTCCCAATTCTTCCCTTTATAGCCACAAAACTCGCGTGAGCTGACGAAACTCCAGAGACCCACATTGAGTGCACACAATCTCTGTGTGACTTGGAATTGTGGTTTTCTGTTAACGTACAAGGTGACGTATATACATTTTTGGTTACTGGTAAACCCTTTAGTAAGAGGAAGGCAGAAAATAAGAAAGATTGGCGTGAGCTGGGTTTGCAGTGAAAGACTTGCCCTCGGACAGAGCACTAAATGAATTTGCTCGCGTAATTTGCGCCCCCGCGTATTTTGCGCACCCTAATTTTTAAGGGATTATTTCGAACTTTATTTTTGCTCCGTGTATTTTGCGCACACATTTTACGTACATATTTTTTTTCAGTGTAGTAGGGATTACGTACAATATTTTTTTTCAGTGTAGTAGGGATTTTCCTTCCCTACAGTCCATCGTAGGTCATTCACCAGCAACTGAAGTACCTGCTTCAGAAAGAAACCCCAAAGTCCCGTGCATCAACGTCGGTTAGTGTAACCATCGGTTAAAATTGTGACCTAATCCCCGATTAAGCATTTTTACGGTGGATCGACCTCGGTTACGACTTAAATAGGAAGTTAACCACAGTAATCTCTAACCGGCCAAATATGAGCGGTTAAAGGAGATAACCAGCGATTAGTAGAGCAAGTAAAGCAAAATGGCGGCCATAACCACAGGTGATTATTTCGAAGACGATTATTATTGTGCAGTACTTGAATTACTTGGATAGAGCGTGAGCGTGAAGGTTCTTTAGTGGAAAGAGAGAATTCTTGCGAGCAATTAGGTGACAGAAAATTTCAGGAGGGATTTCGTTTATCAAAATCTACAAATGGAACAAATTGAAATAACACAAGAACAATCATATTTCTCCAACGGATCGGCTGCTTATATTACGATTCTATGTAACTATTATTTTCTGTATTTTAAGAGGGAATACTCGAATACCAGTATCTCTTTCTCTATGTCACTGGCTGAACAAAGAGAGGTTATGGATGGATCTTAGGATAATGCACAGTTCCCTGGTGTAGTACAACATCGTACACACATTCCTACCAATTTTCTGCATCCTTTTCCTTTATGGATATTCCATCTTTTTTATATAATAGGCCTACATTTAAATCTAGTAATTAAGTCTATCGATACTTCAACCTAACATTGAGATATAATCATTTTGGATTCAATTTTCCATTTTGTACGATTTTAACCTAAAAGTACTGAAAAACAAAGAAATGGAACTCACAAATATAACAGCGCCCAAAGGCAAACAAATGCAACTCGAAAATGTAGGATACGTTCATTTCGATGTAGAACATAGTGAGCGCAGTCGTTTTTAGACGTTGACTATTATCTTTGCAGCGGTATGGATGCTTTCCTTTAGTCATTTTGTAGAAACAATCTACCATCATAGACTTTACTCTGGTTAAATGAGGTGTCAGCTAGCCAAGTTTTAGTAATCGGCGATTATGAATGGTGCACATAAATTACATTTTAACCACGGCTACTGTTTAACCATCGTTTCGTAATCTATGATTACTGCGCTTTTAATCAATGTTGATGCACTTCGCCATAACAATGCTTGTCCTTGGTAGAGACAAGTTACCGGTATAGCCCTACCGTAAATACTTGTATTTCAGAACAGGACCTCTTATTTGAAAAATCCGCATATTTTACGCACCCCAATTTTTCAGTGGCCAAAGTTAAAAAAAGTGCGCACATTACGCGAGCAAATACGGTACCTCGCATAAGTAACGCCAGAGTATTGTTGCACTTTGTATTGGTAACTCTCACACTGAGCAGTGAATGTGCAGTCTGAGTGATCGGGGGTCCATTTTGATGGGCCGCGACTTCCCCCCGCCGCCTATCTGCCCGAGTTACGACTCCCAGGGTTTAGCGTAACTCACTTCTATTGCGTACGTTGCGGTGCCAGAATTTTAACGCGTATTATCGCAAACGGAATGAGGTCTATTTTTACGAGCCCCAATTGTTTCATCTCTTATCTTATTTAGACTCGACCTCCCTCCCTTTTACATGTTTATTTGACGTAATATTCCCGGTTTTTTTGTCCGCCTCCTGCCATCCAAGCTGGAGATAAAGCATATTATATGTACTCTGTTCTTATATACAATTCAAAACTGGAGAGTTGTACGTTACAGGTGACACAATATGTTTGAGATGCGTTTTAAAGAGCTCTGGGGCCCCCGCTTTGATATAATCTTCTGGAATCCCTAAGAAGTAAAAGAAACACACATAATCCACGTGGATCCCCCGTGCCATGTTTATGGGACACGGAGAACTGAGAATGGAACAGATGGACATGTCACTGCGATGAATTAAACATACTGTACAATATGAAACTGTGCTCATGTCGTGTTCAGACCAATCTTTCCCCCCTTCGGACTTTTTCAACCCCTGGGCGTGGTTTTAACCTCAGTTTATTACACAGTATTTATTTTTCACCGAGGTGTCCTATTCACAGATCACTCTCAACAGATGGCACCTAGTTCGAATCCAGGCAGATATGAATTTTGATGTGGAATATTTTTCCAAATAACACTGCAGAAAATTATAACAAATTTTGACATTGCCCCTTATTGGAGTAGTGTCGATGCTACTTGCAATACATTCTATAGTTAAAGACTTTCATTTGAAGAGTTGGTCTGTATAATGGTCTATGTTACAATTTTTCAAAATCGAGTTTTTAATGGGATAATGCTCGGTATATTCTTACACAGCTGTCAAAAAAATTGTTTTTCAATATCTGTAACTAACATAATTCAATTTAAATCCTGTCCAAATTCAACGTCGCAAATTTCTAGCGCAATAATTAATAATAGATCCCTATTAGAAACAACAACAACCAAATTTCTTGGCTTAAAATCGATAATGTGTTAAATTGGAAAAGTCATATTAAAGAAATTACCCCCAAACTAAATTCAGCTTGTTTTGCTATTAGACCTATGCAAAAGATAGTAAATATCAATACCTTAAAAACAATATACTTTGCATACTTCCACTCGGTAATGAGTTTTGAAATAATATTCTGGGGAAATTCCACAGATAGTAACAGTATATTTCTATTACAAAAAAGAGTAATTAGACCTCTAGAGTAATAGTAGGTGCCAAATCTAGGGAATCGTGTAGGGCTATTTTCAAAAAATTACAAATAATACCCATGGCTTGTCAGTATATCTTTTCATTGATAATCTTCCTCGTATGTAATCGTGAAAACTTTGTAACTAATTCAACAATTCATAGCATAAATACACGTCAAAAAATGACTTTCATACTCCATCGGCAAGTCTATCGTGCTATCAAAAATGAGTGCGTTATATGGCAGTTAAAATTTTTAACAGCCTCCCTATCGATATAAAAAATGAAACTCAAAACATAAAATTATTTCGAGCCAAATTGAAGAAGCAGCCTACCTAATTTCTCATGCCTTTATTCTGTAGGTGAATAACAATAAAACTTCATGAAAATGATACTAAAACTATGTGTTGTACTAGTAGACTATATTGTAAATCTCATCTGTATATATTTCATCTAGACTGTGACTATGAATTAAGATTTTATAATAGTATTAAGTTTTTTGACTTTTTCCATATTCTAGCTGTAAGCAATGTATTAATACCATGGAATGTTAATAAATACAATACAATACAATCAGAGACGCTTCTACACAAGTTACAACCATGAATATATTGTTTTTAATATATTGATATTTACTATCTCTTGCATAGTTCTAATAGCAAAACATGCAGAATTTAGTTTGGGAGTAATTTCTTGGATATATTTTTTCCAATTTAACACATTATCGATTTGTAAGCCAAGAAATTTGGTGATTGTTGTTTCTATTAGGGATCTATTATTAATTATTGCGCTTGAAATTTACAGTATCTCCAGTAAGAAACAACCAAGCCATATTCTTCTTCTTTTTCTTACAGTTTGTACTTTTAATCTGTAAATTATTGACCATCACTTTTCAAACATCCTGTATATTGTTAATGTATAATAGATATCAGTAAAATTAAATGTATCGTTATTCCTAAGAGTAATTTTCATTGCCCTCTGTAGTCTGTTTCTAATAATCAAGGTTTACCCACATTTCCTCCAACGAAATTGTCTCATATAGATGATTAGAATGTATGAAAATGCATAGGGTAGGGTTTTCACGGTTTAGTTATATAAAAATAGTCTACCAAGGCTCTGAAGTATACTGTATGCATATGTCTAATCGTTATATTATGATGATACTAGAGCACTGATTTTTAGTTACGCATGTCACGAGGTTTTCTTTGAAACTTGTGGCCCGAAGAGGCTAAGCTCTGTTCCTAGGGATGTTTCGTGTTCTCAGCACTCAGTCATTGGGGCTGACTCCTTGCTGTAAGGCCTTAAGGTGGGATGAAAGGGATTTTCCGGTTCAGCACACCCAGGACGCTTTGGGGCTCGTTCCGTTCGAAACGCGTAACAAAGACAACTTCTCCAGTGGTAAAAGGACGGAATTTAGAAGACTTGGAGAGATACTATCCCGTTTCGACCATTACAGCGTTACTGAGCTGAAGTTAATGAAACATTTCAGGACTAGTATGCATAAATGACGACAGTGAAAAATGTCTTATGTAAAAACCTTAAAATTTGATTGTATTTTATTTTTTTGTTAATATGGCAAACATGAGAAACATATTGCAGTTTTGTAAAATATATACTGTAGACAGCCTATATATTTCGATCTGTCTGTTACTCTATAATAATAATAATAATAATAATAATAATAATAATAATAATAATAATAATAATAATAATAATAATCTTCTTTTATACTTGCATATTGTATTTGTATCAAAACCGCATTTTTTTCCACTTTTTAATTACATCTTTGACTTGTATTTACATCTCCATCTATTTCATTTCTCTTTATTAAACCATAAGTAACTATAATTTATACTGTCTACTGTAATTGGGCTTTGCACTGCTATAAATTAATTAATTAATTAATACGTAAATAAATATATAAATAAGTAAATAAATAATAAACAAACGAAATAAATAAATATATCATTAAATAAATGAATAAATAAATGAATAAATAAATAAATCATTAAATAAATGAATGGACAAATAAATAAATACATCATTAAATAAAGGAATAAACAAATAAATAAATCATTAAGTGAATGAACAAACAAATAAATAAATAATTAAATAATCATTAAATAAATGATGAACAAATGAATAAATAAGTAAATCATTAAATAAACTAATAAACAAGTAAATAAATCATTAAATAAATGAATGAACAAATAAATAAATCATTAAATAAAGGAACAAATAAATGAACAAATCATTAAATAAATGAATGAATAAATAAATAAATCATTAAATAAATGAATGAACAAATAAATAAATCATTAAATAAATGAATAAATAAATAAATAAATAAATCATTAAATAAATGAATAAATAAATAAACAAAACATTAAATAAATGAATTAACAAATAAATCATTAAATAAATGACTAAACAGAAAGTCAATAAGTAAATAAATAACAAATATATAAATAAATCAGTATGTAAATAAATAATTAAATTAATAAATAAACAAATGAATAAATGAATGACTAAACAAATGAAAAAAAAATTAAATAAAAAAATATAATTTCTGAAATAATTAAATAATATAAATAAATATTTGAAAGACAAAATCACCGATACCACAACGATAAGTATCTTCGAAAATCCGCGTAAACTGAAGGAAGTAAATAACAAATTATTGTGAAATAAATGTTGATATAAATAAGATCAAATTTAGTTTAATTAAATAAATTACGCAAATAGGCATTAAATAAAATGAATGTGTTTAAACAAATGTAAATCCAAATACTAATAATAAATAAATTTTTGTGGTAATTTTCGATTTTCCAAAAATAATTGGTAATAAATCATGCATAATTAATCATCCTGAAACCGAAAATCGCTTTTTTGAAATTTTTGAATGTCTGTCTGTCTGTCTGTCTGTCTGTCTGGATGTTTGTTACCTTTTCAATAATGGCTAAACGGATTTCGATGAAAATTGGAACATAAATTAAGTTCGTTATAACTAAATTTAAATATGGCATTCAAAATACTTTATTTAAAAGGGAGGTTATATGAATTAAATAAATACATATCTCGCTTATTATTGATTTTTGTGAAAAATGTTAATAACAAAAGTTTGTTTAAAAAATTTCCGATAAGTTTTATTCCAAAAATTTTGATAGGACTGATATTTAAGTCTGTCTGTCTGTCTGCATGTTTGTTACCTTTTCACATAATGGCTGAACGGATGTCGATGAAAATTGGAAAATAAATTAAGTTCGTTGTAACTTAGATTTTAGGCTATGGAATTCAAAATACTTTATTTGAAAGGGGGTGGCCTGAATTAAATAAATCGAAATATCTCGATTATTGATTTTTGTGATAAATGTTACAAAAAAGTTTCTTTAAACATTATTTCCGATAAAATTTTGATAGGACTGATATTTAAGGATATACAAGAATTTTAAAATAACAATGTACATTTTCAACGCCGCCTCAGATTATATTGTTCCGAAATTCCTATGTGCAAAATATAAAATTTTTCAGTAGGAAGTAGAAACAATTTATTCATTCTAAGTGGTACAAAGATCGTGAACTTTACATTTTCGAAAGAAAGAAATATAATTACATACATTTGTATTATTTGCTGTATAACTATTTAAGTTATTTAATAGAGCAAAAATCTGAAAATCGATATGTCACAAAGTTTTTGCAGGAACGACATCGATGGCTATAATTAAATTAAAACAACTGACTCCGTCTATTTAAGGCGGCCTTGACGTATATCAATTTTAATATACAGAGAATATTAACTTTGTCTGTTTGTATGAAGTAATCTCAGCAGCTAATTTGGATAATTCCTTCACTATTTGAAATTTGTAGTTTCTCTAGATGGATGTAATACTACATACAAGGAATGAGGTAAGATGAAAATAGATCTTTATTTCTATTTGGAGTGATTTATTAAAGATGCATTCAAGACTAATTTAGAAAAATGTTAAACGGATTGTCGTTGCATCAAAAACGGATGTTCTCTGAACCAAATGATCATATTTTAATTATTTGCATGTAATAACAATTAAGAAATATGTTAAAGGAATTATCATTGCAAAATGAATGGTCAAAAATAATCGCACTTTAATTACTTAAATACGATTTAAATTAAGTAACATATTAAACTATTTATCCTTCCATCAAACACGAATGTTTGGGGCAGATGTCCTATTTTAATTATATAATTACTTTATATTTATCTAAAAGTGCAGCGGAGCGCACGGGTACGGCTTTACATAATCAAAGTGGATAAAATGCAACTTTACGCACTATGGTAGGAAAATGAACTTACTTTGCCAGTTTTTAAATGTGAAATTCTTTACAATATCTCATTTAATAACCCTATATAATTCTAAAAATGGAGTTATGTGACTTTCCAATTTATGGCTTGAAGACTTTTGCATGGAGAAAGCATTGCAATTGCTTTATTGCTCATATTTTGTATAAAATAGCAGTATCGTAACTAACTATAAATACATGTAGTGTGTTGCTATGATCCAAGTGAACAAATGAAAGTAGATTCAAATGGTAGATAATTGAATTTGTATCCTGGACGATAGCGTGTCATTATTATACAAATTGAGGTAAACCGCAGTGTTAGCGGGTTGCAGAATGTTATTTAATTTACCCAGGTTTGAATTGGATCGCACAATTGGCTTGTATTTAAATAATATTATGGAAGACTTCATCAGAGTGTACATTCGCTTCAGCTTTTTCAAATAGTGAATGCTTCATCACCAGGCCTTTATTTAACTGGATTTGACGGTAGACCTGTATGAATTCAGTAGGAAAATCTGCGGTACTGTCGTAATGATCAGAATTTATTGGTAAATTTATTCTTGTGTGTTTGGTACCAGAGAATATGGTGTGTAAATGGTATGTTTAGTTTCCAGATTTTCATGGAAGTATGACAGACTATAAAGTTCTAAATTCTTATATTTTAATCTACTTTCCATAAGAAGGGAATGGGAAATATAAAAATAAAACAGAGATAGGGAATCAGAAAAAGGATGTAAAAGACGAAGATAAAGAAATACGACTTGTTGCCATTGTTTCAACCGGTTATTCCAATTGACTGGCACAATTTTAAGTTTATTAAACCAATCTGGCTACATTTAACTATTTATACAATTTTTAAATCATTTCTTTATCAGTTATGGCCACAATAATTTCCCTATTTTATAAAGAAAAAATCCGGTAATGACACAGTCGATTTACCAAACGAAAATGTTATCCCTCATAGACATGCATATACAGAATGTTCTGAGAAAAGGTTAACACCCTGTATAAGTACATACAGAATGTTCAGTTAAGTTTACTAAATATTTCATAGGGTGATGGAAAGTGTCATAGGCTACTAGAAATAGGAATCGCAATAATAGAGATTCTTTTTCAGACTAAGAGCTTGAACGTTGGATAAGTGTTTGAGGGAGTTTCATTTAAAAATGTACTCCATGACGTCATAACTCGCAAAATATTTTATTTTCATAAAATATTTCTTTCTAAATACAAGGTCTATGTTTGAGCCTTTTGTCCAAAATTCTCTCATTAAATTTTAATTTCAATTATAGCATACGTTATTTTTAAAACACTTGTCCAAAAATATCGGTGAAATCGACGAAATTACAAGCCTAGCACCTCTATTAAAATATAACTCACACTGATAGGTGACTGTACAATACGTCAGAATAAATGTGTCGTGAATAGAGTGTTAGGGACATTTCTTAACGCAATGTCCACAGTTATTACTTCATTGGTGGGTTAGGGTATCGATGTTGGCAGGCCTGGTATGTATATTTAACAGAGCGGTCGCCAGATGGGTGCTGTTCCGGGCTGGAATTGAACCTTTTGCCACAGCATGTGATGCAAACTAAAGTGTCAGTATAGCTGTGAAGTGTGCTCTAATGGATCTCATACAATCACACTCCGCAGTACACACGTGTGGCATTAAAGTGGAGCCAATTTCTGAACTCACACCACTGATAAATTGTCACCCCACAAGTCAGGTTGCAGTCAATTACTCTTTGAATGCTGAAATTCGCTTAAATCCGTCCTGAATATTGAGTTTAATGACAGAACAGCTTTTCATATATGACGCAAACACATCCCGTAACAAAATGTTTACAGTTGCTGCTCGTGAAATGTATAAACACAGAAATTCAATGAAGCTGATACGTGTGAAAAACATCCGCCAGCTGAAGTTTGAAAGATAAGGATGATGATGATAATGACGATGATGGTAATATAGTTTATATTAAATTTTAATATACTCGTAATAACAAAGGCACCTCCATGTATATTACGGAATGGGGCACACAATAAATATGTTTTTTTTTTTTAATTCCGTAGTCTTCTTCTTCATTTTTGGTATAAGCTTGAAGCTTGTTAATAACCAGACATAGAATTTCGCCATCTTTTTCTTGGTCTCCCAATGCTTCGATTTCCCTCAGAAATACCCTCTTGCTCTCTTTAACAATTTATCACCTCCCATTCTTGATACCTGTGATTTCCATTCCTCTCTCCTTCTTATAACCCATTCTTCTATGCTTTGTCTTGTGACAGCTGCCTCGGGAATCGATCACTCGTCCCACAGGAAGCAGGGGCGCGAGAGACGGAGCTCATTAAGAGCTTTTCAAAAAGTACCCACACTCGATACTTCTGTACAAATTCAGTGTTGCTAAGTCAAGAAAACAGAAAAGTATATCGAATATAAAAATAATAAAATACTCCTTCCTTAACAAAAACAAAACAAAGCTAGCTCATCTTCTAAATTATGTGTTCAAATTGGTAGCCCTCAGCTGCTTTACAATGCATCACTCGATCATAGAAACCATTTAAGGTATGATTTAACCAGGCTTTAGGAATATCTTGCACCACTTCCATTTTTATTTAGCAACACTGAATTTGTACAGAAGTATCAAGTGTGGGTACTTTTTGAAAAGCTCTTAATGAGCTTCATTCAAAAATAAAAAAGTATATATATTGGTTGTTTCATTTAAAATAAGAAAGTTGGAGTTACTTCCGGTTACACCCTAAGTAGAAAAACTCGGTATTACCATTATTGAGTTCTTAGCATATGGTTATCCTCACATATCAAGTTTCATATCACTGAACCGTATGCTTCAAAAGTTATTTAGGTGGTGCGTTTATTATTTTAATACTCGATACACTTTTCTGTTTTCTTGACTTAGCAACACTGAATTTGTACAGACGTATCGAGTATGGGTACTTTTTTGAAACCTCTTAATGAGCACTATTCAAAAGTAAAAAATTATAGGCTATTGAGTGTTCCATTTAAAATAAAAGAGTTAGTGTTACTTCCGGTTAAACCGGAAGTAGAAAAAACTCGCTAATACCATTATTGAGTTCCTAGTATATGGTTATCCTCACATACCAAGTTTCATATCACTGAACCGTATGCTTCAAAAGTTATTTAGGTGGTGCATTTATTATTTTAATATTCGATACACTTTTCTGTTTTCTTGACTTAGCAACACTGAATTTGTACAGAAGTATCGAGTATGGATAATTTTTTAAAACCTCTTAATGAGCACTATTCAAAAGTAAAAAATTATATTGGGTGTTCCATTTAAAATAAGAGAGTTGGTGTTACTTCCGGTTAAACCGGAAGTAGAAAAAACTCGATAATACCATTATTGAGTTCTTAGTTTATGGTTATCCTCACATACCAAGTTTCATGTCACTGAACCGTATGCTTCAAAAGTTATTTAGGTGGTGCGTTTATTATTTTAATATTCGATACACTTTTCTGTTTTCTTAGCAACATTGAATTTGTATAGAAGTATCAAGTGTGGGTACTTTTTGAAAAGCTCTTAATGAGCACTATTCAAAAATAAAAAACTATATTGGGTATTCCATTTAAAATAAGAGAGTTGGAGTTACTTCCGGTTAAACCGGAAGTAGAAAAAACTTGGTAATACCATTATTGAGTTCTTAGCATATGGTTATCCTCACATACCGAGTTTCATGTCACTGAACCTTATGCTTCAAAAGTTATTTAGGTGGTGCGGAACTTATAACTAACCCTGTATATTTTCTTGTCTTACACTTCCTCTCGAATGACCCTTCAGGATCCACATTTAAAGATGAATTTGTTTTTCGTCACTAACTTAGCTCTGTGTCCTATGGTAACTGTTCAGTGGTTTTACTCGAATTTCCACACATCTGGTTTCACGCTGTGGTGAGCCGCAAGCTTTTCCTTTTTTACTGCTACAAATTAAGCATTAATTGGACTATTGTTTCATATAATAACACAGGTTATAGGACGATCCTGGTCAGAGCTGCAGTTATCAGCAGCCGTAACTGTGGTGCAGCTCAAACCACTCAGAGTCCCGTGATCGTTGATAATTGGTTAATACCGCGATGTATCCACTTTTAGCCAGGATTTGGGAACCAGATAACATTTTTAATGTGATAACAATTTTCGGAAATTATCTGCGTCCCGTTTCTGATAAGTACAAAGTATTACAACGACTGCAATTATACAGAATTAGATAACACTGTTACCGGGATTGCAATTACTAGTCCGGTCCACAGGTGGAATCCCAGTTGCAGCATGGAGACACGGCAAGTTGACTGCTACGATTTGCCGTAGCCAATCAGTGAATATAGGCTATATTAAATATTTATTTTTATCTAACACTGAGTTTTGATCACTCTTATCCTGGTTTACATTGGAAATGTGTTCAGAGGAAATCTCAATCTATACTAATAAATCTGTAGCCGAAATGTTTCTGGTAATTTTCGATTTTCCAAAAATAATTGGTCCTAACATACATAATTAACCGCCCTGAAACCGAAAATCGCATTTTTGAAATTTTTGTTTGTATGTCTGTCTGTCTGTCTGTTTGTCTGTCTGGATGTTTGTTATCTTTTCACATGATAATGGCTGAACCGATTTATATGAAAATTGGAATATAAATTAAGTTCGTTGTAACTTAGAATTTAGGCTATATGGCATTCAAAATATTTTATTTAAAAGGGGGATTATAAGGGGGCTTGAATTAAATAAATCAAAATATCTCCCTTATTATTAATTTTCATGAAAAACATTACATAACAAAAGTTTCTTCAAAAATAATTTCCGATAAGTTTTATTCCAAGCAAAATTTATATAGGACTGATATTTAATGAGATAAATGAGTTTCAAAATTACAATAACAACGCCATCTAAGACTGTGTAATGAAATAAAAAACAAATGACTTCGTCTATAAGGGGCGTTGGACAACAACAAAAGAAAGCTATGAAACATAGCCTATAGAGAATGTTTCTGTGTTTGTATGAAGTAATATCGGAAGCTAAATTAACCGATTTGTATAATTTTATTAATTTTATTAATAATTCACCATTGGAAAGTGTAGTTTCTCTAGATGGACATAATGCTAAAATGTTATTACAGTAACTTCTGAGTGAATCGAGGACAGGTAAGGTTAAAATAGCTTTTTATACACAGAAAACTTGATAGGCATTCGTTTCCTGCATTCCTAAAATAATTTTTATGACCAAATCAGTGGTCTCTGGATCAGAATGATAGCATTTTATTTTTTTAAATACAATTTAATTAACGTAATAAACGATTTATCCTTCTATCAAACACGAATGTTCCCTGGATCAAATGTCCTATTTTAATTATGTAATTACTTTATATTTATTTCTAACGGGTGCAGCGAAGCGCACGGATACGGCTAGTTTTATTACTAAAAATCTTAATAAAATTGCCACATTAACTTGTTTCTGAAATATAGTAAACATGCCAAAAAAAAAAAACGTAAAGATTATATAACTTTTTTACAGTATACATTACTAGACGGAACGCTATTTTACTATTAAGAAAGCAAACTTTTCCACAACGGCAGGTATAAAACATAGTATTATAGTTCCGTCTTTCTTATTTCCGGCAACCAATCGCGTTGCAGGTAGGCTACATTTAAACGTGTGCGTCTTGTCATTCGCTATTGATGATGTAATGAATTTCCTAAGGCTCGATAAATATTTAATATAATCGCCCGCCATTTTGGCTCTTTCGTTGGCGTTCGCAGAAATCACACGAGGACGTTATTTGCCGCTCAATTATTTGCTCAATTACAGTGCATTTGATTTATTATCATAGGTGCTACGACATGATAATGTTTAACGGTGAAACAAATAGATTCCTCATCTGGTAGCTCGGCAATGAAAGAACAAAAATGGCGAACGATACTGCCTACCTATAATTTATAGAGCCTTCACTTCCTAAGACGTAAGCAAAGGGGAAGAGTCACACCGGAAATAACAGCGACACGACTATAGTCTAAAACCAAGATTATATAACTCTACAGAAGAATCTCTATTATCCGTGGTAATGAAGGGGATGGAGTGAACGGTTGATCGAAAAAATCGGATAATCCGTACAGTAGTGGATCAAAAGTTCACTAATTTAGGTCTGGTTGTCAACGATGGGTTTTTAAGGGGCAAGGAAGTCCTTTGTAATGAACTAATGGCTGTATTAGGAAAGATAGGAATAAAGGAGATGCCATGTTGTAGATTTACATACTTTTTTACACTTTATCCTTGGTTTTTTTTTTATTAAATCGCGCAGTTGTAACTTCAATCTCGTATTCTGATGCAAAATGAGCCACAGTTTCTCTTTCTTAAACCATTCAATTAATTCTATTTTTTTTTTCGATACTTAGCACAACACGTTTTCTGTTAACACCCTTGAAAGACATTTTATATACAAGTTATATTATAGAACGACAATTTGAACAGTAGATAATTCTGTGTAACGATAAAGGCTTATAATAACACTCTGTAGCAAAAAAACATATGTAGAACCTACTAATATGATGTACAAAACAGTACTTCATGTAAGTTATTTATTTCTGAAGAAAAAAAGAGCGAGAAATAGACAGTCGGATAATCCGCCAATCGGTTAATAGGGTGACGGATAATCGGGGTTCTACTGTATAATCAAAATGTACCCTGAAATTTTTCTAATTTTCCGTTACTAGGTTGAATAAAAATTAAACATCTAGTTGTAAAAAGATAATTAAATTGATTATATGTATAAAGTTCTTATATTATTATTCTTTTCTTTTCTTTTTATACAGAATGTTCTGAAAAAAAAGGTTCCAATATTTAGAGAGGAGTTGTTATGCATAAAAACAAGAAATAAAAACTCAACAAACATGGGTTCTAAAATTAATAGAGGGTGCGGCAGGAACAATGAGCCATTTTAAATTGCGAGCCGCTGTTGGATATGGCTTAAGAGTCCTATTGATACAAAACACAAAGATATTCTGTTTCGTTATTTTTTTCTTGCCAAAGAGCTCAAAGTGGAAGATATGTTGCTCTTACAGCGATGGTAAACATTAGCTCATTTCTCAGATGATATTTATTTTAGGACACATCTTCCTAGGACTTTTGTTTCTTGTTTTGATGCATACTAACTTCTCGATAAATATTGAAACCTTTTCAGAACATCCTGTATAATATTTCTGGGTGCTAAGTTTTGTGTTTGTTGTAGCAGATTTCAATACTATACTAAAAGAAACATTATTTTACCATTCAAGGGGCAAAAATTTTTTCACAGCAGTAAGATTAAAACACAATATTAGTATAGGACCGAGATTATGTAACTCTATAATCAAAATGTACCTTGAATTTTAAACATTTTCTGTTAAAAAGTTCAATATAAATTTAACATCTGCTTGTAAATAATAAATTAATTAATTCTGTGTATAAATTTTTTGTTAGTGTTATTGTTTTATATAATATTTCTGTGCATTAACTTCTGTATTTATTGTATTATATTTCAATACTATACTAGACGGAAGGTTAATACAAATTATTATTAAGAAATCAAACATTTTACACAAGGGCAGGTTTAAAACACGGTCCTAGCCTAGGTCCAAGATTTAAATAACTCCATAAATTTCATCATGAATTTTGAACATTTCCTAAATAAAAATTAAACATCTGCCTGTAAAATAGTAATTAAATGATTCTATGTACGGTATAAAGTTTTTAATTTTCTCATTTTTCTTTTGTTTTTATTTTTAACTAGCCATACCCGTGCGCGTCGCTGCACTTTTTAGAAATAAATATAAAGTAATTACAAAATTAAAATAGGACATTTGGTCCTGGGAACATCCGTGTTTGATAGAAGGACAAATCGTTTAATATGTTACTTAATTGAAATTGTATTTAAACAATTAAAATACGATCATTTTGGTCCAGAGAGCACTTATTTCCTGCAAGCATAATTTCTTTAACACGTTTCTTAATTGTTAGTATATGCAAATAATTAAAATAGGATCATTTGATTCAGGGAACATCTGTTTTGGTGCAATGTTAACATATTTCTAAATTAGTCTTGACTGCATCCTTTAATAAATCACTCCAAATTAATGTCAATACAGAGTGGATTGTGTACGAAGATAATTTTTTATGTTGACCTGACTGTGCATCTTTTTTTTTTGTGTTTTTATTTGTACACGCTTCAACATCTGTGGTCATGTCGCGTGTTTAGAATGTGTGGGCATACCAGTAGGCCGTTTAGACACTTGTTGAGTTCCTGTTTCTTTAGTGTGTTGTGTTCATGTACTAACTGATTATAGGCGCTCGTACAATTAAACTGAAATGCCTTTGGCATAAAAACTAAGAAAGATTTTTAACTTCTTTAATACGAAATCTTGAATAATTCGATTTTCTTAATGGTTTCTTGGACTTCGAATGAACCTAGTTTTAATGTAATAGTTGGTAAATTTTACTGACATTATTTATTTGTTATTTATACTAAATTGAGTATATGAAACATAATAAATTAGGAACACCTGTATGAGAAGAACTCTTGTTCCGGGTGTAGTTCCATTTAATACATGAAATACAAAAGTTAATAACGTTTAATATTATATCTATACTTACTTACCTACTTATTTACTTACTGGCTTTTGAGGAACCCGGAGGTTCATTGCCGCCCTCACATAAGCCCGCCATTGGTCTCTATCCTGAGCAAGATTAATCCATTCTCTATCATCATATCCCACCTCCCTCAAATCTATTTTAATATTAGCTTCCCATCTACGTCTCGGCCTCCCTAAAGGTCTTTTTCCCTCCGGCCTCCTAACTAACACTGTATATGCATTTCTGGATTCCCCCATACGTGCTACATACCCTGCCCATCTCAAACGTCTGGATTTAATGTTCCTAATTATGTCAGGTGAAGAATACAATGCGTGCAGTTCTGTGTTGTGTAACTTTCTCCATTCTCCTGTAACTTCATCCCTCTAAGCCCCAAATATTTTCCTAAGCACCTTATTCTCAGACACCCTTAACCTATGTTCCTCTCTCAAAGTGAGAGTCCAATTTTCACAACCATAAAGAACAACCGGTAATATAACTGTTTTATAAATTCTAACTTTCAGAATTTTTGACAGCAGACTGGATGATAAAAGCTTCTCAACCGAATAATAGCAGGCATTTCCCATATTTATTCTGTGTTTAATTTCCTCCCGAGTATCATTTATATTTGTTACTGTTGCTCAAAGATATTTAAACTTCTCCACCTCTTCAAAAGATAAATTTCCAATTTTTATATTTCCATTTCGTACAATTTCTTGTCACGAGACATAAGCATATACTTTGTCTTTTCGGGAGTTACTTCCAAACCTATTTCTTTACTTGCTTCTATACTAATAATAAATCTGTAAACGAAATTTTTCTGGTAACAATTGGTGTTAACATTCCTTTCAAACAATTGGACTCCTAAACTTCCATCGAAACGACTCTGTCTCTCCCAACAAATCAGGAAACGTTATTTGCATACTATTTAACCAAATTGTTTACAGCAGGAGTTTAGCGAGTTGCAATGTATTAGGCCTACACAAAGATTTGGACGTGAAATGAAATGAAGTACCAGCATATATTTAACATGAGAGGTGTTTGGTCACAGAATATGAACCAGTATAGATAAACAGGGCATTCGTTACGCGTGTGGCTAGTTGTTTGGAAATTTCCGTGTATTTACAAATCCTAACAAAGGGTGGTTAGGGGACACTAAATAATTCAAACATTCCCCGCTCTTGCCTGAATAATTAGCCGCTAGTTGCGTGACGTTAGTATATGAAATTAGTTATCTGTTTTCGTGTGTCGTGTTGATTGTACACACGTCATAACGATCCAGACCATTGTGTGCATTCCTTGCTGAACCGTTTCCTCATATTTATGCAGTTTCGAGAGATGTTTCATCGTAAACGACTAGGCATAATGCAATACTAATGTAACATTTTAAACAGTTCAGAGATAGAGTACAATAACTGGAATATAACCTGTATTTTTACTACCATTCATCAGATGGTCTACCGCAGCCGTGGCGAAAATGTGATCGTGCGCCGAGCCACTCTGTAACCTGCAACGTTCATAGCACCTATGGAGGGAGGCGGACGCCCGAAGGGGAAGTGAAGCAACTGTCTGACTTATTAACGGATTTTCATTTTCCTTACGTCAAGCACTTAAATATAATTTTATACAGTATAAGGTTACAAACTAATGTTTAGTACGTACAACGAAGAAAGAAATGAACAAGAAAACATAGGACACTTTATCACAACCTAAAATTAACTGTCTTCAGAATGTATCTGTTACACAGTTTCAAAATCAGGAATTATGTCACTTACTGCCAGTCGTAGTTGATCATGAAGGTATTTGTCTATTTTCGTTGTTGAAAATAATTTTTCACAAACGTAAGTTGTAGAGAACATGACTTCAACAGAGCAAGCGAAAGAACGAAGCTTCGGATATTTATTTTTTGGCAAAGATTTGAAAAGTTCAACATTTGTGAAGTCCTTACATCTAGCTTTCATTTAACATCACATTGTAAATCTATGCGTTTAAATTGAAGATCTAACCGCATTATTCGTACATCTGGTGAAAAAGGATCGACGTACAGAGATGATGATGATAATAATAATAATCATAATAATAATAATAATAATAACACTTAACCTTTTAATGTTTCATGAGTAACATGTAGTATAATGCTGTTTTATGTTATACAACCGTTTTTCCCGTAATACTTGTGAACAAATCATACATTTAATATTCTCACCATATTGACAGCAAAAAATGCGTCCTCCCATCCTACTTGAAACTTTCGTTTTTATAGAGGTACATGGTTCGAGAGAGACATTGCGACGACGCCACTCGCAGGTCAGAGACAAATACAAATGGAACGAAGTTTGACTCCGGTGAGTGAGAGGGTGGGGGTTTGGGGGAGGTAGGAAGCAAGAGAAATGCACAAGTATCATTGCGAGCCACAATGTGCTCGCGAGTCACATTTTCGCCACGGCTGGTCTACCGTGACAGAAGGGTAGGTAGCTGACAGTAGCACTAATAGGAAAAAAGTTGTAACGTAACTAAGGTGAAACAGGTATTATTGTGCATACTTTCTTTACTTTAGGATTTAGAGACAATCTTTTAGGCCTAACATTATTATAATTTTATCTGAATGATTAAATATTTAATATACATCAATGAATGAGGAACATTTGGTTTACAAAACCGTGAATTGATATTATTGCCACAATTAGCTTTATTCCCAGAAAAATATAATAAAAATTAATATTGTAAGTATACAAAATTGTAGCACTCCCCTGAAAGAAAGTGATTTCAAACTCAGGGGAGGATTCGATACATAATAAAGTTACATGCACAAATTATAATAAAGTAATATCTAGAAATTAATATGTGTCATAACAAATTGCTTACATACGTTTTTAAATTTCAAACTCTTGGATTTAAATAGATGACGGTATTTCTTTATTAATTTGTTATAAATTCTAGGGCCAATATTACTACAATGATTGAAAGCAGTGCTCGTTAAATACTTGGGTTTAGACCAGGCATGCACAAACAGCGCTCAACGAGCGCGCGCGCTCCTTCGGAGCGGGAGAGCGGTGTTTACCGCTCGCCGAAACGGAGAGGAAGATATGTCAGAATGACATAGACTTGATATAGGTAGAGGAGAGGGAAACGACCACTCAGTTGTCTAGTGGAGTGCAGTGTGTAGGCTTATTCTCAGTAACTGTTTCACGTTGCTTACCTACTGCTACAGTACAGTATGGAGGAATCTAAAAGACGGAACATAACATTTAACATTTAACGATTCACAACTCCAACTTATTGATCTTCAATGTGACCTAAGGCTAAAGATCGTTTGAATAATACTACTGGCCTGGTTGAGTTTTACAAGACTAAACATTAGCAATAATATCCACGACTACACAGGCTGGCTGTGAAAATGATTGCTATGTTTGGCTCAACATTTATATTTGTGAGCAACTGTTTTCTATAATCAACTTTAATAAAGGCAGACATCGAACATCTGTAACTGATGTTTCATTACGATCAGTAGGCTACTGTTCCTTTCAACTGCCAACAGCATAAAACAAAAATATAACAAAATGATATTGTACATTTAAGTATCTATAGAATTTCTATTACTTCTGTAAAATAAAAACTTCTTTATTAATTAATAATAGTCCAAGATAGTTTTGCAAACACTGAACGGGAATTCATTTCATAAGGACTTGTAATAGTACTTCCTTTTGTATATATTTTGTACGAGATCCACCCCTTCGTCGCCCTGGTTGGCAAGTTGGTATAGCGCTGGCCTTCTATGCCCAAGGTTGCGGGTTCGATCCCGGGCCAGGTCGATGGCATTTAAGTGTGCTTAAATGTGACAGGCTCATGTCAGTAGATTTACTGGCATGTAAAAGAACTCCTGCGGGACAAAATTCCGGCACATCCGGCGACGCTGATATAACCTCTGCAGTTGCGAGCGTCGTTAAATAAAACATAACATTTTTTTCCACCCCTTCTTCCAGTCCACCCTTATACAGAACGCAGCTAATAGCTGCAATCCGCTCATGAGCTGTGAGGCGGCTCGGAGAGCGCAAACCTTGTGCAGGTCTGGTTTAGACGATCGCAATTCTCGCTTTTTAATTAAAGTTCATCATTTCAATTACACTTTCCTATTTCCGAGTGTGAAATCGCGACTTCAGCCTCCAAGAAAAATGAAGACATTGTCACGCACTAGCAATTATAAAAGAAGTGCCTCCAATTAGCATGCAACAGTGGAAGAAATGACGCCATGCGAATACTTATACTTTGTCGTGACAAGTTTTACTCAGTTTCTAAGACAACAGATGTTATTGTATACAATTATGTTTATTCATTTCTGTATCTTATTTCGGAATTATTCGATTATTACAACTATTTTCGGAGTTATTTTATATGAAAGGCCTATTTAACCTTCAGTGTTGTTATATATGATAGACGAAATAAAATTGACTATTACACTTTTACTACGTCACACTACTTTTGACCAATAAAACGGCTGCTTATTGCACAATTTTATCGCGTCCCTAGCATTTGTTTAATTTTATCGCGTGTCTAGCATTTGTTTCTCTGTTTGCCAACATTTCAAACTGCTCTGGTCTGGACGTCAAAAAACAGAAAATTACAAACCAATCCAGTTGATGCACAGCACTTTCAAATATGTCTAACATTGACATTCAAGAACAAGAATTAATAAAGATTACTGATCATATGTGAAGAGCACCATTGGGAAATCCTGAATAAGTTGAGGGATACACCATGTACTGTACATCAACGAGTTCACCTCTTTTCCGCACACGTCCAATATAACATCAACTGAACCATCAATCACTAAAACATTTAAATTTGAAAATCGTACTTTCAATGATTGTTTTTTTTTAATTATTCGTTTTTATTTTTTATTTCATCATTGTTAATTAAAACTTTTCTTGTTCTTTTCATCATCCCTAATTAAAACTTTTCTAATACTCGTTTATATTATTTAGGTTATGTTTGTTATAGCTTCTGCTGTATGATATTATGAATAGTCACGTATCAGAGATTGTTTAATACTAAGATTTATTGAAAATCATCTGTCAAGTGACGTTGATTACTGGGATCGTGATAATTGAAGTGGAATGCATCTATTTGAATAAAAATTAAACTGAATCAACAAACCCTTCTTGACCAGTAACCTTCCACAGAGTTCAATGAAGATTCCATAGTTGGCACAACTGATACCAAGAATACGGCTAATAATAACACACTACTGCCATCTACTAGCGTAATATTTATATGGTATAAATTTGAAGACAGTTTTGTATTTTCGTAAGTCAATTAATATTTTATTGTATTGGAGTACTTCGTTACTTCTAATCTTTATATACTTTCTTCTAATCGTGTAATAGTCAATTAAATCCCACTCGAGTTTGGATTTTTTCTAGATAAATCAAACCCTCTAGTGAGATTACTGTTGATAAAACAATTTATAATACTAACAGCTAATAAACTGATATGTGAGGTAAACGTTAAAGGCTGCAGCTAAGTAAAAAAAGAAGATAGAAAGAAACGTGCTCCATGAAGCGCTGCATAAAGCACTTAAAAAATAACACACAGAATTATTTACTATTACGGAAAGTGAATAAAATAATCAATAAAACGTGGAATCTTGTAGTTTCCAAGATAACAAATTTGAATTGTAAGCTGTAAATTTTGGTGACTGAAGTCTTCAACCTCCCTCTAACACGTAGACTTCAGAACTGACGCCGAAGTTAAGGTCGCTGTTTACTCGAGGTAAGGTAGGACGTCACGTAAAGCAGCATTCAGCAGTAGCTACGAAATAAGGCAAACACAGACACAGGGGAAGGCAGTAACCGGACTTGATTGTCTTTATGACGCTTCATTTGCTACGTGGCTCTTATTTCGCACTGCCGACCGGTCGATGGATCGATGAAGAGGCTTCGGGCCTTGGGGAACCACTGCTAACACCTTCAACATCACAATGGCAGAATCAAACTCCAGCTCCAATTTTAGGGTCATCGAGAATCAATACAGAGATGATAGAAAACTTTAGTCCAGTTCCGGACCTACATTTAAGACCAGAATTTGCTCGGAGCCTAGTGGTTAGCCTCACTGTCTTCCACTATGGCGACCCGGGTTCGATCCCCGTCTGGGTCATGAAGGTGGAAAAGTCAGAATATTCACCGTACACTGAAAGAATATTGCACACTTTTATCACTGTCAATGTGGCGCTATAAACCAATTCTCAATACTTTTATCACAGCCACAACACATTTTAATTCGTATTGTATTATCTAGAATTATTACTACACTAGCCGTACCCGTGCGCTCCGCTGCACCCGTTAGAAATAAATATAAAGTAATTACATAATTAAAATAGGACATTTGATCCAGGGAATACTCGTGTTTGATAGAAGGATAAATCGTTTAATATGCTACTTAATTTAAATTATATTTAAATAATTAAAATGGAATCATTTTGGTCCAGAGAGCACTCATTTGGTGCAATGACAATTCCTTTAACATGTTTCTTAATTTTTATTACATGCATCCATAGTTCAATGAACATTGACATCATTTACATTTAATGTGTATACTTTATTTTACTTGTTATATGTTTCCATTGAATTATGGTAATAACTTAATTTTAACTCTTGTTTTCTACGTATTCAGTAAATGACGCTTGGCCCACTATGGTTCTGAACCCTTCAAATAACTATAAATTATATTATATTATATTATATTATATTATATTATATTATATTATATTATATTATATAATATTATATTATATAAAAGTGTTTGATAACGGATGTACCCCGATAAGTAAGTTTTCAATTTGTTATGGGGCTCTTGAATCTCAGGAGGAATAAATTTTATTTTACAACAGGGCAACATAATCTGCTTGGCTCATTACCCAAATTTTTGCATTGCATTTAATGCATATGTATTTTATGTATTTTAACTCGATTCAATTGAGCATAGTTAAAATTTGGATTATAAAATAATGAAATGCTAAGCTAACATATTATTACTGCATACTAAATCAATACACTCTCGTTGTTCGTTAATTCTCTGAGATAAACATTATTTTAAGAAATACAGGAAACGAATGCACAGAATAGCCTATCAAGTTTTCTGTGCATAAGAAGCTATTTTAATCTTACCTGTCCTCAATTCACTCAGAAGTTACTGTAATAACATTATAGCATTATGTCCGTACAGAGAAACTACACTTTCCAATGGTGAAATAATAATTAATTACACAAATCGGTTAATTTAGCTTCCGATATTGCGTCATACAAACACAGAAACATTTTCTGTAGGCTATGATTCATAGCTTTCGCTTGTTGTTGACCAAGGGCCCTTATAGACAAAGTCATTTGTTTATTTCATTGCACGGCCTTAGATGGCAGTTATTTTAATTTTAAAACTCATTTATCTCATTAAATATCAGTCCTATCAAAATTTTTCTAAGAATAAAACTTATCGGAAATGATTTTTAAAGAAATGTTTGTTATGTAACATTTTTCATAAAAATCAATAATAAACGAGATATTTCGATTTATTTAATTCAGGCCCCCTTATAACCCCCGTTTTAAATAATGTATTTTGAATGCCATATAACCTATAATCTAAGTTACAACGAACTTAATTTATATTCCAATTTTCATCGAAATCGGTTCAGCCATTATCGCGGGAAAAGGTAACGAACATACAGACAGACAGACAGACATACAAACAAAAATTTCAAAAAAGCGATTTTCGGTTTCAGGACCAATTATTTTTGGAAAATCGAGAATTACCAGAAAAATTTCGGCTACAGATTTATTATTAGTATAGATTAACACATTTAATATATCACAAAACATACACTGAACGAACTAAATGTAATTATTATGAAAGTCGCCATAAGTTATTTTCTTCCTTACATTACGATCCACTTCCACTAGATGGCCCCCGACACGAGTAGTAGGGTTGGCAATACATGAAAACGAAATGATATTAACGTGAGAAATGATACTACAGGTGTGTAGTATTATGTGACAGGTTAGGTTAAATTAGGTGTGTATTATGTGACAGGTTAGGTTAGGTTTGGTGTGAAATGTTATGTGAGAGGTTAGGTTAGATTTGATGAAGTGTGTAGTATTATTACTATGTTGGCGACACTGAAACCTACCGTAGAAGAAGGTAAAGTCGATCAAAATTTTGCAATTTTGTTATGATATTGAGGTTATGCAAGGGAGCGAAGTTCCTCAGAAAATAGAATTTTGTCGTCATATCCTTCACTTATGAAGGCACATTACAAGAATTGAATTACAATATATCAAAAACTGATTTTTTTATTTGACTTGTGATCGAAGTTACCTGCTTAAATAGGGTAAAGTCGATCATCATTGAATTTTTAGTTTAAGATCGATTTTAAAATATTGTGGAGTAAAGTCGATCACTGTTTATGTTTAAAAAAAAAGCAAATTAAGTGTATTACATACATTTTATTTGTTGTAAGGGGTGTAAAAACAATAATAATCTCCAATATATGCCTATAGCATTACATAATGTATCTTTTGTTACTGTGATCATACTATTCGATACAATTAGGCCTATAGGTATCCACTGTACAGACGTGACTATGACTGCCAACTTATAAAACATAAAAACACATTTTAATAGTTCACATACCAACAAACAAAGATTTAAGAATTCAAAATTTACATTGAAATACCACACTTCAAATATAATGTAAAATGCAAATCAACATTGCACAGGTTTATGTCAGATGTTATTTGAAATCTTCCCCTCCTCATGTCACGTTAGAAACTAAGTTGTTCTCATCGTCAGGTATAGAGGGGTGTACAAAATATGTTCCTTTGGCAGTGCTTCTCTTACGCAAGAAATTCACCATAAATTCGTCTTCCTCTTTCCCCACTATCCCATCAATGTAAGCTATACTATGACACTTTTCTGTTTATAAGTGCTAGTTGGCTGTATTTCGGTGAACAATATTTATTCTTCCTGCTGGTTCTATCTGTTTCGAGTAGGTCGATGGTATGAGCGACTTAACCCTACAAAGGTATAAGTCTTCTTAAAATAATAAATTTCAATAATAAACTTTCCGAAATGCAAAACTAACTTATTATTTCAGAATACAGTCTCAACGAAAAGTACTTGCGTATACTTCCTGTCTCCTTTCACAGCTGACGATAATTTAGAGTTTGTAAGAGTTTGTTCTCATTTAAGAGAAAAAGTTGAAAATAACAATTTCACTTCAACGGTATTTACACTGTGTTCCCATTGTTGGAATTCACAGGCTTTTTGTTGTCCCTCTGGCTTATGAAGCGAGCATAACAAAATTTTAACAAGTAACTGAGAAAATATATAATTTTCAATAAAAATCTCAAATGATCGATTATACACCCACTGATTGACTTTACCCACTTCTACGGTACTGTCACATTAACGAAATATGACCGTATTCTTCATTCACGTACGACGATTTTGTATAAGTAAGGTACATATTTAGGGCGAGTTAGGTGCCCATATAGCTCTCCCAGTGATCACATCAATTTCTACTAAACAATACTAAATACGAAAAAGAAAAGTTTCATTTTCTTCGCTCTTGTCGTTTATATGATCTCTGATTAAGATAATACTAATCTGTATACATACCGGTGGTTATCAATATATCCGAATATTAATCGATTTATTATTATTGTAGATATTGACAAATTGATCAGGTGTGTATTTATTGGTCATATGTTATGTGATCGCAAGAACCAATCACAACACAAGGAATTTATACTAGCTTCGGAATGAGAAACTGGCTCAATTTTGTAAGTATTTAAGTTATATTAACCTTGAACCTAGCAGCTGATATTTCCTTTATGGCTTCTTTCATTAAGTGGATGTGTAGAATATCTTCTATTGATAAATCAAAATGTTCGCTTCCCATGTCCTCGTTGCTCCGATATGAACACTTGATTCTTTGATAATACCAAAGCATCGCTAGATCGTTTCTTTTATCGTTTATCGTTGCTCCAACGTGTACGTACCCTAAGACATTCCGCCCATTTCTCTTATTCCGCTGTAAGGGGATCGCGAAATTGAGATCTTCACGTTAGTTATATCTCTCGCCATGTGTATCAGCTCCCGATCTGCGATGCATTCTAGCTGCTCTTCGCCTCTTGATGTATTTTCGTCACATACTGTCTATAAGCATAAAGCGACAGATTCTGGTCACACGCCGTCACAATCTCTGCATGTCATATTGCGCTACCTACATTCTATTGACCTCTTTTCTCTTACACATTATTATTTCTCCTTGCGGTGCCAACAGCCGTGAAATGAGACTCCCTTACCCGTGTCACGACGCCCGCTCGCCCGACCGAGACGCGGAATTGGCCGTCGGTTTGTTAGGGAAAATGTTGCCGTTGTTTGCTTGGCGATGCGTATCGCATTTATAATGCTGTACACTGCTTGCCGCTGTTATCCCGCGAAGGGTTTGATCCCACGCCAACTGAAATGGTACGTTTCAACTTTCTCATTATTGTCCTCATTTATTATAATATTGGCACAGACAATTGTGGAGAAATATTGAAAAAATTCTGAAGCTATTTTTATGCTGAGTGCTCTAAGATATCAATTATTTTATAATAACAAAAACTAATAACCATTATCTATTATTCCGTTATACAGAGGTGTGAAAATTATTAGTTCCTTCACAAATATTAATTGAAATGATGAATCAAGTTGGTATATATATTACTATACTGATGTAGGATATATTTACTACTAACAATGGCGGAAAGCATTGTTGTCTATTGGTATTTTTCTTATTTTACAATTGTTATGGCAATTCAGAAATTATTATATTATGTTGGCGGAATTGGAAACATAAAAATTATATGCACAAAACAGATGTATACGTTCATTTGAACCTTCACAACAATGTAAATGCAAATAACAATTTGTTTAAAGCATTTCTTAATTAATTTTTGATGTTTCCAATTCCGCCAACATAATATAATAATTTCTGAATTCCCATAACAATTGTAAAATAAGAAAAATACCAATGTACAACAATACTTTCCGGCATTGTTAGTAGTATAATATATCCTACATCAGTATAGTAATATTATATACCAATATTCATCAATTTAATGAATATTTGTGAAGGAACTATTAAAAAACCTTTAAAATTAAGATTATTCTAATAATTTTCACACCTCTTAGGTATGTTACAAATAGAGACGAGAATTTCATGTACTATAAAAATCCCAAAATATGCATGCATTCATGCACTATCAAACTATGAAACATGCACGATCAAGCGAAGAATACATTAAAACATGCAATTTCATTTTTGTTCCAAATTTCTTATTTCACTTCACTTCACTTTTTTGAAGGCCTGATATCTTTGAACGCCAATGTAAATACCATAGGTACCAATTTTTATACTGGGTGTTCAGTTAAAAATGTGTCATGGCTCGCTGTATGCCGTCATGTGGCTAGCGATGAGCCTAGAGAATTCAATCTTCCTACACTTCCGCAAAGGCGTATTACCTATGTGCCAGAGAAGTTGCCTAGCAAGTACGGCGTTCATTCTGAAAAGTACTACCGATACGTACGGTAACGCCGGTAGTGGCAGGAATGTGAACCGTTTGGAAACACGTACTGAGGTGAGTTTTTTTCTTACTGTCGGGATATGTGGAGAGGGTTAAGACGATTACTTACGTATTTGTTGACATTAACTTCGACGGTCAACATGGACACGGAGGATTTGATTTGTGTTGTGGAATGTTGCCGTACGCAACCGATACAAATATCCTGCGTACGACTTGCCCGCGCAAAACACAGTTCGAAAGAGGTTATGGTAGCACACAGACCATACAGGCCGCCATCTGTTGCTACGACGTTCAAGTTATACCGTACACGTTCTCAAGTTCAGATTGAACGCCTTGAATAATAGGCAACTTCTCTGACATAGAAGCTGAAACTCGCTTCAAATCGCTGACTTACAACTGTGACGTCATGACACATTTTGAAATGAACATCCAGTACTTACTTTATATTAATGGTTAATTTTTATTGATATAATACATACTATTTACTTACAATGGTTTTTAAGAAACCTGGAGCTTCATTGCCCTCACACAAGCCAGTCCCTACCATCATATTCCAACTTCCTCAAACCCATTATCCTCCCATCTACGTCTCGGTCTCCCCAAAGATCTTTTCTCCTCAGATCTTCCAACTAACACTCTATATGCATTTCTGGATTCATCCATACGAGCTACATGCCCTGCCCATTTCAAACATCTGGACCTCCTGTTCCTAATTATGTTAGGTGAAGAATAGAATGCGTGCAGTTCTGCGTTGTGTAACTTTCTCAATTCTCCTGTAACTTCATCCCTCTTAGCCCCAAATATTTTCCTAAGAACCTTATTCTCGAACACCCTTAACCACTACTCCTCCCTCAAAGTAAGAGTCCAAGTTTCACAACCTTACAGGACAAATGGTAATATAACTTTTTTTTTTAAATTCTAACTTTCAGATTTTTAGATAGAAGATTGGATGACAAAAGCTTCTCAACCGAATAATAACAGGCATTTCTCATATTTCTTCTAGAGTATCATTTATATTTATTAGTGTTGCTCCAAAGTAGTTGAATTTTTCCACCTTTTCGAAGGATAAATTTCAAATTTTTATCTTTTCTTTTCGTACTATATTCTGTCGCGAGACATTATCATGTAATTTGTTTTATCGGGGTTTTGTAACATTGTTCATAATATATAGAAATATTTTAATATTTTGTGTAGCAAATAGGCTATTGAGGCAAAATTAAACACTATTTTGAGTATCCAAATTTTCTTGCTAGTGTTACTGCTTACGTCAATCAATCAGTAGTGTCTTGAATATTCAGCTTTATTTAAAAATAATAATAATAGTAATAATAATAATAATAATAATAATAATAATAACCCGTGGCGCTACAGCCCGTGAAGGGCCTAGACCGACCAGCCGGCTGCTGGCCTCTCGCCCATATGTCGAAGCAGAGGTGGACGATCATCCAACCAAAATGGAGGTATCGTGTGGTTAGCACGATGATCCCCCAAGCTGTTATAGCTGGCATTCTCAACCGGATTTCGCTACCTATCGTAGCTCCCCAAGTGCATCACGATGGTGGATGGGCACCGGTTCCATTCACTGGCCGAAATTTCATGAGAAAATTTCTTCCCCCATGAGGACTCGAACCAGCGCGCATTCCGTAGCGCGAGTCCTAGGCAGGATGCCTTAGACCGCGACGCCACGACGCGGGACTTTATGTAAAAATAGTAGCATAAATTTTCATTTTTTTTCTATCCTTTCTTGTTTTTAACTTGAGAACTTTGAATTGAATGGCAGTTATAGGGGCCGCCAAGAGGTAGGCTGGTGTAAAGTTTAGATACGTCTCTTCCATCCCGCATAAATGCTATCTCGATAAGGATCCACTGCAATGATGACTCCTCTCTCAGATAACGTTCTGCATGGATCGAAGCGTCCCACATCGTGCTAAACAGCAATATATCAGCGGTAGTGTACGCTCAGTGTTAACAGTCTTACGAAGATAAATCCAATATGGCGGATACGATGTTTGCTCTAAGACCGAACTAGACCGCAGAAACTACAAAACACAAATCCCTCCTCTTTTCCACCCCCTCTCCGTGTGGCCATTCCACCCACTCTGTGAACATGCTAATGTGTTGTGTGGTCATGCGAGATAAGGGATGCTTGCCTTCCAGGCGGTCATTCCGAATATATCAACAGTAAAGAGGATCACGTCCGCGGTTTTCTTGGTCACCGAGGGGGAATACAATAGTTGACCGTAATTTGTAGTCATGGATCTGCTGGGCACATAATTTTGCCCGTGTGGACAGCCCGCATTTAGAAAGTTAGAAGCGATGTTAAAGTGCTTGATATAGTGACTAAAAAGTCATTCACAGGACGTGAAGTAAGGACGGACATAACATAGGATTGTAAAAGTCTGGACGCTTCCGAAGTCACCGAGGCTGAGCTCAAATAGTGCTAATATAAAAATAAAAAATGACTCTCACGAAAGCGACAAACTTTACGCACGTATCTGCAATCGTAGAGTTATAGTCGCGACGCTGTTATTTCCGGCGTGACACCTCCTCTTTGCTTACGTCTTAGGAAGTCAAGGCTCTATAAAGTCTAGATAGGTATTATCGTTCGCCATTTTTGTTCCTTCTTTGCCGAGCTACCAGACGAGGGATCTATTTGCCACACCGTTAAACATTATCATGTCGTAGCTCCTATGATAATAAATCAAACGCACTGTAATTCAGCAAATAATTGAGCGGCAAATAACGTCGTCGTGTGCTTTCTGCGAACGGCAACGAAAGAGCCAAAATGGCGGGCGATTATATATTAAGTATTTATCCAGCCTTAGAAAATGCTTAACATCTTCATCAGCGAATCACAAGACGCACACGTTTAAATGTAGCCGATCTGCAACGTGATTGGCTGCCAGAAATTAGAGCGACGGGACTATAGTATAGTATAGTATAGTATAGTATAGTATAGTATAGTATAGTATACAGACGTGGACAAATTATTAGCAAAATTTAAGACATTTATTATATATTTTTACAAAATGTGATTCTTCAATTTAGACTACAGTTGACATTTTTGCGTATTTCCAAATTATTAGCAAAATTTAATGTTTGTATTGTATATTTTTAGAAAATTTAACTCTTCAATTTGGACTACAATGGATATTTTTGCATATTTACAAATTATTAGCAAAACTGAAGGTTTTTATTATATATTTTTACAAAATTCGATTCTTCAATTTGGAATACAGTAGACATTTTGAATATTTCCAAATTATTAGCAAAACTAAAGATTTTTATTTTATAGTTTTACAAAATTTGACTCTTCAATTTAGACTGCAGTTGACATTTTTGCTAATTTACAAATTATTAAGAAAATTGAAGATTTTTATTATATATTTTACAAAATTTCACTCTCTAATTTAAACTACAGTTGACATTTTTGCATATTTCTGACTATTGTGATAGAAATATGCAAAATTGTCAACTGTAGTCTAAATTGAAAAATCAAATTTTGTTAACAGAATTATCATAAAAATCGTCAATTTTGTTAATAATTTGTCCACGTCTGTAGTATATAGGGTGTTTCAAAAATAGAGGGCATAATTTCAGGTATGTATTCCCCATGTGTAAACAACACAAAAGTTCCTTACAACATGTGTCCGGAAATGCTTGGTTTCCGAGTTATGGCCTTCAAAACAGTGATATTCACCGGAACGTTTTTCTCCCCGTAGGTAGGTGCCATGTGAGAAGATATTAACAGAGGACACTCTTGACAGTTAATTCCGACGGATACATTGAGTGTTGTGTTTGGCGTTGTACTGTGCGATATGTACTCAAATCAGAAGCTGACAGAAGTGAACTTCATGTACGGTAAGGCGGACGGCAATGCTGCGTTGGCTCGTTGTTTGTACCAGGAGAGGTACCCTGATCAATGGATAGGTAGAGGTGGTCCAATTGCTTGGCCTCCACGCTCACCTGATTTGAATGCTATCGATTTCTACTTGTGAGGCCATTTTGGTGTATTCGTCTCCGGTACCTGACATGAAATCCCTTCGGAATCGAATTGTGGCAGGTTGTGAGGAAATACGCAATACTCCTGGAATTTGGGATCGTGTTCGCAGGGCCATGAGACATCGATGTGAGGCCTGTATTCAAGCAGTAGGTGGACATTTTGAACATCTGCTGTAAAGGCAACTGCTTGCGGGAAGAAAAACGCACTGATGAATATAATTGTTTTGAAGGCCATAACTCGGAAACCAACCATTTCCGGACACATGTTGTAATGAACTTTTTGTATTGTCTACATATGGGGAATACATACCTGAAATTATGCCCTCTATTTTTGAAACACTCTGTATATTTACTCTATGACACTAATTCACGCAGTGTCTTACATCTGAGACTTAGGAATATTCAATCGTCTCATTCTTTTCTAGGGAAACTGTACATCATCATTTTCCCCAACACTTTTTTTTACCCGTCTCAGTAAAATTGTCACATATTGAGAACTAGCAGAACTATTTCAAAGTTTGTCAGTTTGTTATATCTTGATTAATATTTGTTACTTAGGCTATAATGAAACTAACATCTGTCCATTCTTATTAAAGTTGAGCGCTGCTGAGTGTTCCTCTACAAGGGGTTAGACTTGGTATTTTTTCTCGAAAATCAGCTTATGTTCGGGATTCCCATTCTGATGCTACTGTATCCTATGAGAATCAGGATGGAATACAACACCGCCTCCAGTACCTCGACATGGCCAGTATTTCCGGAGATTAGAGACTGAAACCTGTTAGTTTGGTCAGAAAATAAGACTAGAAAAAAGTGGAATAGATTTGCTCGAAATTTGGGAAAGTTGGCTTAACATATTTTAGTGGATTTTAGGTAAGATAACGGGGAAAAACATATGTATAATAATAATAATAATAATAATAATAATAATAATAATAATAATAATAATAATAATCAGGTGTGAATAGACTTTTGTATAACCCGAAATGTTAAAGTATTGAAGTCTTATAAAATAATAAATTAATGGATTGAAATTATTTAAACTAATCTATACTAATAATAAATCTGTAGCCGAAATTTTTCTGGTAATTTTCGATTTTCCAAAAATAATTGGTCCTAACATATATAATTAACCACCCTGAAACCGAAAATCGCTGTTCTGAAATTTTTGTTTGTATGTCTGTCTGTCTGTATGTTTGTTACCTTTTCACGCGATAATGGCTGAACTGATTTCGATGAAAATTGGAATATAAATTAAGTTCGTTATAACTTAGATTTTAGGCTATATGGCATTCAAAATACATTATTTAAAAGGGGGGTTATAAGGGGGCCTGAATTAAATAAATTGAAATATCGCGCTTATTATTGATTTTTGTGAAAAATGTTACATAACAAACGTTTCTTTAAAAATAATTTGCGATAAGTTTTATTCCTTGAAACATTTTGATAGGACTGATATTTAATGAGATAAATGAGTTTTAAAATTAAAGTAACTGCCTTCTAAGGCCGTGTAATGGATTAAAAAACAAATGACTTCGTCTATAAGGGGCCTTGGACAGCAACAATCGAAAGCTATGAAACATAGCCTACAGAGAATGTTTCTGTGTTTGTATGAAGTAATATCGGAAGCTAAATTAACCGATTTGCATAATTAATTATTATTTCACCATTGGAAAGTGTAGTTTCTCTAGATGGACATAATGCTATAATGTTATCACAGTAACTTCTGATATAATATAATATAATATAATATAATATAATATAATATAATATAATATAATATAATATAATATAATATAACGTAATATAATATAATATAATTTGAGTTATTTCAATGGTTCAGAACCATAGTGGGCCAAGCGCCATTTACTGAATACGTAGAAAACAAGGGTTAAAATTAAGTTATTACCATAATTCAATGGAAACCTATAACAAGTAAAATAAAATATACACATTAAATCTAAATGATGTCAATCTTCATTAAACTATGTTTGCATGTAATAACAATTAAGATACATGTTAAAGGAATTGTCATTGCACCAAATGATTGCTCTCTGGACCAAAATGATCGCATTTTAATTATTTGGATGCAATTTAAATTAAGTAACATATTAAATGATTTATCCTTCTATCAAACACTAATGTTCCCTGGATCAAACGTCCTATTTTAATTATGTTATTACTTTATATTTATTTCTAACGGGTGCAGCGGAGCGCACGGGTACGGCTAGTTCAGAATAAAATTAGAATCTGGGAACCCAGACTACAATGTTCTGTAAAACTGCAATTAGGTGTAAACCAGGTTCTACTGTACTGTATTTCGTAGATGTCTTTTATTTTTTAGAGCCCATTGACTCCTGTTTTGAGTTTAATATATTCTTTGGCGTCTAGACCAGCGTTTCTCAAACTTTTTTGAAGTGAGGACCACTTTTTTAAGTCAGAACAGTTCCACGGACCACCTTACTCTTGTTTCCTTCGAAAACAAATTTATCACTTTTGTAGCATATTTTAATACCAGTAACAGTTATATTTTAAAAAGGAATTATTTAATTAAAATTTATTTAATTAATTTAATTTTATATTAGTATTAACTAATTGAGTTTCTGTTAATAGAAAAAAAAAATCATTTTCGTTTCTTAATAAATCAAGGCTATTAGAGTTTGGATAATCTTTAATTTATTAACTAAACAAAATAAATAAATGTTAGTACTCACATTAATGAGATGGATGAGCCTGCCGATTCTTGCACAGTTGTTCTATATTTGGATGTATGCTAGTAAGCTTAAGTCGGAAATCGTCACATCGAGTCGATTTCGGTAGCCTACTTTGTTTTTATTAGAGTTAATGATGAAAACTCTTTCTCACACAGATATGTAAAAGCAAACTGAATTATAATCTGTAAAGCACCATTGTACAGTTCACTGTATTCTCTTTTCACTTGTGATGAGGTCCAGAAATTAACCATACTTTCCGCTTGGAATTTCATTTTAAGTCCGGTTTCATTCGAGAGATCAATTAACTGTTCTCTTTCACTCAAATGAAAGTTTATTTTCAATATCGCAATCACGAACCCATGAAAATTTGTCACATTTACTTGGAAAATAAGTTTCAAATTGTGACCTGAGAGTTTCAAGATGTGAACATATGTCATTGCACAATTATTTTCCAATAACGAAATCATTTTCAACCAAAAAAGGACTCTAGGGTTGGAAATAGTGAAGAAAATGCTCTGTTTTACGGAACTGACCCGCAAACCAAGTTTCCTCTCGAACATCTTTATTTTCTCATGCGCATTGACAACAGTCAAAGAATTACCTTGTAGAGAGAGATTTAGTATGTTTAGTTTTGAGAATACATCTGAAAGATATGCCAATGTACTTAGCCACATGTCATCAGCTGATGTGCGAGGAAAAGATGGCGAGAAACACCGCGTTCATAGTGCTTAAAATCTCTCTTTTGTTGCTGAGAGTAGAGTGGGAATTCGGTGGACAGATTGGGTAATAAATTTCATAAAACAAGAGTACTTGGAGAAAAAGTGAAAGGCGATTGCCATGTGTAACTTCCAAACTCTGAGATTTTCAGCTATAATATGATACGCAATTCGTTTGAATATTATTTTTTCTTCTGTCCTTTTCGAAGGACCACAAGGGCCAGACCTCGAGGACGACAGGTGGTCCGCGGACCATAGTTTGAGAAACGCTGGTCTAGACCCTTATTGAGTGAGTGCCTGTATCTGTTTGCCTCGCAGGACGAACACGAGTGCTCCGTCATGTCCAGTCGGCCGAAGCAAGCTTCAGAGCTTCTATCTGGCATCCGTCTGAATTGGAAGCTGGCTCCTCTGCTCTGACCTGTCTGAAGAGTCATGCCTCCATCACAGAGGACTGCTCACCTTCCTCTGGACCATACAACAGAAATCGCTGTAGATTTGCTCGACTTTACTGGTGATAGGTAGTAATCATGCGGCATCTAGCGTCCATATGCCTGGGGCTAGATTATAGCATTACATTCTAATTGTTGTGGAATTGTACGTTTTATGTCATTTTATAAGGTTTTTACAGTCATTGTTTAAATTAGAATAGTACATTATGCAACGAGCCTATAATGATAGTAATTAAGAATCGAGTATGGATATTTATGAAACGAGCGCAAGTGAGTTTCATAATTTTCATACGAGCTTCTTAATTACCATTATAGGCGAGTTTCATACGACTTTTTATTCTCGACCATATTTCTAACTTGAAATTACAGGTATTCAGATGTATACATTTTCTTTGTATCTGACAAGATCGGAAGTGACCTTGTTCTAGGTCGTGAATTGTGAGATGTGCGCAGACGCGAAAGTATTGATTTTTTCCGAGGAACAGTAATGTCATTGACCTTGACGTAGTCCCGCTAAACTTGATAATATTATAATATTATAACCTTGATTATTGAATTCGACATTGAAAAACGAGATGACAAATTGAATTTCTTTGAATATTATTTACAATTAACGCTAATTCGCGGGTGCTCGTGTAAAGGGGGTTAAGTTGATTTGACTAAACTGGAATAAGTACAGATTTGAACTATCCACAATTACTTTTCTCTTGTGTTAAAGGGGTTAAGTCATTCTTCCATCTATGATGCAGTTACATTGCTCCATATTTTGTGACAAAGGGGTTTTGTTCAGTACCAAAGGAGAGAAGTTTACAAACCTTGCAATTTGACTTAACCCCCTTTACACGAGCACCCGCGAATTATTATAGTAACAGAACATAACCTTCTGCGACAGTATTTGATTTCCAGCCTCCGTGACTTTTCGCTAATTCTCTTTCGATTGCATATCCGAGAATAATCGATACTTGCGGTTTTATAACGGTACAAAGCTGACTTGTCATTGGCTGAACAGTTGTAACCTGAGTCGTCATTGGCTGAAAGACCTGACCTTTAATGAATAGGTGTACTTTAATGACATGCATTAAAGGGCTGCTACCAGGTGTATAATTACTACATTTCGGCATGGTCGAGCATAAATATAGTTATGTTTCAGCTTTTTGTTGAATAGTTAGTATTTGTTTTCGAAAATTTGTTTTCTTTCATTGTCATTATACATAAAAATAATATTTTTAGAAAATTGTGTATGTCTTTGTTCTGGTTACTTACTTAACGTTCCGTGTTTCAATATTTTATGCGAGCGACCGCTGACAAGCAAACGTTCTGATGGGGTATTTCAGATAAAAAAGTTATTTTTTTTTTCTTCCACCATTTTAATAGTGTCAAAAGAAGTGGTTATAAAAATTTTGGCCACTCGACCGCAATTACGAGGCCGTCCAGAAAGTGATTTTCTCTGGGGCAGTTTATAGAAAAAAAAAACAATTGCATAGAAATATTTATTGAAACGGATACAGAAACTGTTGCGCTATTTGTCAACATATCCCACACTGGAATTGAGACATCTGTCATATCATAGGATCAATGTTTGTGCCGTAGAAGTCAGCCGCCTCAGATAGGAACCAGCGTTTGACTGCGTCTGCACCTCTCTCTATCGATCCCATGATACGAGAAATGTCTCAATTCTGATGGAAAATATGTTGAAAAATAGCTCAACAATTGCTGTGTCCGTTTCAATAAATTTGTCCAATGAAATTGTGTTTTTTTTCTGTTAGCGGCGCCTGGCGAACTTAATTTTTTACAGCCCTCGTAATTGGGGTCGAGTGGCCAAAATTTGTATAATCACTTCTTTTGACGTTATTAACATGGTGGAAGAAAAAAAACTTTTTTTTTATCTTCCGCTATCAGAACGTTTGCTTGTGAGTATTACGATAACAGGTGTGATGCGTGTTGCAGGAATCATAGTACGGCGCATCTCTTTAAATGCCAACGTCTGCACTAGAGAAAGTTGCTGGCTGGATTTCGAAGAGAGCTACCAACCCAGACTACTTCGGGACTTTTAGAGCTTCGCCTAGGTGACCCAGTTCTCGTCGACGGGGACTTCGGTTTGCCGCTTTATAATTGGGTGCGGACAGCGGCGACAACAACGAGGAGGCCTTGCGAAAGTGTGATCCTAGCTAGCCCAGAGGCTCGGCGTGAAGGAAGGGATTATACGGTGTGCCTACCCACCGGTGTTGTAACAAGTCCGTCCACCTAGCGGTGTTAACTGGGGTATTTCTTAAGATAGCCGTTGCCAATCATTGCCCTACTGGGCCGATTGAGTGGTAGCAGCTGATCTGCACCAGAGCGTGCGCCCTTTAGATTTCTGATTTGTATTTCACTTGCGTGTCCTCTATCTCAACAGCCTCCAGTACAGGGGAGCTTTCTATCACTGAAAGGAGATCTGAAATAGAGTAAAACCTCGATTAGACGCGCCCGCTTATTACACTATTCCGTGTATTACGCTTTTTTTGTCCGGTCCCTGCACATTTCATATATAACGCCTTTTTAAAATACCCCGTTTGTTGCGCTCAAGTCCCGCATAATACGCTGTTTTGTGGATATTTTCGATGTAATTTTCAGCAATGTACTGTAACAGCAATGAAACAGGTTGATCATTGAACTCACTGGTGTCATTAACGTGAAAAATACTGGTATTCGACCCTTTACCTGCGCATTTAAACCTTCATACTTCATACCTTAGTATACCCCAATCGCCATGGTGATTTTCGCGTCCTAATATGGAATGCTCGGGAAATACCCAATTCTAAATAAAAGCAGACATTTAAACACACATACAGCCTTGACTTTGTATAAAACATTAATTAGGGTTGTAATGTTATATGCTTGTTCTGCTTGGGGACAGGTTTTCCAAAACAAACTTTTAAGATTCATTACAGGACTTCCTACAGTAACACTTGTTAGATTGATTAATAAAGAACTCGACATTTTGACAATCCAAGAATATACTAAGGCTGGATAAAAAGTAATGGGAACAGTTAGATAATTCTGACATGGCTTTATTCACAGGGCACATTTACGTACCTTGTATGTAGTTGCCCCCCTTATTTATTACCTTTTGCCAAATGTTTGGAAGGCGTCGTACACCATCAGCGCGTCCATCTTTGTTCATGTTCCGTACTGACCGCCCTATAGCACGGATAAGTTCATCTCTGGTTTTGCACCAGGTCCCTCTCAGTAGTTCTTTCACTTTGCCGAAGAAATCGTAATCGCATGGACTCATATCGGGTGAGTACGGTGGATGTTCCAGCATCTCCCATTGCCAGCTGCGCAAGAGGTCCTTGACAGCAGCAGCGGTGTGACTCCTTACATTGTCATGAAGAATGATGGGGTTCTGTACCCCCAAGTGTCGTCGTTTTCTCCTGAGGGCTGGACGAAGGTGGTGCTGCAGGTTCCTGCAGTATGGGCGAACCCAGGTTTCGTCCATAGCGACGACTCGTCCAAGAAAGTCATCTTTCCTTTGGTACCGGTCCAACAAGGCCTGTGCGACTGCATAGCGGTGCCATTGTTAAACCTCGGAAATTTCGTAAGGTATCCAACGCCCTGTAATTTTGCGGTACCCAGAATGTCTTGCAGAATGTGGAGCACAGTTTTGTGACATACTCAGACTTCCGCTGCTAACTCACGCGCAGTCCATCGGCGATCAGCATCCAACAGGGAAGCAAGGAGTTGAACTGCGTTGTCCTCCACGCGGGGTCGTCCTGTACGGAGGTTGTCCTGAACGGCATCCCTGCCTTCCCGGAAGGCTTTAACCCAGCGTGCCACTGTGCGATATGGCAACGCTGCATCGGCACATGCTTCACGCAGTTCCTGAAAACATTCTTGTGCACTACTACCTCGTGTCACTTCATTTTTGATCCAGAAACTTTGCTTTAGTTTTGTAAACGTGGTCTTAGGGCTCTCGCACTATCCCTAAGAAAGTCATTGTTCTACACACTGTAGTAGATTGACAGAGTACTGTCGCCGCTGGCTGCACTAACTCATCTAACGGTCCTTGTTCATGTCCACACAGCTCGCAGCTCTCGAACGCACCATCGTCACGTCACAGCAGTGTTGCCATAACTTTTTATCCAAGCTATGTATTTCAAATCAAGCCTTCTGCACGCACACCAAGTCGTACAGCAGCAACAACCCATTAATTTCTTCCCTGGGTAACTTCAACCCTGCTTTAGATAAACACAAAAGACCTAAGAGCCTACTCCCCCCACTAGCTTGGAACGACAACGTACAAGACGAAAAGCAGATTGACTCTCATTAATGTACTAATGATGATATTTCTCTGTTTCAGGATCATCACGTTACTGGCTGCATAGCTGTATTGTACATATTTTCTTGTAAATCATTTCTATGGAAAAACTTATATGTATAATAATAATAATAATAATAATAATAATAATAATAATAATAATAATGTTTGAATAGACTTTTGTATAACCCAAAATGTTAAAGTATTGAAGTCTTAAAATAATAAATTAGTGGATTGAAATTACTTAAACCAGCGATTCTCAAACTTTTTTTGAAGTGAGGACCACTTTTTTAAGTCAGAACAGTTCCTTCGAAAGCAAATTTGTTATTTTTGTAGCATATTTTAATAGTAGTATACTTATATTTTAAAATAGAATTAACTAATTATAATACTTTTGCAATTATATTTTTGTTGCCAATCACAAGTAACTTAAAACAAATTCTGTGCATTGTTGATTCATCGCTTGCCTGTTAGCAGTTAGTTGTTTGGAATCCTTCTTATGTGGTTCACGCTAGTAGTTGTCCATGTCTCTGTTAAATAGTGTCCATTATACATAATGGAAAACTGGCTTCGATCCGGATCTTTGAAAAGAAAGGAACGCGATGATACGCTTCATTTAGGCAGTGCTAATATTTTAGAAGCTGTGCGTGAATAAATGTATTAATTATAGTGCCATTAAAGAAATATCTAGTCCTAGTGGTAGCTATTCAAAGAAAAAATATTTTCGTAAATATGACAAGAGTTATTTGGAACTTGGATTTACTTGGTGTGGCAATGAGAGTGAACCAAAACCTCGGTGCGTTGTTTGTTACGAAGTGCTGTCAAACGAGTGTATGAAACCCGCGAAATTGAAACGGCACTTAGAGGCGAAACACGCAAGTGTAAAAAGTAAACCTGTCAGATTTTAAAATAGGCGGAGTCTAAAATTTCTTATATCGTCATCTGGAAAAACAAATAAAGTTAATTCAGAAACATGCCCGATTTTCAACAAGTAAAGAAGCAATTTGGCACTCTGTTATTGGTGTATGTTGTACAGTACGTGACCATTTAAATGTGCAGACTGGGTGTCGGTAAAACTATTAAGAATGTCATCAATACGTGAAAAGGTTCGGTACTTTGGTCCTCTGTTATGAATTCGGATGGTCCCTGGATGGGTTACAGGCTCGTCGCCAGATACGAAGGAAAAAGATGGCGAGAGAATATTAGTACCTACTGGGAGAAAAAGTGAAAGGCGATTGCCATGTGTCATTTCTAAAGTCTGAGATTTTCAGCTATAGTGTGATACAATTCATTTGAATTTCATTTTTTCGTCTCTCTTTTTTGAAGGACCACAGGTAGTCCGCGGATCATAGTTTGAGAAACGCTGATTTAAACTAATTCAGAATAAAATTAGAATGTGGGATCCCAGCTTACAATGTTGTGTAAAACTGCAATTAGGTATAAACCAGGTTCTACTGTACTGTAATTTCAGATGTCTTTTATCCCTTTTATTTTTAGAGCCTATTGAGTTTAATATATGTTTTAGCGTCTAGACCCTTATTGAGTGAGTACTGTATGTGTTTGCCTCGCAGGACGAACACGAGTGCTCCATCATGTTCAGTCGGCCGAAGCAAGCTTCAGAGCTTCTATCTGGCATCCATCTGCAGTGGAAGCTGGCTCCGCGAGCTCTGCTCTGACCTGTCTGAAGAGTCATGCCTCCATCACAGAGGACTGCACACCTTCCTCTGGACCATACACGGACTTCTTAGTAGGCCCTACAAAAATTGTTATATCTATTGTTTATCATTCTGTGATGAATTAAGTCGTAGATACTGAATATGAACTAAATCCGCTCAATAGTTTAGTACAAATCGCTGTGCACATACAGACTAGTACTAAAATTGTTACATTCGATGTCTATCATTCTGTGATAAATTGAGTTACACCAAATATTTTGTGATCCGATCTACTGGGTGTTCATTTCAAAATGTGTCATGACGTCACAGTTGTGAGTCAGCGATTTGAAGCGAGTTTCAGCTTTTATGTCAGAGAAGTTGCCTATTAATCAAGGCGTTCAATCTGAACTTGAGAACGTGTACGGTATAACTTGAACGTCGTAGCAACAGATGGCGGCCTGTACGGTCTATGTGCTACCATAACCTCTTTCGAACTGTGTTTTGCGCGGTTGCGTACGGCAACATTCCACAACACAAATCAAATGCTCCGTGTCCATGTTGACCGTCTAAGTTAATGTCAACAAATACGTAAGTAATCGTCTTAAACCTCTCCCCATATCCCGACAGTAAGAAAACAACTCACCTCAGTACGTGTTTTCAAACAGTTCACATTTCTGGCACTACTGGCGTTACCGTACGTATCGGTAAGTAGGCCTACTCTTCACAATGAACGCCGTGCTTGCTAGGAAACTTCTTTGGCACATAAGTAATACGCCTCTGCGGAAGTGTATTCTCTAGTTTTATCGGCTAGCCACATGACGACATACAGCGAGCCATGACACACTTTGAACTGAACACGCAGTATAGTTTAGTGAAGCTGAATAATGAAGGAAGCATTCGTTTGGGGGGGGGGAACTTTCAAAACCTGTTTATTTTTCTGAAAATGTACAAATAAGGTTTTAAAAGTTTTCTTCTAATATACAATCGTACGGTCTCCGCTTCCTACTCATTTTTTATACATGAAGAGAATATGTCTAAGTGCAATTGACATAAAAATTACGATACACTCCCTTAAATGATTTTTATACCCCCCCATATCCCGCCCCGAAAAACCCCCTTTATATAATTTGCCCTTGGGCTTTGTTTATTCTATATTTTTTACTGCTACAATTGTTGTACACTTACATTTATTGAATTAATTTTTATACCTTACCTGGCCGAGATTCGAACCTGCGAACTTAGGACTACTGGTACAGTGCCGCAACCAACTGAGCCAAGCTGCGAGTCATTGGAGGTAGCTCAAAAGACGTGTATGGAGGTGCAGTTATTTAATCGATTTCACCTCAAGAATAATTATAACATTTATAAATTATTCGTAAGACTTGAAAAGCAAGGCACTAAATATTGAAATGGACAAATATATTCTTGTGAGATAGTTTTCCTTAATTTAATAATACTACTCTGAGCATATATTACCTGGCCAAGTTAGGAATAGGATGACTAGAGGCGCTACTATAGCGAGCGTAATGATGTCTAAAGACTCCGCTAGATGGAGCCATTGTTTGAATCGGAGTTTCACAGGGTATTCTGGATTGCGATGTTTGTTTGTTTTTTTTTTTTCTCAAAGATACGTAATATATTAATTCTATTGTAGCCATTTTCATTAAGCAAATTATTCTCTGCAACGAGGAAGAGCCTTAGTAAACGTGAGGAATGAAGTATGAAATAGTTGTGAATTTAGGCGAGATAGGTATTCATTTTTAATCATGTCTTAACGAAATGGGATGGTTTTTGTGCATCACTTTCAATGTCGAAGTCGATAATCGCGTGCACATTTGAGTGCCATCTACAATGTAAGAAAGTGAACTTGAGAGAAAATTGCTGCTTTCGTAAAACAGGTTCATTTCGCGTATCGGAAACTTGTAATATGTATGCAACATGACATATATGCTATTGGCAACACTGCATTTGAAATAATACATACTAATTAAAGATACGAATTACAATGAAGTGGACATAATATGGTTATCATAGACAAAGAAACATAACCATTACAGTTGCCAGTAAAAATCTGAACTATCATCGCTTAACACATGTTCAAAATTATAGATGTACCTAATGTACATATCCAGCACGTCTTTATCCAAAGATTAATTGTTCCATGGCTGAAATGTATGGATCAGATACAATTAACAGTCTATTAAAGACATCTTGTTTAGTCTACTCGCGGGATATTATTATTCTAGTCACTTTGTTAAAAGAGCCCTTAGGAGCTCCCAGCCCAATATGTTCAGTTAAACTGGAGTTTTTAGAACTCTTTGTTCCGTTTGTTTATTAGAGCCCATTGACTCCTACATTGGGTTTAGTAAATTCTCTGGTGCCTAGACTCTTACGTATATCCGTTGGCCTAGCAGGATGAACACGACTGCTCCAAGCCATCCAGATTGCCGAAGCAAGCTTCCTGGGAACATAAGGTGCATCTGTCTGAAGAGGTTGCTGTTTGACTGGGCATCGAACCCGCAGGCTGTGCTCTGCGTAAATAGCCACGCCTCTATCACGCAGCAAGATATGTGGTCCCTGATAATCACCACGAAAATCGAGCAAATCCGTCTCACTTTTTTTTTTACTCATTTTCTCGGTACCCAAAGTATTTCGGTCTGTAATTCCGGAAATAATGGCCGAACCGAGGAACGGGATGCGGTCTCGCATTCCCCCTTGACTTAGTTCTTACACGATAGCATCAAAATGGGAATCGCGAACACAAGCTGATTTTCGAAAAAAAAATGAGAAGTTCGCCTAGTTCGCCGACCTTCTTTCCGCCATAACTCCGCAGTATGTGAAGTGAGAAAGACGACGACTAGCGCGTTGAATAGAGCTCGTCGAACTCCATCTGTGGTATAAAGCACAAGTCTCTAGCCCCCAGCGTTTGGACGGGAGGGGCCCGCAAAGTTTCAAAAATCGGTCATTTCGGGCTTCCAAAACAGACTTTTCTCTATACACGGAGAACGAAGCGACTCAGGGGCCCGCCCTTTTAACTGTAGCATCCCCGCATGGTCCCTGATAATCACCACGAAATTCGAGCAAATCCGTCTCACTTTTTTTTTTACTCATTTTCTCGGTACCCAAAGTATTTCGGTCTGTAATTCCGGAAATAATGGCCGAACCGAGGAACGGGATGCGGTCTCGCATTCCCCCTTGACTTAGTTCTTACACGATAGCATCAAAATGGGAATCGCGAACACAAGCTGATTTTCGAAAAAAATGAGAAGGGTTTAAACCACTAGTTCGCCGACCTTCTTTCCGCCATAACTCCGCAGTATGTGAAGTGAGAAAGACGACGACTAGCGCGTTGAATAGAGCTCGTCGAACTCCATCTGTGGTATAAAGCACAAGTCTCTAGCCCCCAGCGTTTGGACGGGAGGGGCCCGCAAAGTTTCAAAAATCGGTCATTTCGGGCTTCCAAAACAGACTTTTCTCTATACACGGAGAACGAAGCGACTCAGGGGCCCGCCCTTTTAACTGTAGCATCCCCATGGTCCCTGATAATCACCACGAAAATCGAGCAAATCCGTCTCACTTTTTTTTACTCATTTTCTCGGTACCCAAAGTATTTCGGTCTGTAATTCCGGAAATAATGGCCGAACCGAGGAACGGGATGCGGTCTCGCATTCCCCCTTGACTTAGTTCTTACACGATAGCATCAAAATGGGAATCGCGAACACAAGCTGATTTTCGAAAAAAATGAGAAGGGTTTAAACCACTAGTTCGCCGACCTTCTTTCCGCCATAACTCCGCAGTATGTGAAGTGAGAAAGACGACGACTAGCGCGTTGAATAGAGCTCGTCGAACTCCATCTGTGGTATAAAGCACAAGTCTCTAGCCCCCAGCGTTTGGACGGGAGGGGCCCGCAAAGTTTCAAAAATCGGTCATTTCGGGCTTCCAAAACAGACTTTTCTCTATACACGGAGAACGAAGCGACTCAGGGGCCCGCCCTTTTAACTGTAGCATCCCCGCATGGTCCCTGATAATCACCACGAAAATCGAGCAAATCCGTCTCACTTTTTTTTACTCATTTTCTCGGTACCCAAAGTATTTCGGTCTGTAATTCCGGAAATAATGGCCGAACCGAGGAACGGGATGCGGTCTCGCATTCCCCCTTGACTTAGTTCTTACACGATAGCATCAAAATGGGAATCGCGAACACAAGCTGATTTTCGAAAAAAAAATGAGAAGGGTTTAAACCACTAGTTCGCCGACCTTCTTTCCGCCATAACTCCGCAGTATGTGAAGTGAGAAAGACGACGACTAGCGCGTTGAATAGAGCTCGTCGAACTCCATCTGTGGTATAAAGCACAAGTCTCTAGCCCCCAGCGTTTGGACGGGAGGGGCCCGCAAAGTTTCAAAAATCGGTCATTTCGGGCTTCCAAAACAGACTTTTCTCTATACACGGAGAACGAAGCGACTCAGGGGCCCGCCCTTTTAACTGTAGCATCCCCGCATGGTCCCTGATAATCACCACGAAAATCGAGCAAATCCGTCTCACTTTTTTTTTTTTACTCATTTTCTCGGTACCCAAAGTATTTCGGTCTGTAATTCCGGAAATAATGGCCGAACCGAGGAACGGGATGCGGTCTCGCATTCCCCCTTGACTTAGTTCTTACACGATAGCATCAAAATGGGAATCGCGAACACAAGCTGATTTTCGAAAAAAAAAGAAGGGTTTAAACCACTAGTTCGCCGACCTTCTTTCCGCCATAACTCCGCAGTATGTGAAGTGAGAAAGACGACGACTAGCGCGTTGAATAGAGCTCGTCGAACTCCATCCTGAACTCCATCTGGAAATATAAAGCGAGGAACGGGAAGTCTCTAGCCCCAGCGTTTGGACGGGAGGGGCCCGCAAAGTTTCAAAAATCGGTCATTTCGGGCTTCCAAAACAGACTTTTCTTTTCTCTATACGGAGAACGAAGCGACTCAGGGGCCCGCCCTTTTAACTGTAGCATCCCCGCATGGTCCCTGATAATCACCACGAAAATCGAGCAAATCCGTCTCACTTTTTTTTTTTTACTCATTTTCTCGGTACCCAAAGTATTTCGGTCTGTAATTCCGGAAATAATGGCCGAACCGAGGAACGGGATGCGGTCTCGCATTCCCCCTTGACTTAGTTCTTACACGATAGCATCAAAATGGGAATCGCGAACACAAGCTGATTTTCGAAAAAAATGAGAAGGGTTTAAACCACTAGTTCGCCGACCTTCTTTCCGCCATAACTCCGCAGTATGTGAAGTGAGAAAGACGACGACTAGCGCGTTGAATAGAGCTCGTCGAACTCCATCTGTGGTATAAAGCACAAGTCTCTAGCCCCCAGCGTTTGGACGGGAGGGGCCCGCAAAGTTTCAAAAATCGGTCATTTCGGGCTTCCAAAACAGACTTTTCTCTATACACGGAGAACGAAGCGACTCAGGGGCCCGCCCTTTTAACTGTAGCATCCCCGCATGGTCCCTGATAATCACCACGAAAATCGAGCAAATCCGTCTCACTTTTTTTTTTTTACTCATTTTCTCGGTACCCAAAGTATTTCGGTCTGTAATTCCGGAAATAATGGCCGAACCGAGGAACGGGATGCGGTCTCGCATTCCCCCTTGACTTAGTTCTTACACGATAGCATCAAAATGGGAATCGCGAACACAAGCTGATTTTCGAAAAAAAAATGAGAAGGGTTTAAACCACTAGTTCGCCGACCTTCTTTCCGCCATAACTCCGCAGTATGTGAAGTGAGAAAGACGACGACTAGCGCGTTGAATAGAGCTCGTCGAACTCCATCTGTGGTATAAAGCACAAGTCTCTAGCCCCCAGCGTTTGGACGGGAGGGGCCCGCAAAGTTTCAAAAATCGGTCATTTCGGGCTTCCAAAACAGACTTTTCTCTATACACGGAGAACGAAGCGACTCAGGGGCCCGCCCTTTTAACTGTAGCATCCCCGCATGGTCCCTGATAATCACCACGAAAATCGAGCAAATCCGTCTCACTTTTTTTTTTTTACTCATTTTCTCGGTACCCAAAGTATTTCGGTCTGTAATTCCGGAAATAATGGCCGAACCGAGGAACGGGATGCGGTCTCGCATTCCCCCTTGACTTAGTTCTTACACGATAGCATCAAAATGGGAATCGCGAACACAAGCTGATTTTCGAAAAAAAAGAAGGGTTTAAACCACTAGTTCGCCGACCTTCTTTCCGCCATAACTCCGCAGTATGTGAAGTGAGAAAGACGACGACTAGCGCGTTGAATAGAGCTCGTCGAACTCCATCTGTGGTATAAAGCACAAGTCTCTAGCCCCCAGCGTTTGGACGGGAGGGCCCGCAAAGTTTCAAAAATCGGTCATTTCGGGCTTCCAAAACAGACTTTTCTCTATACACGGAGAACGAAGCGACTCAGGGCCCGCCCTTTTAACTGTAGCATCCCCGCATGGTCCCTGATAATCACCACGAAAATCGAGCAAATCCGTCTCACTTTTTTTTTTTTTCATTTTCTCGGTACCCAAAGTATTTCGGTCTGTAATTCCGGAAATAATGGCCGAACCGAGGAACGGGATGCGGTCTCGCATTCCCCCTTAGTTCTTACACGATAGCATCAAAATGGGAATCGCGAACACAAGCTGATTTTCGAAAAAAAAATGAGAAGGGTTTAAACCACTAGTTCGCCGACCTTCTTTCCGCCATAACTCCGCAGTATGTGAAGTGAGAAAGACGACGACTAGCGCGTTGAATAGAGCTCGTCGAACTCCATCTGTGGTATAAAGCACAAGTCTCTAGCCCCCAGCGTTTGGACGGGAGGGGCCCGCAAAGTTTCAAAAATCGCATTTCGGGCTTCCAAAACAGACTTTTCTCTATACACGGAGAACGAAGCGACTCAGGGGCCCGCCCTTTTAACTGTAGCATCCCCGCATGGTCCCTGATAATCACCACGAAAATCGAGCAAATCCGTCTCACTTTTTTTTACTCATTTTCTCGGTACCCAAAGTATTTCGGTCTGTAATTCCGGAAATAATGGCCGAACCGAGGAACGGGATGCGGTCTCGCATTCCCCTTGACTTAGTTCTTACACGATAGCATCAAAATGGGAATCGCGAACACAAGCTGATTTTCGAAAAAAATGAGAAGGGTTTAAACCACTAGTTCGCCGACCTTCTTTCCGCCATAACTCCGCAGTATGTGAAGTGAGAAAGACGACGACTAGCGCGTTGAATAGAGCTCGTCGAACTCCATCTGTGGTATAAAGCACAAGTCTCTAGCCCCCAGCGTTTGGACGGGAGGGGCCCGCAAAGTTTCAAAAATCGGTCATTTCGGGCTTCCAAAACAGATTTCTCTATACACGGAGAACGAAGCGACTCAGGGGCCCGCCCTTTTAACTGTAGCATCCCCGCATGGTCCCTGATAATCACCACGAAAATCGAGCAAATCCGTCTCACTTTTTTTTTTTTACTCATTTTCTCGGTACCCAAAGTATTTCGGTCTGTAATTCCGGAAATAATGGCCGAACCGAGGAACGGGATGCGGTCTCGCATTCCCCCTTGACTTAGTTCTTACACGATAGCATCAAAATGGGAATCGCGAACACAAGCTGATTTTCGAAAAAAAAAGAAGGGTTTAAACCACTAGTTCGCCGACCTTCTTTCCGCCATAACTCCGCAGTATGTGAAGTGAGAAAGACGACGACTAGCGCGTTGAATAGAGCTCGTCGAACTCCATCTGTGGTATAAAGCACAAGTCTCTAGCCCCCAGCGTTTGGACGGGAGGGGCCGCAAAGTTTCAAAAATCGGTCATTTCGGGCTTCCAAAACAGACTTTTCTCTATACACGGAGAACGAAGCGACTCAGGGGCCCGCCCTTTTAACTGTAGCATCCCCGCATGGTCCCTGATAATCACCACGAAAATCGAGCAAATCCGTCTCACTTTTTTTTTTTTTCTCATTTTCTCGGTACCCAAAGTATTTCGGTCTGTAATTCCGGAAATAATGGCCGAACCGAGGAACGGGATGCGGTCTCGCATTCCCCCTTGACTTAGTTCTTACACGATAGCATCAAAATGGGAATCGCGAACACAAGCTGATTTTCGAAAAAAATGAGAAGGGTTTAAACCACTAGTTCGCCGACCTTCTTTCCGCCATAACTCCGCAGTATGTGAAGTGAGAAAGACGACGACTAGCGCGTTGAATAGAGCTCGTCGAACTCCATCTGTGGTATAAAGCACAAGTCTCTAGCCCCCAGCGTTTGGACGGGAGGGGCCCGCAAAGTTTCAAAAATCGGTCATTTCGGGCTTCCAAAACAGACTTTTCTCTATACACGGAGAACGAAGCGACTCAGGGGCCCGCCTTTAACTGTAGCATCCCCGCATGGTCCCTGATAATCACCACGAAAATCGAGCAAATCCGTCTCACTTTTTTTTTTTTTTCATTTTCTCGGTACCCAAAGTATTTCGGTCTGTAATTCCGGAAATAATGGCCGAACCGAGGAACGGGATGCGGTCTCGCATTCCCCCTTGACTTAGTTCTTACACGATAGCATCAAAATGGGAATCGCGAACACAAGCTGATTTTCGAAAAAAATGAGAAGGGTTTAAACCACTAGTTCGCCGACCTTCTTTCCGCCATAACTCCGCAGTATGTGAAGTGAGAAAGACGACGACTAGCGCGTTGAATAGAGCTCGTCGAACTCCATCTGTGGTATAAAGCACAAGTCTCTAGCCCCCAGCGTTTGGACGGGAGGGGCCCGCAAAGTTTCAAAAATCGGTCATTTCGGGCTTCCAAAACAGACTTTTCTCTATACACGGAGAACGAAGCGACTCAGGGGCCCCCTTTTAACTGTAGCATCCCCCGCATGGTCCCTGATAATCACCACGAAAATCGAGCAAATCCGTCTCACTTTTTTTTTTACTCATTTTCTCGGTACCCAAAGTATTTCGGTCTGTAATTCCGGAAATAATGGCCGAACCGAGGAACGGGATGCGGTCTCGCATTCCCCCTTGACTTAGTTCTTACACGATAGCATCAAAATGGGAATCGCGAACACAAGCTGATTTTCGAAAAAAATGAGAAGGGTTTAAACCACTAGTTCGCCGACCTTCTTTCCGCCATAACTCCGCAGTATGTGAAGTGAGAAAGACGACGACTAGCGCGTTGAATAGAGCTCGTCGAACTCCATCTGTGGTATAAAGCACAAGTCTCTAGCCCCCAGCGTTTGGACGGGAGGGGCCCGCAAAGTTTCAAAAATCGGTCATTTCGGGCTTCCAAAACAGACTTTTCTCTATACACGGAGAACGAAGCGACTCAGGGGCCCGCCCTTTTAACTGTAGCATCCCCGCATGGTCCCTGATAATCACCACGAAATCGAGCAAATCCGTCTCACTTTTTTTTTTACTCATTTTCTCGGTACCCAAAGTATTTCGGTCTGTAATTCCGGAAATAATGGCCGAACCGAGGAACGGGATGCGGTCTCGCATTCCCCTTGACTTAGTTCTTACACGATAGCATCAAAATGGGAATCGCGAACACAAGCTGATTTTCGAAAAAAATGAGAAGGGTTTAAACCACTAGTTCGCCGACCTTCTTTCCGCCATAACTCCGCAGTATGTGAAGTGAGAAAGACGACGACTAGCGCGTTGAATAGAGCTCGTCGAACTCCATCTGTGGTATAAAGCACAAGTCTCTAGCCCCCAGCGTTTGGACGGGAGGGGCCCGCAAAGTTTCAAAAATCGGTCATTTCGGGACTTTTCCAAAAGAACAGACTTTTCTCTCCCCGCATATAATCACACGAAAATCGAGAAATCCGTCTCACTTTTTTTTTTAATTTTCTCGGTACCCAAAGACTCGGTCTGTAATTCCGCCCTAATGGCCGAACTGAGCATCCCTCGCATTCCCCCTGATAATCAGTTCCACATTTTCGAAAAAATCCACTCACTTTTTTTTAACTCCGCAGTTTTAGCGCGTTGAATAGAGCTCGTAACCCATCTGTATATTCTCTAGCCCCCAGCGTTTGGACGGTCTGTTTCAAAAATCGGTCATTTCGGGCTTCCAAAAAGACTTTTCTCTATACACGAAACCGAGGAACCCGCCCTTTTATGCATCCCCGGGTCCCTGATAATCATTCCCCCCAAAGTATTTCGGTCTGACTAATGGCCGAACCGAGGAACGGGATTCTTACACGATAGCATCAAAATGGGAATCGCGAACACAAGCTGATTTTCGAAAAAAAAATGAGAAGGGTTTAAACCACTAGTTCGCCGACCTTCTTTCCGCCATAACTCCAGTATGTGAAGTGAGAAAGACGACGACTAGCGCGTTGAATAGAGCTCGTCGAACTCCATCTGTGGTATAAAGCACAAGTCTCTAGCCCCCAGCGTTTGGACGGGAGGGGCCCGCAAAGTTTCAAAAATCGGTCATTTCGGGCTTCCAAAACAGACTTTTCTCTATACACGGAGAACGAAGCGACTCAGGGGCCCGCCCTTTTAACTGTAGAACGAAGCGACCTCAGGGGCCCGCCCTTTTATGTAGCATCCCCGCATGGTCCCTGATAATCACCACGAAATTCGAGCAAATCCGTCTCACTTTTTTTTTTACTCATTTTCTCGGTACCCAAAGTATTTCGGTCTGTAATTCCGGAAATAATGGCCGAACCGAGGAACGGGATGCGGTCTCGCATTCCCCCTTGACTTAGTTCTTACACGATAGCATCAAAATGGGAATCGCGAACACAAGCTGATTTTCGAAAAAAATGAGAAGGGTTTAAACCACTAGTTCGCCGACCTTCTTTCCGCCATAACTCCGCAGTATGTGAAGTGAGAAAGACGACGACTAGCGCGTTGAATAGAGCTCGTCGAACTCCATCTGTGGTATAAAGCACAAGTCTCTAGCCCCCAGCGTTTGGACGGGAGGGGCCCGCAAAGTTTCAAAAATCGGTCATTTCGGGCTTCCAAAACAGACTTTTCTCTATACACGGAGAACGAAGCGACTCAGGGGCCCGCCCTTTTAACTGTAGCATCCCCGCATGGTCCCTGATAATCACCACGAAAATTCGAGCAAATCCGTCTCACTTTTTTTTTTTTTTACTCATTTTCTCGGTACCCAAAGTATTTCGGTCTGTAATTCGGAAATAATGGCCGAACCGAGGAACGGGATGCGGTCTCGCATTCCCCCTTGACTTAGTTCTTACACGATAGCATCAAAATGGGAATCGCGAACACAAGCTGATTTTCGAAAAAAATGAGAAGGGTTTAAACCACTAGTTCGCCGACCTTCTTTCCGCCATAACTCCGCAGTATGTGAAGTGAGAAAGACGACGACTAGCGCGTTGAATAGAGCTCGTCGAACTCCATCTGTGGTATAAAGCACAAGTCTCTAGCCCCCAGCGTTTGGACGGGAGGGGGGGCCGCAAAGTTTCAAAAATCGGTCATTTCGGGCTTCCAAAACAGACTTTTCTCTATACACGGAGAACGAAGCGACTCAGGGGCCCGCCCTTTTAACTGTAGCATCCCCGCATGGTCCCTGATAATCACCACGAAAATCGAGCAAATCCGTCTCACTTTTTTTTTTTACTCATTTTCTCGGTACCCAAAGTATTTCGGTCTGTAATTCCGGAAATAATGGCCGAACCGAGGAACGGGATGCGGTCTCGCATTCCCCTTGACTTAGTTCTTACACGATAGCATCAAAATGGGAATCGCGAACACAAGCTGATTTTCGAAAAAAAAATGAGAAGGGTTTAAACCACTAGTTCGCCGACCTTCTTTCCGCCATAACTCCGCAGTATGTGAAGTGAGAAAGACGACGACTAGCGCGTTGAATAGAGCTCGTCGAACTCCATCTGTGGTATAAAGCACAAGTCTCTAGCCCCCAGCGTTTGGACGGGAGGGGCCCGAAGTTTCAAAAATCGGTCATTTCGGGCTTCCAAAACAGACTTTTCTCTATACACGGAGAACGAAGCGACTCAGGGGCCCGCCCTTTTAACTGTAGCATCCCCGCATGGTCCCTGATAATCACCACGAAATTCGAGCAAATCCGTCTCACTTTTTTTTTACTCATTTTCTCGGTACCCAAAGTATTTCGGTCTGTAATCCGGAAATAATGGCCGAACCGAGGAACGGGATGCGGTCTCGCATTCCCCCTTGACTTAGTTCTTACACGATAGCATCAAAATGGGAATCGCGAACACAAGCTGATTTTCGAAAAAAATGAGAAGGGTTTAAACCACTAGTTCGCCGACCTTCTTTCCGCCATAACTCCGCAGTATGTGAAGTGAGAAAGACGACGACTAGCGCGTTGAATAGAGCTCGTCGAACTCCATCTGTGGTATAAAGCACAAGTCTCTAGCCCCCAGCGTTTGGACGGGAGGGGCCCGCAAAGTTTCAAAAATCGGTCATTTCGGGCTTCCAAAACAGACTTTTCTCTATACACGGAGAACGAAGCGACTCAGGGGCCCGCCCTTTTAACTGTAGCATCCCCGCATGGTCCCTGATAATCACCACGAAAATCGAGCAAATCCGTCTCACTTTTTTTTACTCATTTTCTCGGTACCCAAAGTATTTCGGTCTGTAATTCCGGAAATAATGGCCGAACCGAGGAACGGGATGCGGTCTCGCATTCCCCTTGACTTATCTCTTACTTACGATAGCATCAAAATGGGAATCGCGAACACAAGCTGATTTTCGAAAAAAAAATGAGAAGGGTTTAAACCACTAGTTCGCCGACCTTCTTTCCGCCATAACTCCGCAGTATGTGAAGTGAGAAAGACGACGACTAGCGCGTTGAATAGAGCTCGTCGAACTCCATCTGTGGTATAAAGCACAAGTCTCTAGCCCCCAGCGTTTGGACGGGAGGGGCCCGCAAAGTTTCAAAAATCGGTCATTTCGGGCTTCCAAAACAGACTTTTCTCTATACACGGAGAACGAAGCGACTCAGGGGCCCGCCCTTTTAACTGTAGCATCCCCGCATGGTCCCTGATAATCACCACGAAATTCGAGCAAATCCGTCTCACTTTTTTTTTTTACTCATTTTCTCGGTACCCAAAGTATTTCGGTCTGTAATTCCGGAAATAATGGCCGAACCGAGGAACGGGATGCGGTCTCGCATTCCCCCTTGACTTAGTTCTTACGATAGCATCAAAATGGGAATCGCGAACACAAGCTGATTTTCGAAAAAAAAATGAGAAGGGTTTAAACCACTAGTTCGCCGACCTTCTTTCCGCCATAACTCCGCAGTATGTGAAGAAAGACGACGACTAGCGCGTTGAATAGAGCTCGTCGAACTCCATCTGTGGTATAAAGCACAAGTCTGATTTTGGACGGGAGGGGCCCGCAAAGTTTCAAAAATCGCTCTATACACGGAGAACGAAGCGACTCAGGGGCCCGCCCTTTTAACCTTCCCTGATAATCACCACGAAAATCCGCCATAATTTTCCGGTACCCAAATTTCGGTCTGTAATTCCGGAAATAATGGCCGAACCGAGAAACGATGACGACTCGCGTTCCCCTTGAAGTTCTTAGATAGCTCAAAATGGGACTCCATCTGTGGTATAAAGCCACAAGTCTCTAGCCCCCAGCGTTTGGACGAAAGACGACCCGAATAAAGTTTCAAAATCTGGTCATTTCCCCCAGCGTTTGGACTTCCAAAAAAAATCGGTCATTTCTTTTTCTATACACGGAGAACGAAGCGACTCAGGGGCCCGCCCTTTTAACTGTAGCATCCCCGCATGGTCCCTGATAATCACCACGAAAATCGAGCAAATCCGTCTCACTTTTTTTTACTCATTTTCTCGGTACCCAAAGTATTTCGGTCTGTAATTCCGGAAATAATGGCCGAACCGAGGAACGGGATGCGGTCTCGCATTCCCCCTTGACTTAGTTCTTACACGATAGCATCAAAATGGGAATCGCGAACACAAGCTGATTTTCGAAAAAAATGAGAAGGGTTTAAACCACTAGTTCGCCGACCTTCTTTCCGCCATAACTCCGCAGTATGTGAAGTGAGAAAGACGACGACTAGCGCGTTGAATAGAGCTCGTCGAACTCCATCTGTGGTATAAAGCACAAGTCTCTAGCCCCCAGCGTTTGGACGGGAGGGGCCCGCAAAGTTTCAAAAATCGGTCATTTCGGGCTTCCAAAACAGACTTTTCTCTATACACGGAGAACGAAGCGACTCAGGGGCCCGCCCTTTTAACTGTAGCATCCCCGCATGGTCCCTGATAATCACCACGAAAATCGAGCAAATCCGTCTCACTTTTTTTTTTTTACTCATTTTCTCGGTACCCAAAGTATTTCGGTCTGTAATTCCGGAAATAATGGCCGAACCGAGGAACGGGATGCGGTCTCGCATTCCCCCTTGACTTAGTTCTTACACGATAGCATCAAAATGGGAATCGCGAACACAAGCTGATTTTCGAAAAAAAAATGAGAAGGGTTTAAACCACTAGTTCGCCGACCTTCTTTCCGCCATAACTCCGCAGTAAGTGAAGTGAAAAAGACGACGACTAGCGCGTTGAATAGAGCTCGTCGAACTCCATCTGTGGTATAAAGCACAAGTCTCTAGCCCCCAGCGTTTGGACGGGAGGGGCCCGCAAAGTTTCAAAAATCGGTCATTTCGGGCTTCCAAAACAGACTTTTCTCTATACACGGAGAACGAAGCGACTCAGGGGCCCGCCCTTTTAACTGTAGCATCCCCGCATGGTCCCTGATAATCACCACGAAATTCGAGCAAATCCGTCTCACTTTTTTTTTTACTCATTTTCTCGGTACCCAAAGTATTTCGGTCTGTAATTCCGGAAATAATGGCCGAACCGAGGAACGGGATGCGGTCTCGCATTCCCCCTTGACTTAGTTCTTACATAGCATCAAAATGGGAATCGCGAACACAAGCTGATTTTCGAAAAAAATGAGAAGGGTTTAAACCACTAGTTCGCCGACCTTCTTTCCGCCATAACTCCGCAGTATGTGAAGTGAGAAAGACGACGACTAGCGCGAATAGAGAGCTCGTCGAACTCCATCTGTGGTATAAAGCACAAGTCTCTAGCCCCCAGCGTTTGGACGGGAGGGGCCCGCAAAGTTTCAAAAATCGGTCATTTCGGGCTTCCAAAACAGACTTTTCTCTATACACGGAGAACGAAGCGACTCAGGGGCCCGCCCTTTTAACTGTAGCATCCCCGCATGGTCCCTGATAATCACCACGAAAATCGAGCAAATCCGTCTCACTTTTTTTTTTTTTTTACTCATTTTCTCGGTACCCAAAGTATTTCGGTCTGTAATTCCGGAAATAATGGCCGAACCGAGGAACGGGATGCGGTCTCGCATTCCCCCTTGACTTAGTTCTTACACGATAGCATCAAAATGGGAATCGCGAACACAAGCTGATTTTCGAAAAAAATGAGAAGGGTTTAAACCACTAGTTCGCCGACCTTCTTTCCGCCATAACTCCGCAGTATGTGAAGTGAGAAAGACGACGACTAGCGCGTTGAATAGAGCTCGTCGAACTCCATCTGTGGTATAAAGCACAAGTCTCTAGCCCCCAGCGTTTGGACGGGAGGGGCCCGCAAAGTTTCAAAAATCGGTCATTTCGGGCTTCCAAAACAGACTTTTCTCTATACACGGAGAACGAAGCGACTCAGGGGCCCGCCCTTTTAACTGTAGCATCCCCGCATGGTCCCTGATAATCACCACGAAAATCGAGCAAATCCGTCTCACTTTTTTTTTACTCATTTTCTCGGTACCCAAAGTATTTCGGTCTGTAATTCCGGAAATAATGGCCGAACCGAGGAACGGGATGCGGTCTCGCATTCCCCTTGACTTAGTTCTTACACGATAGCATCAAAATGGGAATCGCGAACACAAGCTGATTTTCGAAAAAAAAATGAGAAGGGTTTAAACCACTTTCGCCGACCTTCTTTCCGCCATAACTCCGCAGTATGTGAAGTGAGAAAGACGACGACTAGCGCGTTGAATAGAGCTCGTCGAACTCCATCTGTGGTATAAAGCACAAGTCTCTAGCCCCCAGCGTTTGGACGGGAGGGGCCCGCAAAGTTTCAAAAATCGGTCATTTCGGGCTTCCAAAACAGACTTTTCTCTATACACGGAGAACGAAGCGACTCAGGGGCCCGCCCTTTTAACTGTAGCATCCCCGCATGGTCCCTGATAATCACCACGAAATTCGAGCAAATCCGTCTCACTTTTTTTTTACTCATTTTCTCGGTACCCAAAGTATTTCGGTCTGTAATTCCGGAAATAATGGCCGAACCGAGGAACGGGATGCGGTCTCGCATTCCCCCTTGACTTAGTTCTTACACGATAGCATCAAAATGGGAATCGCGAACACAAGCTGATTTTCGAAAAAAATGAGAAGGGTTTAAACCACTAGTTCGCCGACCTTCTTTCCGCCATAACTCCGCAGTATGTGAAGTGAGAAAGACGACGACTAGCGCGTTGAATAGAGCTCGTCGAACTCCATCTGTGGTATAAAGCACAAGTCTCTAGCCCCCAGCGTTTGGACGGGAGGGGCCCGCAAAGTTTCAAAAATCGGTCATTTCGGGCTTCCAAAACAGACTTTTCTCTATACACGGAGAACGAAGCGACTCAGGGGCCCGCCCTTTTAACTGTAGCATCCCCGCATGGTCCCTGATAATCACCACGAAATTCGAGCAAATCCGTCTCACTTTTTTTTACTCATTTTCTCGGTACCCAAAGTATTTCGGTCTGTAATTCCGGAAATAATGGCCGAACCGAGGAACGGGATGCGGTCTCGCATTCCCCCTTGACTTAGTTCTTACACGATAGCATCAAAATGGGAATCGCGAACACAAGCTGATTTTCGAAAAAAATGAGAAGGGTTTAAACCACTAGTTCGCCGACCTTCTTTCCGCCATAACTCCGCAGTATGTGAAGTGAGAAAGACGACGACTAGCGCGTTGAATAGAGCTCGTCGAACTCCATCTGTGGTATAAAGCGCAAGTCTCTAGCCCCCAGCGTTTGGACGGGAGGGGCCCGCAAAGTTTCAAAAATCGGTCATTTCGGGCTTCCAAAACAGACTTTTCTCTATACACGGAGAACGAAGCGACTCAGGGGCCCGCCCTTTTAACTGTAGCATCCCCGCATGGTCCCTGATAATCACCACGAAAATCGAGCAAATCCGTCTCACTTTTTTTTTTTTTACTCATTTTCTCGGTACCCAGTATTTCGGTCTGTAATTCCGGAAATAATGGCCGAACCGAGGAACGGGATGCGGTCTCGCATTCCCCTTGACTTAGTTCTTACACGATAGCATCAAAATGGGAATCGCGAACACAAGCTGATTTTCGAAAAAAAAGAGAGGGTTTAAACCACTAGTTCGCCGACCTTCTTTCCGCCATAACTCCGCAGTATGTGAAGTGAGAAAGACGACGACTAGCGCGTTGAATAGAGCTCGTCGAACTCCATCTGTGGTATAAAGCACAAGTCTCTAGCCCCCAGCGTTTGGACGGGAGGGGCCCGCAAAGTTTCAAAAATCGGTCATTTCGGGCTTCCAAAAGACTTTTCTCTATACACGGAGAACGAAGCGACTCAGGGGCCCGCCCTTTTAACTGTAGCATCCCCGCATGGTCCCTGATAATCACCACGAAAATCGAGCAAATCCGTCTCACTTTTTTTTTTTTTACTCATTTTCTCGGTACCCAAAGTATTTCGGTCTGTAATTCCGGAAATAATGGCCGAACCGAGGAACGGGATGCGGTCTCGCATTCCCCTTGACTTAGTTCTTACACGATAGCATCAAAATGGGAATCGCGAACACAAGCTGATTTTCGAAAAAAAAATGAGAAGGGTTTAAACCACTAGTTCGCCGACCTTCTTTCCGCCATAACTCCGCAGTATGTGAAGTGAGAAAGACGACGACTAGCGCGTTGAATAGAGCTCGTCGAACTCCATCTGTGGTATAAAGCACAAGTCTCTAGCCCCCAGCGTTTGGACGGGAGGGGCCCGCAAAGTTTCAAAAATCGGTCATTTCGGGCTTCCAAAAGAGACTTTTCTCTATACACGGAGAACGAAGCGACTCAGGGGCCCGCCCTTTTAACTGTAGCATCCCCGCATGGTCCCTGATAATCACCACGAAATTCGAGCAAATCCGTCTCACTTTTTTTTTTACTCATTTTCTCGGTACCCAAAGTATTTCGGTCTGTAATTCCGGAAATAATGGCCGAACCGAGGAACGGGATGCGGTCTCGCATTCCCCCTTGACTTAGTTCTTACACGATAGCATCAAAATGGGAATCGCGAACACAAGCTGATTTTCGAAAAAAAAATGAGAAGGGTTTAAACCACTAGTTCGCCGACCTTCTTTCCGCCATAACTCCGCAGTATGTGAAGTGAGAAAGACGACGACTAGCGCGTTGAATAGAGCTCGTCGAACTCCATCTGTGGTATAAAGCGCAAGTCTCTAGCCCCCAGCGTTTGGACGGGAGGGGCCCGCAAAGTTTCAAATCGGTCATTTCGGGCTTCCAAAACAGACTTTTCTCTATACACGGAGAACGAAGCGACTCAGGGGCCCGCCCTTTTAACTGTAGCATCCCCGCATGGTCCCTGATAATCACCACGAAAATCGAGCAAATCCGTCTCACTTTTTTTTACTCATTTTCTCGGTACCCAAAGTATTTCGGTCTGTAATTCCGGAAATAATGGCCGAACCGAGGAACGGGATGCGGTCTCGCATTCCCCTTGACTTAGTTCTTACACGATAGCATCAAAATGGGAATCGCGAACACAAGCTGATTTTCGAAAAAAATGAGAAGGGTTTAAACCACTAGTTCGCCGACCTTCTTTCCGCCATAACTCCGCAGTATGTGAAGTGAGAAAGACGACGACTAGCGCGTTGAATAGAGCTCGTCGAACTCCATCTGTGGTATAAAGCACAAGTCTCTAGCCCCCAGCGTTTGGACGGGAGGGGCCCGCAAAGTTTCAAAAATCGGTCATTTCGGGCTTCCAAAACAGACTTTTCTCTATACACGGAGAACGAAGCGACTCAGGGGCCCGCCCTTTTAACTGTAGCATCCCCGCATGGTCCCTGATAATCACCACGAAAATCGAGCAAATCCGTCTCACTTTTTTTTTACTCATTTTCTCGGTACCCAAAGTATTTCGGTCTGTAATTCCGGAAATAATGGCCGAACCGAGGAACGGGATGCGGTCTCGCATTCCCCCTTGACTTAGTTCTTACACGATAGCATCAAAATGGGAATCGCGAACACAAGCTGATTTTCGAAAAAAAAATGAGAAGGGTTTAAACCACTAGTTCGCCGACCTTCTTTCCGCCATAACTCCGCAGTATGTGAAGTGAGAAAGACGACGACTAGCGCGTTGAATAGAGCTCGTCGAACTCCATCTGTGGTATAAAGCACAAGTCTCTAGCCCCCAGCGTTTGGACGGGAGGGGCCCGCAAAGTTTCGAACCGAGGAACGGGATGCGGTCTCGCATTCCCCCTTGACTTAGTTCTTACACGATAGCATCAAAATGGGAATCGCGAACACAAGCTGATTTTCGAAAAAAATGAAGGGTTTAAACCACTAGTTCGCCGACCTTCTTTCCGCCATAACTCCGCAGTATGTGAAGTGAGAAAGACGACGACTAGCGCGTTGAATAGAGCTCGTCGAACTCCATCTGTGGTATAAAGCACAAGTCTCTAGCCCCCAGCGTTTGGACGGGAGTTAAAACTAATGGGAACAACATTTCTTCACCAAAATGCCGGCCCTTATTATCCCATTTCGTTTCCCTTTTTACCATTTCCTTAATGATGGCCCACTTTTTAAAATTGGAAAAGGGTAAATAAATTCGTCTTATTCCCATGGGGAAACGATAGAGCGATGAACGCAAAAATCGAGGGAAAAAGAAGCCTACCTGTTGCCCCACCGAAATTTAATGTGAAAGACCCCCTTTTTGGTCGGGAAACCCCGTTTCAACGGTCCAGGGTAAAAATGGCCTTAACTTTTGCTCCCCATTCCCAAAAAACAGGCCTTACTTCCCCCTTCCTTCCAAAATGTTTATCCAATCCTTTCGTTGGGTTTTATTCTGAAATAATGAAAGGGAAAAAGCTTTCACGGGGCAGTGTAAGAAACGGAATAACGTGAAAAAATAGGCTTCCAACTCAGCCTCCAAGGGAACCAAAAAGCGTAGGGCCGAGGGGGCTTGTAAAACAAATCGGGTTCCC